>CAWZYM010000017.1:0-207500 GCA_963966185.1 Rhabditoides inermis | reverse complement strand
TGGACTGATTATTGATTGATTATTGATCGATTATCGATTGTTTTTCTAGCTGAAGCACGGCGTGGACTTTGTCGAGATCACCGGAGAGGAGGGCCACTTCAAGGTAATCACATTTAAAAAAATTATTTTTTTTTAAAA
This sequence comes from Rhabditoides inermis, assembly GCA_963966185.1. Lineage (NCBI taxonomy): Eukaryota > Metazoa > Nematoda > Chromadorea > Rhabditida > Rhabditidae > Rhabditoides > Rhabditoides inermis. The sequence continues at coordinate 207,362 of CAWZYM010000017.1, read as the reverse complement.
CTTTTTTATCGTCCGATTTCCAGGTGACAATCTCGCATTGCTCCATCGACGCGCATGACGGAGAGATTGTGTGCAAGGTGAGGGTGGCAGAGTGACAATGACAGAGTGACAGTGACAGAGTGAGAGTGACAGAGTGACAGAGTGAACAGAGTGACAGTGACAGAGTGAGAGTGACAGAGTGACAGAGTGACAGTGACAGAGTGACAGTGACAGAATGACAATGACAATGTGACAACGACAGCGTGACAATGACAGAGTGACAGTGACAGAGTAACAGTGACATACTCAGGCTGCGAACGAGCATGGCTCGGCCGAGTCGCGCGCGCGTCTTTCGGTGGAAGCTGAACAGGAGGAGAGCCGCTCTGCTCCCACATTCCTCAAGGATATCGAAGACCAGGTGAGATCTCTCTCTCTCTCTTTCTCTCTCTCCCTCTCTCTCTCTCGCTCTCTCTCTCTCTCTCTCTCTCTCTCTCTCTCTTTTCGCGTATGTACGTTTCCCTGATTGTTATGAGTGCTTGTGTACCCATTGATCCTCCTCTATGTGTCATCTCACATTGCCGCATAGTGTAGCCGTCTTCTCTTCCCACATTCTCCAATGTTGTCGTGTTATTCTTTTCTCTCTCTCCTTCCTCCCCCCACTCAAAAGAGAGAAATAGTGTATGAACCACCTGACGCCTCAGACCCCCTGGCAGCGAGACAGCGTGTGATCCCGAGACACGACAGACACAGAGATATGCGAGAGAGTGTGTGATGGGGTGACGGCGCAGTGAGCGGTGGCAGTGCCTGAGGGCATGCAAGCCATGCGATCAGCCGTTTTCACAGCCGCAGTAGAGAGACTAGAGCCACCCCCGGACCCAAGAGCGATACTATTGGCAGCATCTATTGATCCGCCTCCCTCGCTTCTGCACTATGATTTATTCCTAGTAACAACTGCTCCGAGCATTTTTTTGTTGTTGAATAGCGCACTGTGAGCTGGTCAGTCTATGCATTTCACTCACTCACTTCTTGGCCTTTCTGTCTACATCAGTGTTACTCCTTTGCCGGCAGACTTGCGCTGACTGAATTTGCTGCATCGCGTTGTCTTCTTGATCCATCTGTAACGTTGATCTGTATTTTGTGTTTTTGTTGTGATGACGTCATCATCGTCATTTGATACATTTGATTGTTGCAGACCGTCAAGACCGGCGAGTTCGCCACATTCGAGACCACCGTCCGCGGACATCCCTATCCCGAGGTCACCTGGTCAGTTATCCACAGTTCCTGTCTCCCGGTCTCATGATGTGTCCAGTTTATTCTGCTTGTGAAACACACATTTTGTACATGCGAATCTATCTACTATCTTCGATGGCTCGTGATGTTGACTCAACCCCACCACCACATTGTCAAAACCACTCCCACATGTCAGATGTTAGACCACGTTGTCAACACTTCATCTCATTGCTGTCAGGTACATCAATGGTCACAAGATGGACGACCAGTCGCCTGGAGTGAGCATCTCCGTTGTCAACCATGACCACAAGATCACCATCGACTCTGCGCAGTACGCCGGGACCATCCTATGCCGGTACGACGCCTCTCTCTCTCTCTCTCTCTCTCTCTCTCTCTCTCTCTATCGCCTATCTTTCTCACTGCCACTCCAATATGATCTTGCATCTCTTCTCCAGAAATGAGTGACTGTTCTTGCAGAGCTGAGAACTCCGTGGGCCGCTTCGAGACCAAGGCTCGGCTGGTTGTGCTCGCCCCACAGAAAGCCAAGCAGCCGCCCGTCTTCACCCAGCCTCTCGTCGACAAGACCGAGGTACGACTATTTTCGAATAGCTAGACCACAATCATCTCGTAGTGTCGAAGAACTATAATTTATGATGATGTTCACAAATATACATAGAATGACAGCAAACGTGTTTCAGACGGAGGACGGCACAGCGGTGTTCGAGGTGAAGATCGAGGCGGAGCCGAAGCCGACCGTCGTATGGACACTCAATGGAGTCGTCCTGCAGGAGAGCGAGGTCAGCCTTCTTTCCAGAATTTCACTTTTTCGCACGTGTTTTTGATCGCGGACGCAGTGTTTCTCATCGGCTGAACGCGGCACATAGTTTGTATCATCGCGTTTGCTGGCAGCGTTTCGTCTGTTGTGAGAGAATGAAAGAGAGAGGAGAGAGAGGAGAGAGGAGAGAGAGAGAGAGAGAGGGAGAGAGAGAGCGCAACAGCTGACGTTGCGTGGGAGAGGCGCCGCCGCTGCGTGTGCAAAGAGACGACCACCGATCGAGCAATTATATGGGGCACTAAAGAATGCATAGAAAACATAACAACGGTGAATGCGACTTTCTCGTTTCCAAATCCAAATCGAAACAGATAGAAGTCAGATCTTTTTACTATCACTTCTTTGCAGCGCGTTCACATCCGCGAGTTCGACGGCTTCTACAAGCTGGAGCTGGTCGGGGTGAAGCTGACGGACACTGGCGCGATCAAATGCGAGGCAAGCAACTCGGAGGGCCGAGCCGAGTCGCAAGCCAAGTTCACTGTCCAGCGGTCAGTATGCTCTTCAGTACTTCAGTTTCACATATTAACAATACTCCAGTAGCATTTATAAGTAATTGTATTGACTGTTCAATATCGCTTTTCAGCAAGCCCCACCCGCCCAAGTTTGAGTTCGGACCCAAGTCTCTCACCATCGAGAGGGGACAGTGGGCAAAGTTCGAGGCGAAAGCCGAGGGCAGCCCCGCCCCCACCTACACATGGAGTGTGGATGGGAGGAAGGTGCGAGAGGGAACCGATGGAGTGCGCCTATCCATGACCAGCGAGGGAGTGTCCGTGCTAGAGGTGAGTGAGAGAAAATCAGACAGACAGAAGAGAGAGAGAGAGAGAGAGAGAGAGAGAGAGAATGAGAGGGAGAGAGAGAATGACGTCATGCAGATCGACACCTCCATCTTCTCGATGTCTTCCACTATTTCGTGCGTCGCCGAGAACAGTCTGGGATCGGATGAGACCGGCGCCAGGATGACCGTTGAAGACAAGGTGAGTGGAAGATGCCAGTAAACGTTTGTTTTCTTTCAATGACTATGAAAGCTGACGTGAAGTGTGTTGTGTTCCTGTGTTGTGAGTGTGGCTTTAGACGGAGGAGACGACAACCACCACTACCACCACGTCTACAGAAGTCGCTGATGGCGTGACTGTGCAGAAGGTAGATGACGTTGTGTGTGCTTTGTGTGATGGGTGTCATTTGGTAGACGACGACCACGACGCTGACCCATGTGGAGGGAGTGATTCCCTGCGAGCTGGATGATGCGCAGGTATACCATATACTGTATGCATGAGCATGCTCAACTCACACAACAACTTTACAGTATATTCCTATTTTCAACTCACTATCTGTCGCTCGGTTCGGTGTCTGTGCTCTATGGGTCCCTCGGTTTCCGTGCTCGCTCTTTTTTCTGTCAATCTTAGTTTCCGACTTTTCTTTCAAGCATCCGACTTGGTTTCCGGCATATGCAGCTATCTCTTCATTCGTCTCGACTTCTATCACTATCGGCTTCCCTTGGTTTCCGTGCTTGCTTTCTTCTGTCGACTTGGTTCCGCAGATCTGTTCTATCCGGCATGTCGCAGCTGTCTCTTCTTCAACTTTACGACTTCTGACTGCCGGCTGCTGCAACGACACGCATTTAGATGGAGGCGCTCAAATCGCGCATGGTCTCTCTAGTCGACGAGGGAATGCCCTCCGTGGAAGAGCAGACTCGCACAGAGACCACCACCGAAACCATCGATGGTTTGACGGTTACCAAGGTACATACTGAACGAGTAGACGATAAGCTTTATCTGACGATGACGTGCAGACGACGACCACGACAACGACGAAGTCGAGTGAGCAAGTCGTGGAAGCAGCAGTGGAGAGAGTGGCGATGCCGGTTGAGATGGATCAGGCTATGCTCGAGTCGCTGAAGAGCGCCCAGCCGGGAACGACAGTAGATGTGCAGGAAACGACTGAAGAAATCGACGGTGTCACAGTGACCAAGGTGTGTCACACTGTGAATGTAGACATGTTGAGTTGAGCTCTGTTCAGACAGTTACCACCACCACTACTGTCGGAGAGGATGGCAGCATTGAAGTGCACACGGTAGGATTCTCTCTCCCCCCCCCCTCTCTCTTTCTCTCTCTCTCTCTCTCTCTCCTCGCATCCATTGTTTCACCAGGCGGAGTCCATCAAATCATCCTCGACGACTGTGGAACCGTCCGTCAGCATTGAGCAATCTTCCGAGACTACGGAAACCACTGAAACTACTGCCACTGAAACTACGGAAACGACCACGCAACAAAACACCACCGAACAAACCGTGATTGAAGTGGAGGTGTGCTAACGGGCTAATCAACATCTTACACTTCTTTCAGAGAATCATCGTAAACAAAATTTTACTGGTACGTTTTAGGTGGAGCAGCCTCGTGTGACTCGCCAACTGCAGTCGCAGAGTGTCAACAAGGGAGATCTCGCACATTTCGAGGTGGGAGAGAGAGAGAGAGAGAAAGAGAGAGAAAGAGAGAGAGAGAGTGAGAGAGAACGAGAGTGAAAGAGAGAGAGAATGAAAACATAAACTATACATTCAGGCGGTGATCGAGCATGCGAAGGAGGTGAAGTGGGCGCTGAACGGACAGGAGGTCAGCTCTTCCACCCCTGGTGTGAAGATCTCTCAGGATGACAAGTTCGAGTTCCGCCTCTCCCTCGACACAAACATCCACTCCAGCGGAGTGGTCACTGTCACTGTGAGTATCGTGTCAACATACATTTACACTCATTACACGGACACGTGGCAAAAGAGTAGACAGAGTAGAAAGAGTAGAAAAAGTAGACAGAATAGACAGAGTAGAGTAGACAGAGTAGACAGAAAAGTAGAATTAGCTATCAACACGTTTCTTTCAGGGCAGCAACAAGGCGGGCAGCTCGACCAGCCAGGCCGACATGACGGTCGTCGAGCAGCCCAAGGAGACCAACAAACCCGAGTTCACCGACAAGCTCAACGACATCAACGTCACCCGCGGGGAGCCGTTCCAGGTGAGAAAAAGATGCATACGTGCATGAGATTTGACTATAGATTACAATATGAGACATTCGATAAGCGATTTGATTTTGATTTCATGACAGTGTCATACGATTGATGTACGTTCTTTCCAAAAAAAAAATCCATTTCAGGTGGACGTGATCGCGCTGAACTCGCCCAAGTTCCAGTGGACGCTGAACGGCAAGCCGATGCAGGACGGAGTGGACGGAGTGCACATCACCGACGACGGCAACAAGAGCTCGCTGAAGGTCGACCAGGCCAAGGTCGAGCACACCGGCACCGTCACCGTGTCCGCCAGCAACGAGGTCGGCACATCGGAGAGCTCCGCCAAGATCCAGGTCAACGAGCCGGTGAGTAAATATCATCTCTATGGATGCTGACAACGACTATGTCATTCAGGCGCGCGCTGCCAAGATCACGCAGGCGCCGCAGTCGGTGTCGGTGACCGAGGGCGAGGAGGCCAAGTTCACGTGCACCGTCGACGGAGAGCCTCAGCCCAACGTCAAGTGGTACGTCAACGAGCAGGTACGTGGATCCTTCATATGTTATAAGTGTTACTGACATTGTTTCAGATGATCTCCGAGTCGTCTTCCACTGTCGTCACGCAGTCGGGCCAGTCGCACTCTCTCGTGCTGAAGCAGACCACTCTCCAGCAAGCTGGCACCGTCAAGGTCACCGCCCAGAACTCGGCGGGCAGCGACGAAAAGACGTGCGAGATCAAGGTGGCCGTGAAGGTGAACAGGCCGTCGCTCATGATGCAGCTCACCGACAAGACCGCCATGGAGGGCGAGCCGCTGCGGTGGGACGCCAAGCTCGACAAGATGGAGCCCGGCACTGTCGTCACCTGGTGAGTTTTGATTCAATGACCTGATTGTGAGAGTGAGAGTTTTTGTATATCTTTATAATGTGTATTTTCAGGACGTTGAACGGCGTGGAGCTGAAGGACGGTGCGGGTGTGCAGGTGCAGGACCACGGAGACGGCACCTACCACTGCACGATCAGCCAGGTGAACGCCAGCCACGCCGGAAAGATCGTCGTCAAGGCTGTCAACCCGGCTGGCAGCGACGAGTCGCAGGTGAGCTAGAGTTCACTCATTTGGCAAATCGTATTTGTCTCTTTTAGGCTAACGTCAACATCACGCCTGCTCTCAAGGTGCCGAAGATTACTGGCGCGCCTCAGTCGGTGTCCGTCACCGAGGGCGAGGAGGCCAAGTTCACGTGCACTGTGGAGGGCGAGCCGCAGCCGACGCTCAAGTGGTACATCAACGGACAGATGCTGTCCGAGTCGTCGTCTACTGTGATCACCCAGTCCGGCCAGACCCACTCTCTCGTGCTCAAGCAGACCACCGTGCAGCAGACCGGAGAGCTCAAGGTTGTCGCGCAGAACTCGGCCGGACAGGACGAGAAGGCGTGCGAGGTCAAGGTTGCGCAGAAGGTGAACCGCCCCTCGCTCATGGTGCAGATCACCGACAAGACCGCCATGGAGGGAGAGCCGCTGCGGTGGGACGCCAAGCTCGACAAGATGGAGCCCGGCACTGTCGTCACGTGGACGCTGAACGGCGTGGAACTGAAGGACGGTGTTGACGGTGTGGAGGTGAAGGACCACGGAGACGGCAGCTATCACTGCCTGATCCCGCAGGCCAAGCAGAGCCACGCCGGCAAGATGGTCGTCAAGGCTGTCAACTCGGCTGGCAGCGACGAATCGCAGGTGAGAAGAAATAGATTCACTGTTTGACTATACTATTAAACATCTTCCTTTCAGGCCAACGTGACCGTGACTGCATCGCAGAAGGCGCCCGAGTTTGTGCAGAAGCCGCAGAACCACGATGTGATCGTGGAAGAGACTGTCAAGTTCTCCGCTATCGTCGCGGGCAAGCCGATGCCGAAGGTGTCTTGGTTCCTCAACGGCCAGCAGCTGCAGCACGACGAAAACGTGGTGAAGGTGAAGTACGACGAGGAGACCGGAAAGACTTCGATCCGCATCGTCAAAACCACCCTCCAGTACACTGGCACTGTCACTGTCAAGGCTGAAAGCTCGCTCGGAAAGGTGCGTGATACATGTGATATTAACAACATGATAAACTCATTTTCAGGTGGAGGCTCAGGCGGAGCTTAAGGTGGACCAGCGCAAGGACGTGCCCAAGTTTACGTCGACGATGGACGACCGCCAGGTCAACGAGGGAGACGACGTCAAGTTCTCCACGGTCGTTGACGGCTATCCGCTGCCGCAAGTGGCGTGGACTCTCAACGGCCAGCCTGTGTCGGAGTTCCCCAACATCTCCACAACTGACGACGGCACCACCCATAACATCGAGATCAAGTCGATCACGCCGGAGCAGGTATGCGTCGTTGGCATAGTTTCTGAAAAAAACATTACGTTTGGAAAATATATCTAACACAATTCCGCTTCTCTGCAGGCTGGTGAGCTGTCGTGCCAAGCGACCAACGAGATCGGTCTGAAGAAGCAGAACACGCAGCTGGCAGTGAAGCTGGTCGGAGACGCGCCCACCTTCAAGAGGAACCTCGAGGACCGGCTGGTCGCCGAGGGAGAGATCCTTCTCATGGACGCCCAGCTCAACGAGTGCAAGCCCAAGCCCACCATCACCTGGTACAAGGACGGAAAGGAGTTCAAGGTGAGTGATTCGCAAAAAAAGTTTTGTTGACAGTTGTTGAGGAGTTGATGAAAACATACATACTTTTCAGCCTGACGACCACTACCGCGTGGAGGAGCTTGCGGACGGTACGCTGAAGCTGAAGATCATCGAGACTGTGATGGACGACAAGTGCCGCATTACCATCAAGGCCGAGAACCACTTCGGTGCTGCTGGTACGTAAAGATAATACATTTCTGTTGTTGTAGAACTTCGAACTGCTTGTACGAAAACAGTTACATTTTCACATTACAGAGTGCTCCGCGTCGATCGGCGTGACGAAGAAGCGTCCGATGGCGAAGCCTGCGTTCCAGTCCGACATCGCGCCCATTACCCTGCAGGAGGGAGAGAGCCTTCAGTGCAAGCTCCTCATCACTGGAGACCCCACGCCATTCGTCAAGTGGTATGTGTCCAAAGCACTCTCAAAGCGCTCATGTGTCAACTTCAGGTATATTGGCGACCAGCTGGTGTGCGAGACCCCGGACACTGAGATCACATCGAACAACGGAGTGTTCTCGCTGACCATCCACGGAGTCACCTCCGACATGACCGGAACCATCAAGTGTACCGCCTACAACAGGGCTGGAGAGGTTTCCACCCAGGGACCTCTCAAGGTATGCATTTATCTCGTCATTCTGCTACTTCTTTTTCACACATAAACTAATACTGATAACTTCAGGTCATCGCTCCCGTTCCTGTCGAATTCGAGACGTCTCTGTGCGACGCGACGTGCAGGGAGGGCGACACTCTCAAGCTGAAGGCTGTGCTGCTCGGAGAGCCGACCCCCGTGGTCAGCTGGTACGTCAACGGCCGCAAGCTCGAGGAGTCGCAGAACATCAAGATCCACGCCGAGAAGGTATCTATAGCTGGCACGAACAACTTATCCAACTGTGATTGTTTCAGGGCACGTACACGGTGACCATCAAGGACATCACGTGTGACTACTCGGGCAAGGTGGTGTGCGAGGCTGTGAACGAGTTCGGCAAGGCCTCGTCGGAGGCTATGCTGCTGGTGCTGCCGCGCGGAGAGCCGCCAGACTTCCTCGAGTGGCTCAGCAACGTGCGCGCCCGACAGGGCAGCAAGGTCATCCACAAGGTAAGCAAATTGAAAAAAAAAATACAGTGCAAACCTAGAACAAGTACAACCCTTTACATTTTTCAGGTTGTGTTCACTGGCGACCCGAAGCCGGTGCTCACGTGGTACATCAACAACAACGAGGTGAAGGACGGCGTGGACGGAATCAAGATCGTCACCGACGACCACACCTCTATCCTCACCATCGACAATTTCCTGCCTGAGAAACACGCCGGAGAGATCATCTGCAAGGTACACAAAAGCTATAAAATAAATTGGCAGAACGAAATACATTAGTCACACCGTATAAATTGCAGGCCGAGAACGACGCGGGAGAGGTGTCGTGCACGGCTAACATGCACGCCTACTCGTCGGACATGTTCAGCGAGAGCGAGAGCGAGGCGGGACAGGCCGACGGCGACCTCACCGAGACCGGCGCCACCGACGACGACAGCATGCGCGACGAGGTGCACCGCACGCCAACGCCCGTCATGGCGCCCAAGTTCATCACCAAGATCAAGGACGTGAAGGCAAAGAAGGGCCACGCGGCCATCTTCGAGTGCGTTGTGCCAGACACGAAGGGCGTGTGCTGCAAGTGGCTCAAAGACGGCAAGGAGCTGGAGCTTATCGCTCGCATCCGCGTGCAGACCCGTACTATCGAGGGCGAGACCACCCACCAGCTTCTCATCGACGACGTGGCGCCCGAGGATATCGGATCGTACACGGTGGTCGTGGAGAACACCGCCGGCAAGGATCAGTGCACCGCCAAGCTCGAGATGATCGGTGAGGCTAACTACATGAAGTTGCAATTAATGACATATTTTCAGAGGTTCTCGAGAAGCCGGCTGATAAGGCTCCCGAGTTTGTCGTGAAGCTCGTCGACAAGTCCGTGCAGCATGGCGAGAAAGTGGTTCTGGAATGCCGCGCCGAGGGCAAGCCCGCTCCCAGCTACACGTGGTTCAAGGAGACCGAGAAGATCACTTCTTCCTCGTCGTCTGTGCGCGTGGAGAGCAGCAGCGACGGCATGCAGCGTCTGGTCATCGAGAAGACCGAGTCGAGCCACGCTAGCAAGTACAGGTAAGCACGAGAGTTGTGTATAACGTAATAGTGTTTGTTAATACTTACATACTCTTCTTCAGCTGTGTTGCCGAGAACATCGCCGGCAGCTCCCGCACCGAGAGCGTTGTCCGCGTCGAGGGTAAGCATAACACAACTAATACAACATTACTTGTATACTACTCACATTAATGAATGTCGTAAAGCACAACACACACTCCCTAGCACATTATCCCTAGTATTACAAAGTAACACTATTCGCGTGTCATTTCCTTCCCCCACTCACATGTGTTTTAGTGCCGGCGCCGCGTGTGCTCCGTCCCCTGCAGGACACGACTGTCACCAAGGGCGAATCGGCTGTACTCACTTGCTCCATCGAGCACGCTGAGTCGGTCGAGTTCTTCCGCGGAGCTGAGAAGATAACTGAGACGCAGAGGACAACAATCACCAAGGAGAGCATGACCGAGTGGAAGCTCACCATCAAGGAGACCACCACCACCGACTTCTCTTCCTACAGTGTTGTGGCGAAGAACAAGAACGGACAGGTGATGAGTCAGGCGGAGGTGAAGGAGAAAACGATTGCTCCCGTGTTCACCAAGGTCATCTCGAATGTGGAGGTGCGCGAGGGAAGCAGCACCGTGCTGGCCGCCACTGTGCAAGGCGTTCCTAGCCCCGATGTACAGTGGGTCAAGGACGGACAGAAGGTCGTCGTGGATGGCGTGCACATTGTGGAAAAGAGGAACGAGAACGGTGACGTGCTGCTGGAGGTGAACCAGGCGAGACGCGAGGACGCTGGACAGTACTCATGCAAGGCTACTAACACCGCCGGACAGGCTGAGTGCAACGCCAACTTTGCCCTCATCCACGAGACTGCGCCCATGTTCACTGAACAGCTTCGTGAAGTGGAGCCCGAACAAGGCAAGCCGGTCGAGCTCAGCTGCACTGTGGTCGGAGAGCCCAAGCCGGAGATTGTGTGGATGAAGGACGGTGCTCCTCTCTCGATCGATGGTGTTCACGTCGTGAGGAAGGACGATGAGCAGGGCCATCATTCCTTGTGGTTCAAGGACATCGAGCGAGCCGATGCTGGTCAGTATTCTTGCAAGGCTACTAACAAGGCCGGAGAGGCAATCACTATTGGAAAGATCAACATTCCTCGCTACGGCTTTGAGAAGAGCAAGAGCGAGGAGGCGGAGCCTTTCTTCGTCGAGCCTCTACAGCAGGTTACTGCCACCGAGGGATCCACTGCCGTGCTCACTTGCAAAGTCAACGAGGAGAGCAAGCCTACGATTCAATGGTACAAGGGACAGGTAGAGGTGAAGCAGGACACCCAGCACAAGATCGAGGAAGATCACGGCAAGCTCACGCTCACCATCACCAACACCACTTCCGAGGATGTGGGACAGTACAGGTGTGAGGCGGTGAACAAGATCGGCCGCGCCGAAACGCAAAACACGCTGGAGCTGCAGCGCGCCAGCCAGGTGGAGACCAAGACCGAGCAGGAGCTGTACTTCCTGAAGGAGCTCGACTCGGTGCGTGTCAACACGCAGGAACGCGTGAAGATGGTGTGCGTGGTGGGAGACATGCACAGCGGCATCAATGTGGAGTGGACGAGGGACGGCGGCACTGTGCCGGCCGACGCAGTCGTGCACAACCATCCCAACGGCACGCAGAGTCTTCTCATCGAGACGACGACCGAGAGCCACGCCGGAGAGTACAAGTGCTCCATCCGCACCGAGACCAAGCACACCTCCACCCAGTCTACGCTCACTGTTATGGGTAAGGCGTGGTGTGAATGCTAGAATGAATGATTGCACAATAACAACTGCATTGTTAACACAATATTTTTGGAATCGGCATATTTTATAATTTCAGGATCGTCTACTGTTACCACCTCCGAGTCTACCAAGACTGAGACGGTTCAGACCACCAAGGTAGGGATTCTAGTTTCACACAAACATTGCATAACACCGATTATATTTCAGGTTGAGACTGTGTCTCAAATGGAGAGTGTTAAGACATCTGATTCCAAGCAGACTGCACCGGAATTCATCCAGCTGCTCACCTGCTGCACTATTCAGGTATGCATATACTAAACACAAAACATTTTTTATAGTATATGTGTGTTTATACAAACTTTACAGCTGAACGAGCGTGCAGAGCTGATCTGCCGCGTGCGTGGTGAGCCGCGTCCGGAGGTGAAGTGGACGCGTAACGGCAAGGAGGTGGAGATGTCTACCCGCATCCGCACCGAGTACCGCGAGAATGGAACCATCACGCTCACAGTCGAGCGCGTCGAGCAGAGCGATCTCGGAGAGTACCGCTGCCAGGCGACCAACACTGCCGGCAGCGCGTGGACTGAAGCCCCGATCGAGCTGCGTCCCGCCGGACAGGCTGGAGACGCGCCCGACTTCCTGCAGCCTGTGCGACCGGCTGTTGTGCAGGAGGGTGAGACCGCTGTTCTTGAGGGCAAGGTCAGCGGAAAGCCGAAGCCAACTGTCAAGTGGTACAAGAACGGCAAGGAGGTGACCTCATCCGAGCGTGTCATCATCGAGAACCTCGAGGACGGCACTCAGCGTCTTACTGTGAAGAACACCACAATGAGCGATATGGACGAGTACCGCTGCTCCGCCAGCAACGAGTACGGAGATGTGTGGAGCGACGTCACTCTCACTGTTAAGGGTGAGTAAAAACTAAATGTGACTGTTTACTTTAAAAATCAGAGTGGACACTACTTCATTCAAATGTTTTTTCTTAATTATCACATCACATTTCAGAGGCGACCAAGCAGGAGCTGGTTGCACCGACGTTCACTCGCACGCTAATCGAGACGCACTGCAAGGAGACCGAGTCGGCCAAGTTCGAGTGTCAGGTCACCGGCGAGCCGCATCCCATCATCAAGTGGTTCAAGGTGAGTACTTGTGAAGAACATTGATTTTTTTAATTCTTAAATGACTCACACAACCATTTCAGAACGACGTGGTCATCGAGTCCAGCGACTCGCACTTCGTCCAGAAGACCGAGTCGAACGGCGTGTGCACGCTCACCATAGCTTCCGCGGTTATGGCCGACGCTGGAAAGATCCGCTGTCAGGCTACTAACCCGGCCGGAAAGGCTGTGTCCGATGCTCCGCTCGTTGTGAACAAGGCTGAGCAGAAGGTCGAGGAGACGAAGACTGAGTCCGCTCAGGATCTGTCTGCCCCGTCATTCTCGCGCACCCTCGACGAAACTCAGTGCAAGGAAACCGAGTCTGTCAAGTTCGAGTGCCAGGTCACTGGAAGCCAGCCGACTATCAAGTGGTTCAAGGATGACCAGCCGATAGATGTTAATGACACTCACTTTGTGCAGAAGCAGGATTCCAATGGAGTGTGCACTCTCACCATCAACAACGCCTCCATCGCTGATGCAGGCAAGATTCGAGTGCAGGCCACTAACGGAGCAGGAAAGGCTGTATCTGACGCCCCTCTCGTTGTCAACAAGGCCGAACAGAAAGTGGTCGAGTCGACAGAGGAATCTGCCGTGGATCTCGCAGCTCCTTCGTTCACCAAGACTCTTGTTGAGACCCATTGTACTGAAGCGGAGTCGGCCAAGTTCGAGGTCCAGGTGACCGGAACGAAGCCGTTCATCAAGTGGTTCAAGGACGACAAGCCGATCGATGTCAACGACCAGCACTATGTGCAGACCCAGGAGGCGAACGGAGTCTACACTCTCACTATCCTTAACGCCAAGTCTGAGGACGCTGGAAAGATTCGTTGTCAAGCAACAAACGCCGTCGGAAAGGCTGTGTCTGACGCCCCGCTCATTGTCAACAAGGCTGAGCAAAAGACCGAGGATCTGAAAATGGAGACCGCCGGAACTCTCGAGGAGCTGCAGACCGGAAAGGCTAGCGAAGGAGACATGGTCACTGCCCTGCAGCAGGCCACTACCACTGAGGCCCTCAGGTCACCCAGAAGGATAGCCTGCCTACATTCACCAAGGGTCTTGCCGATCAGGAGGTTCCGAAGGTGAGCTTATGAGACTCGTTAGTTTTATTTATCTTGAATTATTTCAGGGATCGGCGCTTGTGCTTGAAGTTGAAATCGACGGAAAGCCTAAGAGCGTCAAGTGGTACAAGAACGGCGACGAGATCAAGGGAGGCAAGGCCAAGGTCGAAGACGTTGGTAACGGAAAGTACCGTCTTACCATCCCTGATGTGAGTTGATATCATTTTTTTTCTATTTTTAAAAACTTATTTTTTAATTGAGTTTGTATTTTATCTGTGTATTTCAGTTCAACGACGATGATGCTGCTCAGTACAGCGTGCAGGCCGGAAATGACGCGGGAGCCACCGAGTCCAAGGCCAAGTGCACTGTCAAGCCGAGTGGCGACGACGGCAAGGACAAAGAGAAGCCAGTGATCCTATCTGGACTCATCCCTACCACTGTCCAGCAGGGAGAGACCGCCACCTTCACCGTCAAGACCAAGGGCAACGTCAAGAACGTCAAGTGGTACAAGAACGGAAAGGAAGTTGAGGCACCTGCCCAGCCCAAAGATCTTGGAAACGGGGAGTATCAACTCGTTGTTCCTAACTGCGGTCAGGATCAAGAGGGAGATTACAAGGTCGTTCTCAGCAACGATGCTGGAGAGACTGACTCGTCGGCAGCCCTTACGGTGAAGCTTCCGGCTGCCCCTGTTGACGACGGAAAGGACAAGGAGAAGCCCGGATTTGTTTCTGGATTGGTGGCTCAGACTGTCAACCAGGGAGAGACTGCGACTTTCACTGTGAAGGCCACCGGAAAGGTCCGCACCATCAAGTGGTACAAGAACGGAAAGGAGGTCACCGCGCCTGCTCAGCCGAAGGATCTCAGAAACGGAGAGTACCAGCTCGTCATTCCCGATTGCCAGAAGGACCAGGAAGGAGACTACAAGGTCGTTCTCGGAAACGACGCTGGAGAGACCGACTCGTCGGCCGCTCTTACCGTCAAGCTTCCGGCTGCTCCTGCTGACGACGGAAAGGACAAGGAGAAGCCTGGTTTCATCACCGGACTTGTGCCTCAGACCGTCAACCAGGGAGAGACTGCAACTTTCACCGTCAAGACCACCGGAAAGGTCCGCACCATCAAGTGGTACAAGAACGGAAAGGAGGTCACCGCGCCTGCTCAGCCGAAGGATCTCGGAAACGGAGAGTACCAGCTCGTCATTCCCAATTGCCAGAAGGACCAGGAAGGAGACTACAAGGTCGTTCTTGGAAACGACGCTGGAGAGACCGACTCGTCGGCCGCTCTTACCGTCAAGCTTCCGGCTGCCCCTGCTGACGACGGAAAGGACAAGGAGAAGCCTGGTTTCATCACTGGACTTGTGCCTCAGACCGTCAACCAGGGAGAGACTGCGACTTTCACTGTGAAGACCACCGGAAAGGTCCGCACCATCAAGTGGTACAAGAACGGAAAGGAGGTCACCGCGCCTGCTCAGCCGAAGGATCTTGGAAACGGAGAGTACCAGCTCGTCATTCCCGATTGCCAGAAGGACCAGGAAGGAGACTACAAGGTCGTTCTTGGAAACGACGCTGGAGAGACCGACTCGTCGGCCGCTCTTACCGTCAAGCTTCCGGCTGCCCCTGCTGACGACGGAAAGGACAAGGAGAAGCCTGGTTTCATCACCGGACTTGTGCCTCAGACCGTCAACCAGGGAGAGACTGCGACCTTCACAGTCAAGACCACCGGAAAGGTCCGCACCATCAAGTGGTACAAGAACGGAAAGGAGATCACTGCACCTGCTCAGCCAAAGGATCTTGGAAACGGAGAGTACCAGCTCGTCATTCCTGATTGCCAGAAGGACCAGGAGGCCGACTATAAGGTTGTGCTGGGTAACGACGCCGGAGAGAACGACTCGTCGGCTGCTCTCACTGTCAAGTTGCCTGCTCCCAAGATTGTCAAGGGACTCGAGGACGTCACCATTCCTATTGGAACTCCTCTCCAGCTCGAAATCAAGGTGAGTGTATACATATAAATTATATCTAATTGATTTTTTCCAGACTTCCGGATCGCCGCGTGTTGTGCGCTGGTACAAGAACGGTCAGGAGCTGTCTGGAAAGGCTGCGGAGACCATCAAGATCACCAAGGTCGACGACAACTGCTACACACTCGAGATCGCTTCGGTGAGTATACATTTTGTAATATAAAAGCAAGTTGATAATTGCAGTCGGCGGAGACGGACTCTGGAAACTACAGTGTTGAGATCGAGAGCGACGGTCAGAAGGACAAATCGAGCGGGGTGGTGGTAGTCGAGCCTGTACCGGCGTTCCTCAAGCCTCTCAAGGACCTCGAGGTCACTGAGGGCGAGGACGCAGTGTTTGAGGTGGAGACCAACTGCAACCCTAAGACCGTCAAGTGGTACAAAAACGGACAGGAGATCAAGATCGACTCGCGCCACGAGATGAAGTCGTTGGATAAGAAGTTCCGCCTCACCATCAAGAAGACCACCAAGGAAGACGCTACTACCATCAAGGTTGAGCTCATCAACTCTGCTGGCACAGCGGACTCTTCTGCGCAGTTGTCTGTCAAGAAGGCTGCGGAGAAGCCGCGTATCGTCAAGGGTCTCGAGGACCAGATCGTCGCCAAGGGAGACGCGATAGTTTTCACTGTCAAAGTGGAGGGCGAGCCGACCGAGGTGCGCTGGCTGCGTGGCGGTCTGCCGCTCTCTGCCGGAGCCAATGTTGTCATGGAGAAGATCGACGACAACACCTACACCCTCACTATTCCCAAGTCCGATCTGGGAGATGCGGGAGAGTACACCGTGGAGGCTAGCAACGTAGCGGGCAAGGTCAAATCGAGCGCAAATGCCGAGGTTGACGAGAAGCCGGAGATCGTGAAGGGACTGGAGGACGGAGACGTGTCCGTCGGAGACGAGCAGCTCTTCCGCGTCGAGGTGTCGCAGCCTGTGCGTCAGGTGAAGTGGTACAAGAACGGACAGGAGCTCAAGGACACGCCGCGCGTGCAGTTCAAGAAGACCAGCCCCAAGAAGTGCGAGCTCATCATCAACAAGGCTGAGCTCGACGATGCCGCCGAGTACAAGGTGGTGCTGTCGAACGCGGCCGGATCGTGTGATTCTTCTGCCGCCCTCAAGGTCACCAAGCCGAACATCCTCAAGATGCTCGAGGGACTCAAGGTTTGTTGGTTCGAAACGAAATGCACTTCTATGAACCTCATAATATTGTAGGACGTGAACGTCGAGGAGGGCGAGGGCGTGGAGCTGCGCTGCAAGGTCGAGGGCATCCCCAAGACCGTCAAGTGGTACAAGAACGGACAGGAGATCGCCGAGGGACCCAGCGCCGTTATTGTGAGTTTCGAAAATGTCCAAAGCAAAATAAGTATTATGTTTGCAGTCTGCAAACGCTGACTCTGGCGAGTACTCGCTGCGCATTCCGTCTGCCGTGAAGGCTGACGGCGCCGCGTACAGGGTGCTCTTGTCCAACGAGAAGGGCGAGATCTACTCGGGCGGTGTGGTCTACGTCAAGTCGACCAAGCCGCTCACCCCGCAGACGCCCGCCTCGTTCCTCTCGCCCCTCCAAGACACCGAGGTGGAGGAGGGCGACACGCTCACCCTCAAGTGCACCGTGGCTGGCGAGCCGATGCCGGAGACCCGCTGGGAGAAGGACGGCGTTGAGTTGAAGAAGGACGAGCGCGTGTCGATGCGCGTCGCCATGGACGGCACCGTCACGCTGCGCATCCGCGACGCCAAGAAGAGCGACCTCGGACAGTACCGCGTGGTGGCGACGAATGCCAACGGCGAGGCGAGCAGCGACTGCAAGGTGACCGTCACCGACAAGAAGGAGGAGCCGACCAAGCCCAAGTTCGTCATCCCGCTGCGCTCCACCGAGGCGCACATCGGCGACAAGAAGGAGTTCAACGTGAAGGTGCGCGGCTTCCCCAAGCCAACGCTCAAGTGGTTCCTGAATGGCGTGGAGCTGGCGATGGACGGCCGCGTGTCCGTGGAGGACATGCACGACGGCAACTGGTGCCTCACCATCAAGCAGGTGCTCGAGTCTGACTTCGGCACACTCAAGTGCGTCGCCAGCAACGAGAACGGACAGGTACGGTGTGTCAAAAATTCATAAGTAATCCATTATGTTACAGGACGACTGCGAGTGCAAGTTCTCGCAGGATCTGGTCGGTCTGTCGGTGAACAGGGAGGGAGACGGATACGCGCCCGTGTTCAACGTGCCCCTCTGGGACAGGCGCATCCCTCTCGGCGATCCGCTGTCCATCGAGTGCCACGTGGACGCCAAGCCAGGAGCCGAGTGCAGCTGGCAGTTCAACGGAAAGGAGCTCCTCGTGAGTGCCACCATCACACTTCTGTTACACAAACCTTGTTTGCAGGCGTCGGAGCAGATCGAGATCCGCAACACGAGCGACGGCGCGTGCCGGGTGCGCGTGCTGCGCTTCACCCACGAGTGGGAGGGGTGCTTCAAGTGCACCGCCAAGAACTCGCTCGGCATCGCCGAGACACAGGCCATCTACAAGGCTGAAGGTCGGTGGCATTCCTTCTCTCTCTCTCTCTCTCTCTCTCTCTCTCTCTCTCTCTCATTTCGATCATTTTGTTACAATCACGTCTTGCAGAGTTCCTGGAGGAAGTCGTTGAGGAGAAGAAGGAGCACGCTCCGCGCTTCAACCCTCCGATGGACGACAAGACGGTGCAAGCGGGCCAGCCGGTGCGCCTCACCTGCAAGGTCGACGCCATCCCCCGCGCCGCCGTCGTCTGGTACAAGGTGCGAATGATTGAATACATAGTTGGTACGATAGTGGTTAGACTGAGATAGATAGTTATAAAGGTAGAACAGTTCATTTCTACAGGACGGATTCCCGCTACTGCCGCAACAGGTTACACAAACTTTTCTAGACAGTAGCATATCCCATTTTACAAAAGTGTTAGCGATTTCTCCATAGTCGTATATTCCGAGTGCCTTCTTTTTCATTCATAATAGTTTCGATTCAAAACCTGAGTCACCCTTATGATTGCAGGACGGACTGCCGCTGCGTGCGGACGCGCGCCATCAGATAGAGTACGACGATGAGGGCAACTGCAGCCTCACCGTCAACGACACCACCGATGGTAGGAGAGAGAGAGAGAGGAAGAGAGAGAGAGAGAGAGAGAGAGAGAGAGAGAGAGAGAGATAAAAAGAGAATGTCAACGTTGCAGCCGACGAGGGCGCGTACCGCTGCGTGGCGTCCAACTCGCTCGGCTCCACCAACTGCTCTGCTCTGGTGACGGTGAAGGTGCCGCGGGAGGAGATCAAGAAGGAGGGCGCCGAGCCGTTCTTCACTCGCGGACTCGTCGACTGCTGGACCGACAGGGGTGAGTACGGTAGCTGGTCTCACAGTCCAAAGTAAAGACACGCAAATCGAATACGAACAGTTCCAAACCGCAGCTGTACTGTTTCATATTTCGATTTGTGTGTATGTCATAACAACTTTTGAATAAACTATTCCAAACCATCTCTTGCAGGCGCTTCGTTCACGATGAAGTGTCAGGTGGAGGGCGATCCGTTCCCGGAGATCAAGTGGTACCGCAATGGAATGCTCGTGCGCCACACCACCCGCACTGTCATCGAGACCGCCGCCGATGGAACGTGCACTCTTACTGTCAACGTGAGTGACAATGACAATGCCAGTGGAGTAACAATGACAATAGAGGTGACAGGCGACAATGACAATAGAAGTGACAGGTGACAATGGCAATGGAGGTGACAGGTGAAAATGACAATAGAAGCGACAGGTGACAATGACAATGAACGTGACAGATGACACTGTTCATTGCAGGAGTGCACCATGTCCGACGAGGGCATCTACCGCTGCGAGGCGGAGAACAAGCACGGCAAGGCGAAGACGCAGGCGACGGCGCACGTCGAGATGAACCTCGGACGGACCGGCGAGCCGAAGAAGGACGACGGACAGGCGCCCCGCTTCACACAGCAGCTCGACGACCTCCAGGTCTCACCCGGAGGAATCATCGATCTGGAGTGCAAGGTGAGAGAGAGAGAGAGAGAGAGATCCATCCATTCAGGTCACCGGAGTGCCTATGCCTACTGTCAAGTGGAGCAAGGACGGAGGTCCTCTCTGGGACGACGCCCGCTATGAGTGGGATATTGACGAGGCCAAGGGACACTACTCGCTCAGGTGCGTGCCACGAGGACAATGACAATGTGACAATGACAATGTGACAATGACAATGTGACAATGACAATGTGACAATGACAATGTGACAATGACAATGTGACAATGACAATGTGACAATGACAATGTGACAATGACAATGTGACAATGACAATGTGACAATGACAATGTGACAATGACAATGTGACAATGACAATGTGACAATGACAATGTGACAATGACAATGTGACAATGACAATGTGACAATGACAATGTGACAATGACAATGTGACAATGACAATGTGACAATGACAATGTGACAATGACAATGTGACAATGACAATGTGACAATGACAATGTGACAATGACAATGTGACAATGACAATGTGACAATGACAATGTGACAATGACAATGTGACAATGACAATGTGACAATGAACATGCCGTGTTTGTTGCAGGATCAAGAGCGCTACGCTGAACGACGAGGGCACGTACCGCTGTGTGGCGAGCAACGAGAGCGGCTCGGCCACCACAAAGGCCATCGTGCGATTCGACGGTACGCACACTTTCTGTCTGACAATGATTTCTGATTTCCTAACATCGCCATTTAAAGTGTTAAAACAAACATGTTCATGAAATTTGGGGAAAAAATGGTTCTTAAAGGCACAGGGGCGTTTAGAATTACCAAGGTTCATCGAAATTCACTCTCGAGAACTTAGCAAAACTAATTGCACGTAGCGGGAATCGAACTGGCATAGCATGGTCCGTGAACCGTGAGCGTTACCACAACACTACAACGACATGAGCTGTAGAACTCATATCGACGAGATGCGCACAGAGCTCAACTTTCCGATAAGTGTTTTGGCGGGAAGTTCGAATTCGCCTTACCAAGCTTCGCACGTGCACATGTTGTTAAGCGTGTAGGTAACGCGGAAACGCCGTTCTTTCGCGTTTTCTTTGATTGTTTCGTGTTTCCATGGGTCAAGCAATGAAACAAAGTCAAATACTAAGCGCCCCTGTGCCTTTAATGTGCAGTAACCTTTTTTTTCAGATGGTCTGCTGTCCGGCAAGCCGACGACCAAGAGCTCCGCGCCCCGTTTCGCGATCAAGATCGGAGACGCGCGCGCGCAGGAGGGCTCGCCGCTCAAGTTCGAGGGCAAGGTGGACGGCTTCCCGCTGCCGACTGTCACATGGATGAAGGACGGCGCAGAGATCCAGCCGTCCGACAGAGTGCAGATCACTATGGACGCCGACGGAACGTGCAGACTCGTCATTCCCAGCTGCAACATGGACGACGATGGTGCGTAGGCGTACAATCATTCCAATACAATGCAGCAGAAATCAGGACACTCAAGCATTGATTGAAACTTTGTTTGTCAGGTATCTACCGTGTGATCGCGAAGAACGATGAGGGTTCGGCGCAAGATAAGGGCACTGCCACTGTGCGGCGGGCCGCCCGCGACTCCCCCAGGAGGAGCGCCGAGAGAGACGTGTTCACCACTGGAAAGGTGAGAGGGACAGGCAGCCAAACATGAATTAATGATTTTTCCTGATGTCAAGATACAACAACGGATACAAAGCAAATGGTTTAGGAAAAATGGAAATAATATCTTCATCAAAATAGCGTCCACTCGTTTTTCAGGCGCCGCGTCTTCTCGAGCCGCTGGAGAACGTGCGTATCAACGAGAAGGAGGGCTTCAAGCTGCGCTGTCGGTTCTCCGACGGGGGCGAGAAGCTCACCGTCAAGTGGTTCAAGGACGGAGAGAGGACGTTCGCCTACGACAGGCTGTCCCTGGTGAGTCATCTCTCTCTCCCTCTCTCTCTCTCTCTCTCTCTCTCTCTCTCTCTTCCTCCCTCTCTTTACATGACTGGTTGCAGACCGAGGCCGGAGACGGTTGGTTCGAGCTGGAGGTTGCTAGCGCATCGCGCCAGGACGCCGGCTGTTACAGGTGAGTACAACAGTCAAGGTTTACTATTTTTCCGAGACGATCTCGAAACCGTAATGCGTTTTGAATGCAGAGAGACACTATTTTCAAAGACAGTTGATGTTTTTCTTATCGAACATCACAAAAACGCCATCTGACTGATTATAGGTGCGTGGCGGAGAACCAGTGGGGCTCCGCGCGCACCACCGGCGAGGTCTCGGTGGTCCGCGACAGGAAACCACTCGGAGACTCTCTGCGCGGCGGAGGAGCCGGAGGCAGGGCCCCCGGATTCTCCACACTCCTGCTCACCAAGGTCCGCATCTCTCTCTCTCTCTCTCTGTCTCTCTCTCTCTCTCTCCCTCTAATTCTCTTGTCTCTTCAGCGCGTCAAGGTGACGGAGTCGGTGACTATGGAATGCGTGTCATTCGGTGACCCGACTCCCGAACACCGCTGGCTCAAGGACGGAATCGAGCTCGCCGAGGGAGACAAGTACAAGGTGAGAACACTGAAATGTGAAACCACATGTTTCAGAATAGATAAATCGACACCACCATTTGTCAAAGGTTTTATCCAGAAAAGTCAAAGGTTTTATCCAGAATCGCGTTTCGGGAACATTGTTCGAGAGTTCGAGACTGACGGACGTGTATAAGCGTATGTATTCCCGTTTGCAGTTCGAGTCTCTCTCGGATGGCACGCAGCGTCTACACATCTCCGCTGTCGACTTCTGCGCCGAGGGCTACTACCGCTGTGTGGCGACCAACCAGCACGGAACAGCCAGCACCAAGGGAGAGGTGATCGTCGACGGTGGGTCGATGCTGGTGCCGGCACCAGTTTGTGCAAGTTTAAAGTTGAAATACTATCTTTCGCACAATGTTGTACTTTATCTTTATCTGAAATACTATCTTCAGCACAACAAGGCACTTTGCACTAGCCTACGCTCACACAAAGTCACAAACAAGGAGACTGAAAGAGCTACGACAATGAAATGAGATTCACACAGTAATACTATGAACAATGAGATTGATCGAATAACTATGGTTTTGTGTGAGACTATGGCTTGAACTTGCACACGGCGACTGCTTTGTATTGCGAGAGAATGCCATCCGCACGATGGTTGGTCCATCTGAAGAGAGATAGGGTAAGGAGAGAGACAGAGAGAGAGAGAGAAAGAGAGATAGATAGAGAGAGAGAGAGAGAGAGATGCTCACCGTCCCCTCCGATTCGCTGCTAGCACAGCCATCTGTCTCTGTCCGTGTGGCATACCGCGCTCCCAGTTGTGATACGAGAAGCGAGAGCCTAGAAATTAAAAATAATTTCATGGCACCACAATGATGCTGTTTTTATTACACCACAGGAAGGGTGATAAAACCCAGAGTTAGAAAATCATTCATGGGAAACCACGATGCCGGTGTCTTTTTATCACAAAGAAGTGAAGAAGTCTATAATATTCTCCAGCCCACCATCTATCCACATCCACTTCTCCGCATCATTCGCCGCGCCGATCCCCCCGAGCAGCACAAAGTCCAGATCGGCCAGCTTCTCCCGCGCCAGACCTATATATCACAATCACAGATTCCTTATCAGCTTATCAACTGATCATTATCACTTATACCACTCACCCATGATGAACTGGTTCTCGGCGGTGCTTGCCACAGAGGCGAGCATCGCGTCCTGATTGATCTCATCGCCTGCAAGCTTCCATTGTTTGCTCTCCGATGAAAGACCGATTTGGTTTGGTAGCAATTCGAGACGATTACGCGTCAGCGCCCGTGACGCAATCGTGCAAAAACAGTTAGACAATAATGTAAAGTAGTACTTACCGTATCGGAAGCATCTGTTATCGGCGGTGAGCATAGTCATGTTCTCGCGCACCGCGGCCCGATAGCAGTAGCCGAGACGGTACGTCCAGTGGCGCGGACACGACTGCGAACGGCTAAACAGTTGCTCTTCGTTTCTTACTCAAAGAGATAATAAGTAGAAGTACGTTAATCAACGTCCGACGCTATCTTCTCTTGTCTAGGAGAACACCGGACTCAATCCGAACAATGAGGAACCCACCGCAGTCGCTTCTCGCAGATGGTGTGCGCGGGCACATGGCAGGGTGTGTTGAGCCAGTGACCCCGTGGGTTGATCTGCACGCATCGGCGGGTGGACGAGACGCGCAGCGGACCACTGCCACGCGCCCATTCGGAGTAGCGCACAGAGCGGTCTGATTGAATAGACTTGATTTTCATGTGCATGGTCGTCCAAGCACTTTCCTGAGACTTTCCTTTTCCGCTGCCCGAATATCGGACGGAGCGGTCTATGAGTTGGAACGGAGAAAGACTCACTATTCGGCCAGCGCAGAACGAATCCGGGTGCGAACAGTCCGGATGAGCCGTCGACAATGTCGAATCGAGCGCGCGCATCCAGCCACGACGACTCGGTCAGATTCAGCTCTGACAAGGCGGTCTCTCTCTCTCTCTCTCTCTCTCTTTCAGCAAGTAGTAAATTTACCTGTGATCATCTGGTTCTCTCGCGCACTCTCGATTCGCAGTAGGGACGAGTCATGCAGTTGGCAGTACGTCTGTTACAAATGGCATTGAGGATAGTGACATAGCAACGCTACCTTTGCATGCTGTGACGTGAGCTTGCGATGCGAGACCAGATAGCACGCGTTCCTTTTCGGATGCGCCATCCACTTCTTTGGGCAAGTGGGTTGAGACGTGGGATGGGAGGAAGACAAAACTAAGAGAGAAAGGAGAGCCACACCAGCCAGCATCCTGAAACTGAGAAGAAATCTCACACGTGAAACTCGAAACCTGCGAAACAACTCGCGAAAACAATGGGTATGTGAATGAGAAGGTGTGAATGGGGGTCTCAATCTCAAGTGAGTGCTATGACTCAACTAATAGCGAGTGGCACACGTGTTTGCATTGAGTCAGTATAGAGTGAGTCAGGCTGCGCGGGGGAAGAAATAGGTATGCCCCCGCCGAGACATGGAACAATACAGCAAGAGTGGCAAGAAGTATCCAGTTGTGACGCAATGTTGTGTCCTTTCCCGCGGTGCGGTCATGCGAGAAATGGAGCGCTTGTCTCCCAACTCTCAACGCGCGCGCTCAGCTAGAGCCCATCCAACAGCCATTTACTATTCAGCTCTGTGGACTGAAGAGAGTAGAGAGAGGAGAGAGGGAGAGAAAGAGGGGGGGGAAAGTGGCAAGAGCCAATTAGCTACCGGTACTCGCTGGTGGCTAGCCAGGGGTGAGAAAAAAGAGTGCATTTGAAATTCGACGCCTCGTTCTAGAGGCACATAGAAAGCAGAAAGCATAGGAATAAGTACGTAGATATTTATAGACATCTGGGTAGTGTTTCATCGTAATCAAATAGCGATTATGTGCATTTCGGAAAATGGAACGATGAATTGTTCTCGAAGAGTCTAATACTACTAGCGGTGAAATAGCTAATGTGTTCTAAAAAAACACTGAATATTCTAGCTATAACGTCTCGGGAGAAATCTCTGAAGTCCTGAATGTTCTAGGCGACCGTTCGATCGGCCGTCGCGCGGCTCCCGTGGAGGACACTGCCCCCGTGGACTCGAAGCCCCGCATCCGAAGAGGACTCTACAACATGAGCATCCACCAGGTAGGCACACCTCTCTCTCTCTCTCTCTCTCTCTCTCTCTCTCTCTCTCTCTCTCTCTCTCTCTCTCTCTCTCTGGATCTCTCTCTCTCCCTTTCACCCTTTCTCTCAGCCTCTCACCCTCCCTAAATTGCAGGGTGCGGTCGTTGAGATGATCGTGTGCGCTACTGGCTGGCCCACGCCCACTGTCAAGTGGTTCAAGGTGCGTTATCCAATTGAATTGATGTGTGATCTAAAATCGCATGTCACTGTATATTCGCGATTTTCTTAAGACAAATGCGATTCCCAACATTCATTTCCAATACTTTGCAGGACGGTGAGGAGATCACGTCCGACGGACCGGAGGGACGTCGCGTCATCTTCACAGATGAGCGCGGCATCCACCATCTCGTCATCCTGAATGCGTGAGTGGAAGAGAAAGAGAGAGAAAGAGAGCGAGAGAGAGAGAGAGAGAGAGAGAGAGAGAGAGAGCGAGAGATTCCCTCTTGCAGAACCCCCGACGACGAGGGCGAGTACAGTCTGGAGGCGACGAACCCGTTGGGCTCCGCGAAGACCGAGGGCTCTCTCTCCATCATCCGCCCCCGCACTGTCACCATGTACGGAGACGAGGGAGACAGGTGGGTCAGATATAGAGAAAGTGAAAGTGTGATAAGGAAGAGATGGTGAACAACCCAACTTCGGCTCCTACCACCTGACTGGATTGTTCGGACAGTCTCATACGAGGCGGGTGTTGAATAACTATCATGTGACAACGCAATTAGACTGTTTAGAGTTTACGCAAATGTTGTTTCAGACAGCCCGGCCACGACGTTTGGTGAGAAAGGCTTGCTATGGCGTAGATCAGCATTGACTTATAGCAAACACATAGCGAATAGCTTTGTATGGCAGTATAGCTTGCGCATTTGGAAAAGATTGTATAAAATCAAATAAATAATTGATTTCAGGTCTGGCATGCCGTTCCCGCCCGGATTCATCCGGCAGCTTAAGAACAAGCACGTCTTCAACCGCCTGCCCACCATCTTCGACTGCCTCGTCGTCGGATTCCCCGCCCCTGAGGTACGCGGCGTACGGCAGATTGGAAATATGGGAACTGTAACTAATTGTACGCAATACAACCTTCAGGTGGAGTGGTTCCACAACGGCAAGAAGATCCTGCCGGGCGGTCGCGTCAAGATCCAGGTAAGAAAGATTGATTTCACCCCAAAGTTCCAATGAATGAATGAATGAATAAATGCGCACTTCTCATTTGGACTGTGGGGACAGAGTTTTCCGATGAAAACGTTGGAATGAAATTAGTCATGTTAATAGTGTATTATCGTGTTGAGTACTTTACATGAGCAACATAGGAAACAAAAACAAAGCAGACGCGGCAAAAAAGGCTGTGAGCTATTTCATCATGTTCCCATGGCAGTCGTGCGGCGGTGGTTCGCACGCGATCATCATCATGGATACGCGGGTGGAGGACGCGGGAGAGTACGTGGCTGTGGCCAAGAACTGCCACGGATCCGCCAGCAGCAGCGCCGTGTTGGATGTCACTGGTCAGCGAGGGGAGGGAATGCACAACCACACACTTGACCGACAGAGCGATCAACTTCTCTTTCAATCGAATCGTATTCGAAATCGCAAACATGACTAAAACGAGTTAAAAACGAGATGGTCGTCGGTTTTTTTTTGCCAAATGGAATAATGATAGTGAGAGAGAAGGCAGAGCGATGGAATGGAGGAGTTTGCAATGATTTCCCTTTTCAGTGCCGCACCTGGACAACATCAAGTTCAACGGCGAGTTCGACATCAGCCAGTACCTCACCGAGGAGTACGGCTTCAAGAAGCTCAACTTCGCCAGTCTGCCGACTCCCCCCGACAGGGGACCGTTCATCAAGGAGGTCACCGGACACTACCTCACACTGTCATGGATCCCCACCAAGCGCGCACCGCCCAGGTAGGTTCCTCTCTTTCTCTCTCTCCATCACCCTCTCTCTCCCTCTCCCTCTCTCTCTCTCCCTCTCTCTCTCTCTCTCTCTCACCGTCTCCCTTCCAGGTACCCGCAGGTCACCTACTGCATCGAGATCCGCGAGCTGCCCGAGAAGGAGTGGACGCTGGTGAGTACACTGGAGATTGTTAACGCAAAACGTAGACTACAATCGGTTACATTATTTTCACTCTTCCGACAAGAGTATATGATTGAAGCTGTCCTTTTGCGATTTTTTAGCTCGACTACAATACAAAGAAATTATCGCAAACATTCATTTGGTTACTTAGAACTGTTTAATGGAAAAAAGTGATTACATTGCATTGCTCATTCATTGTTCACAGCTGTAGTCAGCTATGTCTATGTAAAGTGGCATCAAGTTATTTCACATTCTCTGTTCCAGCTCGACTACAACGTGCCGGATGTGGTGTGCAAGGTGCGCAACCTGGAGCTCGGAAAAAGCTACCAGTTCCGCATTCGGGCAGAGAACATCTACGGCATATCCGATCCCAGCCCCGCCTCGCCGCCAAGCAGGTAGAGAGAGAGGGAAAGAGAGAGGAAGAGAGAGAGAGAGATGACGTCATTGCAGGTTGATGGCTCCGCCGCAGCCGGTGCTGGACAAGAACAAGAAGATCATCCCGCTGCTCGACCCGTACGCCGAGAAGGCCCTCTCAGATGCGTACGCCGAGCAGTATGGTGAGTTGCAAAACAACTCGGAAAATAGGCATTCATAAGTGGTGTGATCTGTCATCCCCGCATACATAGCTAGAATCCGCCACGTATGATCCAACGTGCAATAGAACATTTCGGGGGGGGGGGGGGACAGACATGTACTTCTTACTTCTGTACGCATGGAAAAATAGATGGTGCAAAAAACAACCATTTGCATTCCAGCCTGCGCGCCGTGGTTCGCGCCCGGAGTGTGCGAGCAGCGGTTCTGCGCCGAGACCGACACCATCACTGTGAAACTCAACGTGTCCGGATACCCTGATCCCGATATTGAGGTGACACTATGAATATACTTCTTTATCTGACATCACGATTTCTCAATGAAGAGAGAGAGAGAGAAGGAGAGAGAGAGAGAGAGAGAGAGAGAGAGAGAGAGAGACGTTTCCGTTTCAGTGGAAGTTCCGCGGGTGGCCGATCGACACGACCAGCCCTACCGCTCGCTGCAAGGTGTACACCTATGGAGGCAGCGAGGCCACACTCACTATCACTGGATTCAGCAGAGTGCGTTTGTCACTACATATCTGACTGACACAGTAGAGAATATTTCCTATTTATTTCCAGACAGACACGGTGTAATGATGCACCCGATTTCGTAGCGAACAGAGAGAGAGAGAGAGAGAGAGAGAGAGAGAGAGAGAGAGAGGGGAGAGAGAGGGGGAGGGAGGGAGAGAGAGAATGCGCCTAATTTGCATACGTTTCAGGAAGACGCGGGCCAGTACCAGTGCTTCGCCAAAAACCAGTACGGAGAGGCCCAACAGAATGTGCACATCGACCTGGCATGTGAGTGACGTCAACTTGATTATTGTGACGTCATCAACAACATTTTCAAGTTTTCAAGGCTATGGCAAAATTCTATAGTTCTCTGGTAGTTATCTATAACATTCTCCAAAAAAATGTCATTAATATCACCATTTTCAGCCCGACCGAACTTCATCCAGCCTCTCGTGAACAGGACATACAGCTCCGCCGCGCCGATGAAGCTGTCCGTGCGAGTCGAGGGCAACCCCTTCCCCGAACTCAAGTGGATGAAGGTGAGTGGGAGAATGAGTCTCGAAGCGGCTCATTTGTTCAAGAACTAGAACATCTTGCCCACTCCCTCCGAAACTCTTTTTCCCTCGGACATTCGATATGCATCTCGGCCGTTCATTCATTTGCACGTGTGTAATAGCCAGTAGGGCAGCCGTAATATAGCCCGCGCGTCTCTCTCTTGCCTATGCGACTTTACAATGGGGGGGGGAGGAAGTGGACACACCCCCTGCAACATGGCTCATTGCAGGAGTGGCGGCCGATTGTGGCGTCGTCGCGCATAAAGATGGAGCAGGAGGGCCCGCACCTCTGTCATCTGATTGTGCACGAGCCCATGTGGCGCGACTCCGGCATCTATTCGTGTGTCGCGATCAACGACGCCGGACAGGCCACCACCTCGTGCACTGTCACCGTTGAAGGTGCTGGAGCAGTTCGTGTTGCTGTTTCTCTCTCTCTCTCTCTCTCTCTCTCTCTCTCTCTCTCTCTCTTTTTTTTTACTTTCACGCACTCATTCTCTTTTATTCATCCTGCTAATTGTTTTGTCTTTCTCGTTTCAAACATCCCTCCATCTCCTCCATCTTTTAGAAGTTAATTTCGTGATCGAATGTATTTCGTCAATCACATTACTCCCTACTAACTTCTGTTTCGTTCCAGCCGAGGGCGACTTCAACGACGTGGACCTGCACAGGGCGCGCCAGCAGATGGCGTCGTCGTCGGAGCAACCCCGCCGAGTGCGGGACATCTACGAGATAGCCGAGGAGGAGGAGATGTGAGGCCGCCCGGCCCGGCCTCACTGGTAGCAGCCAGCCGGCGCGCGTCGGCCCACGCGCGCTTACTCCTGCTACCAGTGACCGGCCTCTCTCTTTTCCCATGTGCATATCGATTACCCCCGCCGATACGAGTCCACCCACTGCCCCCTTTTGTTTCGCGCGCTTTTTGTGATGTAGCTTGTTCATATTGCGCGCGCCTCGGCCCCGGTTAGAGATTCTAGAACGAGCGACGTTCCCCCCGTACACCAAAAAGTCCCAGCACACACACACACGCTTTCTGTCTATTGTTTTTGCTCAAGCGCGATCACAGTTTTTGTTTTTATTTTTCTCTCTCTCTGAGCGTGTGTGACATACACCTTCGCGAATGACCAGTGTCTATATTATAATAGGCGTGTATTGACTGCACCCCCACCACACATGTTTCTCTATATTATATTATATTTCTATATATGTATATGTATTGTTTGTTTCTCCCCGGCTCGGGCGGGTGGGGCGGCGTCGGCCCACGCTGTCCCAGTCTGTCTGAGAGGGTGGAGAGTAAACGGCTTCACATATCTGAGTCGTACCAATTGTTCCGAAAAGAAAAGTGTGCACGTAACAAGAGTGTGCCGTTTCACTAACTGTCGGACGTCGGGTAAGTGGCATGCATTCAGCTCGGCCGGTAAGGGAGCGCCATTCTGGATCAAGGAGCGAGCGACCGGGAAGAAATGGCTCGCCCAACTCAGACAGCCCCAAATGGCAGAATGGGAGGTAGTGTTTTGGAGGGTCTCATTCGCTATCTCTTTTCTTTATCTTTCTTTCTTTTTATTTCCACTACATCATTTGTTATTTGTATTTTCATTTGCTCTACAATTGCTTTTTTCCTGCATGCGTGTTACTCGCTCCCTCTCTAGGCGATGGTTCTCCCGCACCTCCGCCACCCGGGAATAGAGCACTTTGAACGAGTCCTTTTCGACGGCCCTGTCGCTGTGGTTGTATTCCAAAGGTTTGTGTATTAATTTGTTGCTCTGATGCTTCGTTTTCGGCCCTGTGCTTTATTCTTATCTTCTGTTTTTGCTGTACATTATCTTTGACACTTCTTCTCATCCTCATTCGCAATGTGGTTGGAATAACGCAGCTATTGGTTCCATATGGCTGGAAATTAGCGCGCGCGGGTGGCTGTATTTCAATTTCACTATTCTAAGCTATGCCCGAATGGCTAGTGCTGCAAGACTGTCGTTGTTCGATTGACTTATCGTTTAGGTGAGTAGCAAACTTTTTATTGTCTTTGGTGCATTTTGATGATGATTAATTAGTTAATAGTTCACCATAGTTTCTGGGCACCTCTGTTTTTGCTTCGAGTTGATTGACGTGGCATGCGGCAGTATTTCGTATATTCTCTCTTTTTGTATCTTTCATGCTCCCCTCTCGCATTTTGCGTAGTTCTCGTTGATGTGAGGTGTGCGATTAATGGAGAAAAAAGATGCTCCGCTCTCTCTGTCCCACACGCTCTCTCACGCGACTTCATCACTCTGCTCCTCTCATACATCCATGATTTCCTCATTTCCTCTCTCACCAACATCTCTGTTCTTTGCCGAATCACCCCCGCCCTTACACAGCCCCGACCCTCGGGCGATCGTCGCTATCTCTCGCCCGCTCTCCCCACTTGCCACGCTATTTCGCAATACTCACCTGCTACGCGCCTCGCGCCTCCCCGGTAGCCGCGCTCTCTCGCGTCTCTCTCTCATGCATCTCTCTGACATCGCAATAACCGCTCAAGTCGATACGAACTCTGAACCGCTGTCGACTCGGCTGCTGGTCGGTCGGCTACTAGTAGCTGTACTGTAGTATACTATACAGTATACTGTGGTAGTCTGTATACGGTTCCGTCGAGTCCTCTATTACAACTATGGTGCACGAATATCTCGTCGATGGGTTAGTTTTTTTTCTCTCTAATAGCTACTATTTGGTTTTTTTTGTTGGTTTCATTGACTGTACCGGTCGGTTAGTGCAGCGACTTTCGTTGAATCGTTCTTTCCGGAACAATATCAGTAAAAGTGACGATACCGAGTACCCGATCATATTTCACCCATTTTTCTCTCACAGCTCAGCTCACCTCAACGCAATTAGTGTTTACTGGCCAAAAACCTATAACAATAGCTTACGTTACGGGATAAGGGTTTTTACTCGATCGTACATTGCGATGCGAATGACATTTTTCTACCCTAGAACAGTTCTTTCCTTTTCCTTACCGTTGTGTGTACCCTGCTTCTGTCTTCAGTGCGAACGGCACGCTGCTCGACCGTCTCGCCCACCCGGGAGTGGCTGTGGAGCCATGCGGACAGACGAGGGAGCGGGTGGTCAGGGTGTTCGTCAAACAGCTACTCAAGTCAGTCTTATATCTCTTCTCACTGTCGGTTCTTGACAATACATGAATCATTGTGATGCGTATGATGAATCATGCTTGCAGCGCCCTCGGCTACCTGCACGAGCGCGAGTTCGCTCACCTGGACCTCCGGCCGGAGACCATCCTCCTGCAGGATGACCGACTCAAACTGGCAGATTTCGGACAGAGCCGGTATGTCAACTCGGAAAATTCATTAGCAGTGTGGCGTGCTTAGTGTTGTAAATCATTTTCAAGCATATTATGGAAGCGTGAAACCACCTTGAAACTTCGTTGACGTTTATTCGCATCGTTAGTGGTGCAGAATGCAAATCAGTTCCAAGTACTAGTATATTTCATTCGCAATTTCCAGCCGTCTGCGGAACGGCGTGATCACTGGGGAGGTGCGCGGTTCACCGGAATTCGTGTCGCCCGAGATTGTGCGCGGACACGCGCTCACACTCAAGACAGACATATGGAGCGTCGGCACGCTCGCCTATGTGCTGTGAGTGATGGATTGAGAAGAGATTATTCATTGTGTGATAGTAATCGATAATGTGAGAAAGTATTGGTGAGTATTTCCTTCCAGGCTCACCGGTATCTCGCCGTTCCTCGGAGATCACGACGCGGAGACGCTGGACAATGTGGAGAAGGCGGAGGTGGAAGAGGGGGGAGAGAGACAGACAGAGAGAGAGAGAGGGAGGGAGGGAGGGAGGGAGGGAGGGAGGGAGAGAGAGGAGGGAGAGAGACAGACAGACAGAGAGAGAGAGAGAGAGAGAGAGAGAGAGAGGGAGGGAGAGAGAGGAGGGAGAGAGAGACAGACAGAGAGAGAGGGAGGGAGAGAGAGAGGAGAGGGAGGGAGAGAGCCTCTTCAGGTGCGCTTCGATCTGCCCGAATGGGAGGGCATCAGCAGTGCCGCCAAGGACTTTGTCGCCTCTCTACTCCGAAAACACCCGAGGTGAAATTATTCACATTTTATTGTCAAACATTCACGAAACAACATTGAATAGAAACAGTGATTCTAACTGCAGATGGTTGTAATAATCGAAAGCGTATCGATTGGAGTTAGATAAGGAGGGCGATGATCAGAACGGTGAGGAGAATAAAGTAGGCGGGGGCGTGGCCGGATTTTCTTCGCGGCGGCATCGCTTGGAACTCGTCCGGCAGCTCGTAGGTCGGACGCGGCTTCTGAAGAAAGTGGAAGGTTCGGTCGACAATGGTTGATGTACCTACCCTCGCTCTCCTCTCTTCCTCCTCCGTCATATCCTCCGCGTGACGCTTCCTGCGAGTGGCAGAAATCACTTGGTTCACACTGATCCCGTTCTCAATCTAAACGAAACATAAAGAGAGAGAGAGAGAGAGAGAGAGAGAGAGAGGAGAGATTGTCGCTCACCTCGTATTCCTTGGCCTTGTAAAGCTTTCGAATGTGCATATATTCCCTATACTCCTTGCTATTCGTTTTGACTTCTCCTAGCTTCTTGAGCTCCCTCATTCGCCGCTCGTTCTCATACAGTTCAATTGGCGAGGTGTAGATACAGACGACACCGGCTAGCTGAAAAGTGTTTTGTACATTTTGTAGCCCAGACAACTAATTCTCACAAGTTCGCAAATGTCTATTATCTCAGAGACCCTAGTTTTGTTGACCTAACGACGAAAAGAGCATCTACGTACTACATCACCCACCCTGGTCGCTTCGTGAATCGTCACGGGTCCATCGCCCCGGTTCTCCTCGCTGTACGCGAGCAGCGAGTCCGCACTCAGTCCGTCCGGCTCGTTCGTGCACGTGTCGTCTGCAAACGTCATCGTGGCGGGACCCAGAACGCATTCAAACGTTTCGACTGTAGCAGTAGAATCTCCTCGTAGTACATGCCGGTGGTGTTCGACTTTTCGCCAATGGGAGAGCGCATACTGCCGTGCTGGAATAATGCATTGAAAGAGATAGACAGATAGAAAGGGAAAGAGAGAAGGAGAGAGAGAGGAGGGAGAGAAAGATACCTTGCAATGTGCCTCGCAGGTTCCGGACACGGTAGTCTTGACGACGTACTCATGATGGCAGTCCTCCTTGCTCACATACTCTGGATCATCCGGACACGCAGCCTTCTTCATCTTGCCGAAATACGCCGTACCTAAGTCGAATCGGTTATCACTGACTGAACCAATTTCGTGTCATCTAGATCATTGCCATCATTCATCAACACACTCACATGCGTTTGTGTCCCTACTGCACTGTGCGTTGTCAGTACTCGCCACTTTTGACGCGACCATCGAGGCTGCTATGCAGACGGGCTGAAACACTACGCATGTAATCTACGGGTTTTGAAGAGAGATTATGCCACGACACCATCACAGATAGAATATTATGCTAATGTGGCATTGGACAATGTACGAATGCGCCTTTAGGCGGGTTCAACCCAATACATCTTATCTAGCATACCTTGCTGAATTCGTCCTGTCCTGGCGCGCGCTTCTTCTGATAGAGATTTCCCACGCTGACTTCATAGACAGGCTGTAGCGAAGATTCGTCGCCGCGCCAATACCTCCGACTCTCTTCTAAAAGTACACTGTGACGCAAGAGAGAAAGAGAGAGAGAGAGAGAGAGAGAAAGAGAGAGAGAGGCACTCGCCTTCGATTCCAAAGTACTTCACGGCGTACCACCGTCCATTCTTCTTTGCCACCATCTAAATCATCCATGGAGTGATCAGTGCCAGTAGTGTGTGCCATACCAAGTCTCCAGTCGCTTGGCACGCGAACGCGCATCTCTTTGTGATGTCCGTTACTTCTGTGAAGTCGGCGTTGCACGTGTCCGTCCCACACTCGGCAGTGCCCATCCACGCAGCCTTGCCAGTCGTCAACTCTGCCGGCAGCTTGCCTAAACACACAGTCACTGATCCTGTCCTAACACGTTACTGGAAAATCCACTTTCTACCTGGAAAATCCAGTTTCCAGCTGGAAAATCCATTTTCCACTGGAAAATCCAGTTTTCTAGTGGAAAAATGAATTTTCCAGTAACGTGTTAGGACAGGATCACTGTGATAATTCAATATACAAAATACAAAATACACCCACATTCGTAGCGCAGTTCCGTTTTCTTCTCGGCAAATGCTTTCTCCATACAGACGGGCTGGTAAAATAAGAGTTTGGGGTACAGTAATCTACCGTATACAT
Organism: Rhabditoides inermis; assembly: GCA_963966185.1. NCBI lineage: Eukaryota > Metazoa > Nematoda > Chromadorea > Rhabditida > Rhabditidae > Rhabditoides > Rhabditoides inermis. The sequence continues at coordinate 171,843 of CAWZYM010000017.1, read as the reverse complement.
ACCTCAGTGTAGTCCACACCGACAGCCTTTCCATCATCGATCGTGCCGACGCTCACTTCGTATTGCAGTGCGACGGGAGCCGTTTGAGTTGAAGGATTGTACTTGAGGGTCGCGTCTAAAGTAGATTGTATTGTAGACTTTCATTTCTATAACATCAATTATTCCGAATCAAGTAGCTTACGTAATCGATGTGTGCTACTTCGAAATAAATATTATGATTATGATTATGAATATGATTATAATAATAGCGTACCCGTGGCTCTGAACCGCACGACGCGATACCAGTCACCGAGGGTGATGCCAGTTCCAGTAGTCAACTTGGAACGCACCACCAGAACACGACCTTCCTTCTAAACACGAGACGTTGCCCGCGCATGTTATGCTGGGCAGTGTCGAATGGCCTACATTGCATTGTAGCTCGCACCGGCTGATGAAGTCTTTCCCATTGGTGTTCGAGCTCTCGGTCAGCGCAAACGCATAGTCGCATAAGGTCGAATTCTGAAACAACGTTGTCGTCTCCAATTGCATGCGTCCAAATCGCTCACACCACAGTAGTCTTTGGTCTTCCACGCGTTGGTTTCCGTTGCCTCTGGCGCTTCGCCTGCAATGAAGCACCATGACACGTGTGGCAGCGCGCGTCACGTACACGCTCGGAATGCCTTGACGACATTCGCCTTCACAGCAGACGACATGCAGACGGGCTGAATGTGAAACGAGTTGTGACTTCACCGACGCCAGCGCTCACCTGACCGAATCCACCAGCATTGATTTGACGCTTCTTCGATTTACCTTTCACCGTAAACGTCCATTTCACAGTTTCCGAAGCGTTTTGCACATCTGCAAACACACTTCCAAGCCTAAACGACCACAGCCGAACTCACTATTGTACAATAGATGTTCTATTTCGAACCACCTCGCCTCGTTGTCCGCAGGTATGACGAGATCGTAGCCGGGCGTCTGTGATAAGCAATCGATATTCGAACAGTAATCGATCGATAATCAATCGATATCGCACCCACCGCACACTGGTATTGACAGATTGAGGCTTTTGGCTCCACGGTTCCGGCAGAGGTCGAGGTCTGTCGCAGTGCGTTGTCACACGCATTGTTCGCGCATGCCGGACTGTCCTTGGTCGTCCACGAAGTCGTATCCGGGGGTTTGCCTGGAAGAGATCCAGAGTTTCTGGAAGAGAAAGAGAGAGAGAGAGAGAGGGGGGGAGAGAGAGAGAGATGCACTCACATGTCTGGAACTCGTCAGCTCGCAGTGCGGGTAGGCAGAGGAGCAGTGCCAATAGTGGCGCACGCATGGGGAAGAGAGAATGAGGGAATGACGACCGTCGGTGACAGGGCGACGGGAGACAATGCGACGGCCATGCTAATGCGAAACTCACCTCTCTCACAGAATGAATGGTATATGGAAAGGTACCATGCGCAAACAGCGGTCACCTTTTACACATCGAACATCGAAGTACACATTGATTTTGATACGCATCGATATACACATCTACACACTGAACGGGTGACCTTTTGCAGGGACCGTCCCGCCTGTCCGGTGGCGTTGTCGCACCCGTGGCTGGAGGGCGAGCTGGAGGACGAGCCACTCCCGGCCGACTGCCTCAGGGAGTTCAAGTACAGACACAAGTGGCTAGTGAGTTATCAACATGTTCACCCTAGTCAATGTTTGAGGTGTCGTTGTGTGTGGTCGTCCAGCATACTCTAATCGATTCTCGATCCATGCATCTTCACGAATAGCTCGAGGTAGTCTCTCGGTGCATGGTTCGATTTCGATTCGTGGATCCACACACATGTATACTCATGTTGTATTGACCATGTGTCTCTGTACCACCTGTCCCTCCCACGCCCCCACGTGACTCGCTTGCAGGAACGCCGAGTCTTCGTCCAGCAGACGCCCTCCGATCAACTGCTCGAGGAACTCAAGGTAGACCTCTCTCTCTCTCTCTCTCTCTCTCTCTCTCTCTCTCTCTCTCTCTCTCGCGCGCGCGCGTTTTACAAGTGTATTTCCGATCTTTTTTGTTCTCATCCTACCCTGCTTCTTGCAAAATACACGCCTAAAACATTAAAAAAACAGTAGGATATTTCCGATGCATCGATGCCATCTATCCACCCTGGCTATTACTCTTATTCCCTCGACTTGCTTTTGCTATATTACTCTCTGCCGCAAACTTCCAAGAGTCAGCTGTCGCATGCAACTCTTTCATGCGCAGTCTCAATTTCACTTCAGTCAATCAATACTCTCTCACGCCTATCGATTTCACACGCGCTGTTATCGATCGATTCATCGGGGCGGAAGGGACCCGTTGCGTGTTTGCAACTCACTTGAATCCTCGAATCATAGCCACTTGATTGCGTGCGCGCGCGTCTCTGCTCTCTCGCTTGGCCCGCTCTCTCGCGCCTCTCCGTCCGCGCACATTGCTTGGAGGAAGGCCCAGGTGTCTTTCCTGCTCGCCTCGTCGCGATTTTGCATCCTGCACTTTTTGGGCGATGCGCTGTTCTCTCTCGTGCTCTGTTTGCGTGATGTAGTGTTGCCAGTTGGGACGAGAGCAGAGAGGAATTTGTGTTTTGCGTTTGCCATTGCTCGCTGATCACTGTGTCCGCGTGCATCCGAAACGAAACTTTATGGAATACTTTTGTGTATTTATTCATATACCATATATGATATTGTTAATCTCACTATTTATTCGTTACTATTCGTATGCACTGTACATCGCACGCATCTGAAACGTTGTGGTGTCTGTATAGCCAAATTTCTGTCTTATCCGCGCGTTGGTTAGTAGTATTGTTTTTTGTCACAAGTCACAAACGCAAGTCACAACATTCTTTCATATTCAATGTCTTTGTACTTCAGCGCTGTCTACCTGTTCTTTTCCGCTTCTCGTATAAGAGAAATATCGAGCCATTTTATCATTTAATCAATTGATTGATTATTCCTCTTATCTCCCAATTACTCGATATTCAATGTATTGATTGATATTGATTGCTTGGTGCAGGCTCCGTCGACCTCGTCTTCTCAATCGGCGGCGGCGGGTGGCAGAGGCCGGGCGCAGCACGCAGACCCGAGAGCGAGCACGCAACGTCCACCACAGGTGGACAAACCACAGGTACGCTCTCTCTCTCTCTCTCTCTCTCTCTCTCTCTCTCTCTCTTTCTCTCTCTCTCTCTCCTGATGTTAGGGAACTGTACTATCTGTCTTTATGCGTATAAGTCATGTGCATTTTTTGTTTGGTTAGTATTGGTGTTCTCTCCCTCTCTTGATCTGGCTCTCTGAGTTCGAGTGGCATAGGCTACAATGCGTGGGATCACTATACCACTCACTCTCTCAAGCGGACTCTCCGTGTTTCGATCATAGGCCGCTCTGTAATCACGCATAATCCCACACATATGTATCTATATATTATCGATTACCAACTATTGGTTTTCTTGGTTTCAGCTCGACAACGCCTTCGACCCGCCGTACGATCAGCGACGGTAAGTGCTTCAGAAAATTCGATTGTTCTCAATTATTATACGATTGGTCATTAGTTATCTAGTTTTCTTGCATGTTGCTCGTCTATACTCGTTGAATTCGCTTTTTCAGTAACGTAGACGAGTTCGGTCGTCCGGTCGCATCGATCGACGCTTATCTGCAGCAGAACATTCGACCCCTGCAGAGGTGCGCAGCTCTCTCTTTCTCTCTCTCTCCATCTCTCCCTCTCTCTCTCTCTCACCTCTGGCTCATCCTCCTGCATTACTCCAGCCCTTCGTCTACCTCTCATTCCCACACATCTCCCTATCCCTCTCTCCCGTTGCAGAGGCGAGCGCATTCCGCTGGACCAGTTCGGTCGTCTGGTGCGTCCCGAGGACCTGGTCCGCATCCCGCACGACGACTACGGACGACCGCTCAGGAAGAACCAGGTGGGAGACGGTGTTCAGGAACTCCGAAGGTGTGGTCAGTCTCTTCGAAACTCCCTTTGACACTGACTTCGAAGGCGGTTTGAAGGGGATGTTTCGAAGAGACTGACCGCCTTTTACTTATCATTTTCTGACATTCTCATCTTGTATTGTGTCAGGACCCCTCGCCCGACCCGCCCGTCGATCGCTACGGCAACCCAGTCGACCCGAGGAAGCTGCCGGTGAATTCCTATTTTTTTTAAAAGCATTTTTATCATGTCATTTATGATTTATTGGTAGTCCTTATTTCCTATCAATTCATCTTTCTTTTAATAACGACCAATTGTCGCCAAGAGCAGTCTCGCGCTCTCGCCGCTTGTTTTTCTTGCCACTCTGTTTTTGCTGCCGTTTACAACCCCGCTAGCAAGTGTTCGTTATTGAGTGAGTACCCGACTCGGTTTCCCAATTCTCTGCGAATGCTCGACTAGGTTAGGATTCTTCGAATTTTATATTCCAACGAAACTACAAATTACGAACTATGCTGTGCCGCTCGACTATTCTCGACTTTCAGAACGTCGACGAGTTCGGGCGGCTGATCAAGGGTGAGTATTGATTGGTTGATTGATTAGAATTATCGATTCATTGATTGCGTTTGCAGAGGACCCTATGACAGAGCGCCGCAAGCTCGAGCCGCAGTCCAAGGTAAGTCATATTGGAGCTTTATGTTGTACCTCTCTCTCTCTCTCTCTCTCTCTCTCTCTCTCTCTTCCTCTCAAAAACGATTCCGGATAAACGATTGATTGCATGATTGATTATGTTGTACCTTACCTGTAAGAAGTAGAATACTCGCAACATTCAACTGCTTGTCAACGGTTGGTCACTGGAAATAGTGTGTACGGTCAGATTCTTCCATTAGCTACGAAACTTTCAAGATTTGAATGATAATGACTTAATGATGGAATGACAGGGGGAGGCGCCGGCTGCCGCGTCGGTCGCGCCCCGACCCCGAAGGCTGTCCGCCGAAGAGGTGCTCGCACAACTCGAGAACCAGGTACCCCCTCCCCCCCTCACTCTCTCCCTTCTCTCTCCCTGTCTCTTCCTCTCTCTCTCTCCCTCTCTCTCCCTCCCTCCCTCTCTCTCTCCCTCCCTCCCTCTCTCTCTCCCTCCCTCCCTCTCACCTCCCTCCTCCAGCCCCCCATCCGTCTCGTTCGCGGCGAGCACCGCGAGATCGAGGAGGAGATCGCGAATCGGTGAGTATTGTTCGGAACCATTTCTATTGACGAATATTTTGCGTGGGAAAGTTTACATTCAAATCGCAGAATCCTATCGGATATCTCCGAGGAGAACTCGTGCGCCGGCAGCGTGGCGTCGGTCGATGACATCGAGCCTGTGCTGAAGCAGGTAGAAGAGAGAGAGAGGGAGGAGGGAGAGAAAGAGAGAGAGAGAGTGAGAGAGAGAGATTGACGTGCCGGTCTCCAGATGCGTTCCCGTCGTTCGCGCTCTGCCTCCTCGACTCTGGTGGAGAGGGCTGGAGACGAGGCCGACGACGACGGGGACGACAGCACAGAGAGCCCCGAGGAACTCACCGTCAAGGTAAGATTGAATCACTTGTGAGTGAGTAATTATTTCTTTCAATTTGTGGACCGTGTCGAAGTTCATCACATAGTTCATCATCTCATGTAACTTGCGCCAGAGCAATAGTTTTCGAATTAGCTAGCTTGTAGCTACGGTGCTTTATAACCGTTTATCTTGCTTGCGCTCTCTGTCATTCTCTGATCCACTCCGTGCGGGAGTAGAACTACTCTCACTATAATCTCACTATGATTTCACAAGTTTCTCCGAATCACCATTTGTTGCAGGAAGGCGCTCCCTCCTCCCGCCTGTCGGGCTCGGATCAGAACGGCAACAAGGAGAACTCTGTGAATGGCATGCCCACTCTTCCTTCGCCGCTGGCCGACCCCCACCTACTCTCCCCCAGCTATCCGCCGCCCATCGAGCAGAATGAGGTGAGAAAGCCAATGTATCGCAGGTATTCACTTGTTCTACCTACATGCGAGTTGAAAGAGTTATCATGCCAAGGAAACGTAGGAAACTAGATATCGTTCACATCGGGTTTTCACAAGTGTGAATCCGAGAAGAAATATCAAAACAAATTCACTCGTATGATTTGTTGTTATGAACGCATGAGAAGTGGCATGCGGATCCTGAGTTAGGGATAAGAGAGCTGCGGGGAGAAAAAGTGTAGTGGATATTGATAGGCGGGAGAGTCAACGGAGGCCTGATCAGCTGACACCGCCGCCGGTGTTTTTCGAGAGAAAAGCGGCAAGGTACGCAGACACCGCCGAGCAACCACCTCCCTCTCGTTCTCTCCTCCTCCTCCACTCTCTCGACCCGCCTGCCGCTCTGCGTCCTCCACACTCTCGCCACCCTGCATGGGATATGTACATAGCCTAGAGCCTATCAGTATCCTCAGCCTCCGTCGCCCGGAGGCCATCCAATCGATAGCGCATCTATCGATCGGCTGATTGATCTACCTGGAAGGTAGACCGCACCGCCGGGGATCTAGGCATCATCTGTTTGACTTATTCGAGTGGAGTCAAGCGGTGTGTGGCAAGCACAACTGGTTGCGCCTCCGCCCTCGCATATCCCCCACCACTTCTCGATCGATTCGCGCCAACTGATCTACTTCAACCATACTGATCTACTATTGATCCACTGATCTCCTCGATGAGTGTGGCTATCACAGTGACGGACTTTGATCCGTCGCGGCCCCTGTCCACGGAGCCGCCCCGACACCTCACGCCGGCAGAGATACAGGAGGTGTGCGAGTGATTTCACTAGGTCACAGGTTTATTCAACGTTGGTTTTCATCCTATCATCACTTTTGCTTATCGTCACGTGAGTTTCGTTGCGATACCTAGGCGTGCGGATCAGAGATATCACTAGGTATTCTATACTTTCAAAGACATTGTTATTCTTCATATGATTGCATGAGAAGGTGCTTTTTGATGCCTTTTGTACGTTGTCATTTAAATATAAACAACAAGGAGGTTACTATAACTAGACCATCTATTGTTTAGTTGTTTCTGCAAGCTGTCAGCATGATTCAACCAATTATCAAACTGAACACCAAATACATTGATTGACAACATAAACATATCGTTCTTCCTTGCAGGTGCTGCAGGCAGCCGAGCAGAACCCGGAGATCCCCGTGGGAGCGCCCCTCTTCGTAGAGGGACTCGACAACCAACAACTCATCATACACACAAAGGTACACACACACAACTAATCACTTTCTGTTGTCAATCATCGGCGCATTCAAACTGACAGTTTTCTGACCTCACCTATTGCGTGCATGTTTTTTTTTGAAAATTTGTTCTCACTGAGCCGTTGCAGGAGTCTCCCATCCCCCTATCCGGCAAGCGCTCTCCGCGCAGTCCCCGATGCACTCCGGGTACCAAGAGTCCCGTCATACACTCGCCCGGAAGGGAACACTCCATGGAAGTACGCATGCTATGTACATTTACTTACTTCCACCGACTACGTACAAAATTTCGGTCTGGCTGTTGTGTTTACCACCTTTTCTCGCCACAATGACGTTTCCTTTCCATCTCTACGTATTTTTGCACTGTTATTGGTTTTCGACATAGTCGAGTAAGTAGAAAGTCACCTCGCTCTAATTGATAGTTGACGTTGGCGTAGAATTACCTCCTGCGCATGCGTCACTCTCACGCGAACGAATACAATGAGTGGGTCCCCCCTTCTCTCTCTCTCTCTCTCTCTCTCTCTCTCTCTCTCTCTCTCTCCCTTCCTCTCTCCATCTCAGCATCTCTCTAGATGCGTGTGTGGGAGTGTGTTTGCACGAGATCTTCTCCCTTTTCTGCGCTCTCTTCGATTTGTGTACTCTCTCGCCGATCCCATATCTCTCGCCCTCTCAGTTCACCAGTGAATTTTGAGGTTGTGTAAAAGCAGCAGAAATGAATCAGATATCAGGTGGATTTGACAAAGTGTGCGCTCTGAATCATGAAATGCTCCCAGAACGAGTAAGACGTAAGATCTACTATACATAAAAAAGTAAATACTTGAAATCGTAAAATGTTATACCTACTCAAATTCAGGTAATTATCGCGACGAAGCGCGGAAAGCCGGGCTTCCTGTCTCCCGGAGAATATCCACCAGAACTCGACGATGAAGACGCTAAGAGCAAGGACAGGCATCAACAGGTACTCTCTCTCTCTCTATCTACATATCTCTCTCTTTCGCTCTCTTTCTCTTTCTCTTTCTCACTCTCTTCTCTGCCCACTGTCCACTTCTCTTTTTTCACTCTCCTTCTCTCTCACTTTCACTCTACTCTCTCTCTCTCTCTCTCTCTCTCTCTCTCTCTCTCCTTCTCATCCCCGCGTTTCCAGCTGAAACCTGCGACGCACGATGACGACGACGACTTCAAGGACCGGCAGAAGGACCTCGACAAGGATAGGAACAAGCCCAAGGCGGTGCGTGTGTATTGTTTTAACGGATAGTTGTGAGTCCGCTCTCATTATCTCCTGACGATCATGTCAACAATGCATTAGACCGAACGACCGACATCGTTTCTATCACACTCGCTTTTTGAAATGTTTGGTGTCACATCGGTGCGCAGAGCATAAATTCGGCTTTACATTCATGTACATGTTCATACTTCTATGACGTCATTAACTTTCTCTTTTTCAGCTCACAGATCTCATGGACCTCGACAAGTACCGTCCGAAGAACTTCTACAAGGAGGACGACGACTGGGACAGGTATCGATCGATCGAATATTGATTTTTCATTATCGATTAGGTGTCGCGGAGACGATATCGACTACTCGCCGTGGGATTCGCACTATCAGGTACACTCTTGGTAGATTAGATGATGAAAGTGATCGACTCTCACTCAATCAATAATAAAACAATTGGTTTAGATCGGTCCGGATACGTATCTGATGGCCACTCGTGGAGCCGCTTTCAATGCCAGGTGAATGAGGTTTCCTTTTTGGCTATCTCACAGCGAAAAAAAGACCTTGAGTATGAGTGATCTGTAACAGAGCAGGAAGGAAGGAAGGAAGAATCACACATTATTGATTGGTGGTTGCAGAGTGCGCGACTACCGCACGCAGATCTTCGGCTCCGGCGCGCCGATGGTGCGCAGCGGATACCTCGGATACCGGAACCAGGACGTCACCGTCAGGGAGAGGAGGAGGTGAGAGCGCCTCCTCTCCGCGTCCCTCAATTTATTCATGCTTGTGTTTCTCCTGGTGCTGCAATAGAGAAAACAATTTAACGAAACACGAAATTGTGTGAAGTCGAGTAAATATACATCTTCTCAAAACACGTTTTCTCACAGGTACACGGACATTCTTCGCGAGTCGCAGAACAACTGCGCGCCTAAGTCCAACCCGCACGCCACCGCGACCGGACAGAAGTGAGCGGACCCCTCTCTCTCTCTCTCTCTCTCTCTCTCTCTCTCTCTCTCTCTCTCTCTCTCTCTCTCTCTCTCTCTACAAGCATTAGCTATCTCTCTCTCTCTCTCTCTCCCTCTCTCTCTCTCTGCCTCTCTCTATCTCTCTCTCTCTCTCTCTCTCTCTCTCTCTCTCTCTCTCTCTCTCTCTCTACCTACCTCCCCTAGGTGCCCCTCGGCTGCTCTGGACCGCATCCGGCAGGACATCGAGCTCGTCGCTCCCTCCGCCACCAAGAGACAGGCGGACGGATGTGAGTGCCGGAATATAATAATAAGTTTACTACCGTTTACATATGAGATAAAAACTGCGAGACATCATAATTAGAGAGGGCGCGCCAGCGCCCTCTCGTTTGTACTGGATGTCCCCGCGCGCTAGAATGCTCAAAAACGACTTTTCCCGGATGAAGCACTTTTCCTCATTTTGAAGTGATTTCCACTGTTACATTGCATTCACATCTCTATTCGATAGAGTTATAGAAAGTTGTATTGAGTTTGATTGAATTTGAAGCGAGATACGGAGAGTCCGCATTCGAGTGCGGATTGAGATTGGTGTCGGTCGCTCGGGCGGGCGGGCGCTCGGGCGGGCGGGCGTCGGACAATCGCTTTCGCCCCGCCCCCTCTGTGTGTGAGTGAGAGAGAGAGAGATAGGCGAATAGCGGGTGCGCGTCGGTATCCTTGCAGCGAATCGCGAACGTGTATGAAAATGTAATTTTGTGAAACAAAACTTAATAAAAGGACAGATATTATCTTTCAAAAGTACTTCCAAGTAAAAGTAGTTGGTTTGTACTGTTGTCTCAGTTGAGCAAAAGGACTGACATGTTTTCAATGGAGACATGTGCAAACAGGCTCTCTGCATTATTCGACGTGTTATGTTACAACAGAAGTTGTGCTTTTAGATAATAACTGCATAACTTCGTAAACGCGTTCATTATAATATGGCCGCTTTGCACTGGTATGAGAGAGAGAGAGCCTGTTGGCACATGTCTCCATTGAAAACATGTCAGTCCTTTTGCTCAACTGAGACAACGGTACAAACCAACTACTTTTACTTGGAAGTACTTTTGAAAGATAATGAGAAATTGCAGACGGTATGAGAAAAAAGTGGAAGATAAAACAGAAAGCATCGAATGTTGACTATTATGACATTCTTCTTATTCTTCTTCTTTTCCCCGCGGCGTGCGGTCGGGTCCTCATTTTTGCCCCGCCGCCGCCGAATGTTCGGTCATCGACAAGAATCCTTCCCGAGTAACCAGTGAGGCGGCGGGAAGTACCCTCAAGTGAAAGCAGCTATGGCGCGAGGAGATACTAACTGGCATAGAAGCAAAGGAAACCTCGGAGCTCTTCACGTCAAGAATGGTACTCTAATGGTCCAGGAATGATTATCGATCAAGTATCGTCTTCCCACCACTAACCTCGTCAGCCTACCTGTCTTTCCCCGGCGTTAGCCTATTATGTATGTTTCATATCATTATGATTGTGTTGTCATATTCAGATATAACGATTCCGGATAAACGGTTGATTGATTGATTGATTGATATGACATTCCATCTCCTACATTCCTGCTTTTCTTGTTTCTGTGTGACTGGTTAATTACCGCTTTGCCTTGGCACCAACAACAGCATAGTTCGATGTTCAGCGTTCGCCCCGATCTTCCTTCGGCGTCTGCGCGACGTCTACCGGATGGAGAAGGCCTCCGTGGCCGTGTTTGAGTGCGAGGTCCGCGGAACGCCCGCCCCCGAGGTGAGTCACTCTTGATTTTGATGTATTGTAGTCAATCTCTCCTAAACGACGGGAGTTTGGAAAAGACTACTTCAGCGTTGATCGACTTATTCCATGCTTGCTATGTCGCTATTTAAACACGACAAAATTGTTGCGATGTGCCGCTGACTGGAATCTTTCATACTTCCATCTTTTCAGATCGTGTGGACGTTCCAGGACCGCCTCATCGAGAACAACCCCAAGTTCCAGACGGAGTTTGTGAGTAAACAAACAAACCAAAAAATTGAACAAACATACAATGAGGAATTGACAAAGCAGATAAAGTAGTTCACAAATAAACAAACAAACAAACATGTAAAAAAACAATTCAGTCGAACGGCGTCGCTCGACTCACCATCCGCCAGCCGCAGAGCTACGATCTGGGAGAGTACGTGTGCAGGGCAAAGGTGCGATCTCTCTCTCTCTCTCTCTCTCTCTCCTCTCTCTCTCCTCTCTCTCTCTCTCTCTCTCTCGCACCTTATTTTTTCTTCTCATTATCACTCTTCACACCTCTCTCAACCCTCTTTATAAATCCTTCTTACCTTTCTAGACAAGAAAGGCTTTTTCCAGAACGCCCTGGGAGAGGACCGTTCCTCCTGCCGCCTGCTCTCAGGACAGGCTCCGACCCGCCCAGGCCGACCCGAGATGGAGCTCTCCTCCGACACGGAGCTCTTCATGACGTGGGAGCCGCCAGAGGGCCCCACCTATCTGGAGGGAATCGTCTACCGGCTGGAGTACAGGCTGGCTGGTGGGTGATACCTTCTAACCTATGCCGAAAAGCAGTGAATCACAAACAACAACAACTACAACAACAACAACTTCAGGCGAGAACGATCACAGCGCTCCGTGGATCGTGGTTGGCGACAGTGTGGATGACGAGGCCGCGGTGGTCAAGCATCTGGAGCCAATGGGAACGTACCAGTTCAGGTGGGTGGTGTAGACGTGTCGATAAATCTTTTTGTTATTCTGGGGAGAAGCGTACGAATAGAGTGAAGAGGATGCAACATAGGACTGGAAAGCATTTAAAGAAGGACTCCGGGGAAAGCGCATCAATGCAAAACACTGTCTTGCCCCTCGCGAATGTTTCTCAGTCCCGTCGTTGTGGGACCAATTTCACTCTTTCCGCGACCGTTTCAATTGCACAAAAGTCGAAAGATAGGGGAGGGAGTGTGCGTGTGACCTAGCGGCTCCTTTGATCTCATGCCATCCGGCTGTCACTATCGACTCTAAAAGAGGGGTGAACAAGCGATCTTTCCACTATTCCCTCGCGAGAGCGATCTGTGTCACAGCTGATAAGGCGGGGCTTCCCGAACCACCAGCCAATCGGCGTGCAGAAGTGCCGAATATTTGGCAATAGGAGTTTGAACCATCGTAATAAAATTCTATATGCAAATTTTGGCGGGGAAAAATTTTTTTTTGTACATATGATACGATTTCGGCCTCTATAAAATATTGACGTTGATTGACTTTTACCGTGGAAGGCTTCTTTAAGTTTAATCAGAGGATCTATATCCCGGAGGACATAGGTCTTGCCCAAGGACACCTCCGAAGAGAGAACCCAGAGTCTCGATTGTGCGCGGAGGAGCCAGACGACAAGAGAGAGAACCATGACAAACCATTCCTACAGTCCCCAGAGACACGACCACAAGACACCCGAACACGCATCTTAGCATAGAGGTTTATGATCAATGGCAAAGGAATATAGTGGGGAAAGGGACAGGGATGAAAGACCTGCTCTCAGAGCTGGCTGACATAGTGACGTGCTTCTGACTTGACTGCCAGAGCTCCCCGACTGAGCTCCTGGCGCTGCTTATGTACCGCCGGTGGTGAGTGTGCTAGAGTCTTCTGTCCGGGCGGGAGTAGATCTGTAGATCGGCCCGCCTCCATGAGTCGCCGACGGCGCGGTCAGACTGCAATGAGTGAGTGGTCAGACGAACGAGTGACCGAACTAGAGAGAGAACGAGAGAAAGAGAGAACTAGAGAGAGACTAGAGAGAGAACGAGAGAGAGAACTAGAGAGAGAACGAGAGAGACCTCAGCGGCGCGCTCCGCTGACAGTATGTAGAAAGCCCAGGAGAACGTTTTAGGTGAACAGAGAGGACACGTTTCATCTTTATCTGGTCACAATAAATGAATATGATTGAGATGACGGAATATAAATGTATGTAAGTATGTATGGATTCCATATAAGTTTAGGTGTTTTATATGTAAGTGTGGTGAGTGTTGATAATTGTTCGTGAGTTTTCTCTCCGGTGTTGTGAAGTGAATAAGGTTGAAATAGAGGTGCCTTGCATTGATTGCAGTGTCGATTGTTGCCATCGCCTTCATAGAAATCCTTGATAGAACATATGTCTTCGGGTATCAAACAGACGTAGGATCGAGCGTCCCTATCCCGGACAGAGTTTACACCCCGACCTTACAGAACTTGTTGGTGTGCTTCAACCACCTATGTTTTTGGACATAACTATGATTGTCTTGATAGAATAGGTAAGGGCATTGCGATCTAACATGGTTTGACTCAAATTAATGAATATGCAAATTTCGAAAATTTGCATATTTGTATCAAATCAGAAACAGGTAGTAAGAATAGTGGTAATAGTAACTGTTAGTAACAATACTGGCTTTAAAGCTGCTCAAATTGAGACAGTACAGCAAGTTATGTGTGGTCGGGGGTGTAAACTCTGTCCGGGATTGGGCGTGTCATCGTAGGATCGTTTAGGGATGTCACTATGTAGAAGTACTATACACTATACAGCCACGATACATCTTTTTTTTGACGCAAGGCGCATACTACACGGCCAGAACGTTTATATATTCTGTCTTATACTGACGTGTCCTATTTGATAGTCACAACATGACTTTGTCATGGATTATGAATCGATAATACAGCGACAGTGGAGATGTCGCTGATCGAGAATCATATGATTTTTACGTCTGACACGGACAGCTCTTAGTTAGTGGATTCTTTTGAAAACATGGTCATATGCGTTAAGTAGAGGTCAGACTCAACATTTGCTGGCAAAAGACCCTCAGAAAGATCTCAGAACGGCCGTGCACCCTCAGAAAGATCCCCAGAAAGATCCTCAGAAAGATCTCAGAACGCGCCCCACCCTCAGAAAGATCCTCAGAAAGTGGCTTTTTGGGTCATAAAGCGGTTTTTGATACATAATCGAGTCTGACCACGCCTTTCTTCATAATGATTCCTATGAGCATAACTTTTCCGAAAAAAGTGACGAGTGAGACCAATACTGGTGTGTAAGCTGCCCGTCTGAGTAAGTGAGTGATGTCATTGCAGGGTGACCGCCCGGAACGGCTTCGGTCTCGGAATGCCCTCGCTCACCAGCAGGATTGTCAGGACACACCCCAGGGGTGAGTCTCTCTCTCTCCCTTCTCTGTCTCTCACCCTTTCTCTCCCCCTCTCTCTCCCTCTCTCTCCTCTCTCTCCCTCCATCTCTCTCTCTCTCTCTCTCTCTCTCTCTCTCGCTCTCTCTCTCTCTCTCTCTCTCTCTCTCTCTCTTTCTTCTATCCCCCTATTCTCTCAGGTGCCGCCAAGCTGCACATGGACATTCTTCGCACCGAGTGCTCTCTCAACGTCCTCTCCATCCCCAAGTCCCTCCCCGTCAGCAAGATGGACGGTGAGGCCGATCGATAAATCAATATTATTGAATTTTGTTCAGACTGCAGCACACTGGACTGTAAGTTTACGTTTTTGCCACTTTGGTGTGTCTTTGTAGGCCTAGAACTCTATTGGGCCACAGTATTACCAAACGAAACTGTAATACTAATACTGTTTTTTTTCTCTCGAAAACTTAAAATATCAATAACTCCAGGCATCTCGGAGGAAGACGAGTCAGAGGAGCAGACTGCGGAGCAGACGCAGCAGGCACTCCAGATGAAAACGTCGTCGCCTGAAGAGCGGTGGACGGTGAGAGAGGGAGGGAGGGAGGAAGGGAGGAAGAGAGAGAGAGAGAGAGAGAGAGAGAGAGAGAGAGAGAGAGAGAGAGAGAGAAAGAGAGAGCTGTTTCGATTACACCACACAAGATTACTTGAGTTTCAAACTGTTTGAGAAAGTTTCCGTTGGCAGATGGACCGTCTGATGTTCCGCGGCCGCTTCTGCGTGCAGCGAGTGGCGCTCGACAAGAAGGCTGACGGACACGCGGCAGGGGCCATGGTGGGGACATGAATACAAATAAAAGTATCCATGTTTACAATGGGCCCGCAAATGAGTTCCACTCTTTTCACGAGAGATATTAGGGTGGTTAGACAATGATCAGAACCTATTGTTTTCAATTTGACAAAATTTTGCGTGAGTACCCAAGATCGAAATACGTTGTGGTGACTGGTGGGAAGTTGTTTTTAAACTGAATTTTTTTTCAGGTGAAAGTCAGCTCTTCGGAGGATTCGAAGGAGGAGTTCGAGTGCCTGAAGAAGTGCCAGCACGAGAATGTGGTGGTGCTAAAGGAGGCATACCAGAAGTACGTCTTTCTCTCTTTCTCTCTCTCTCTCTCTCTCTCTCTCTCCCTCTCAACCACCTCCTTCCAGCAACGGCTTCACCTTCCTGTTCACGGAGCGCCTCTACGAGGACGTCTTCTCCCGCTTCGTCTTCAACGACTACTACACCGAGGAGCAGGTATAATAGCGATTCAAACTCCCGCGCGCTCGCATTTTCGCGGTGAGACCACGAACACTGATTGCAGATCGCGATGGTGGCGCGGCAAACGGTGTCAGCTCTCCATTGGCTGCACTTTAACGGGTGAGTGGAAGTGAACCAAAAAGTAAACAAACGAAAAGTAAACAAACAAACATTTCAGTATCGCTCACCTGACCGTCACCCCGCACAACATCATGCTGGCTTCGAAGAGGAGCTGGATCGTCAAGCTGGTCGACTTCAGCAACGCCCAGCCGATCGAGGGCGGAGCCAAGGTGGGCGGAGCTTATGAGAAAAATGAGTCGTAGAAAAATGCGTTGGAGATATTGTGAAATATCTGATATCGCTGTTTCCAGATCCCTGCCGACTTCTCTCCGTTCTGGGCGCCGCCCGAGTTCCACCTCCCGGAGACGCCGTTGACTGTTCAGGTAACATCACATGTTTTTTATCTAGGATAACTAATAAGTTAACACACCTGTCTGAATAAAAAATTAACTTATTTCCCATTTGCAGGCGGACATGTGGGGCGTGGGTACGACGGTGTTCTGCCTGCTCGGAGGATTCCATCCATTCGCCAGCGAGTACGACAGGGTCGACGAGGTGGGATCTCCTCTCGCTCTCCCTCTCTCTCTTTCTCTCTCCCTCTCTCTCTCCCTCTCCCCTTTCTTTCTCTCTCTCCAACCCTCCCTTTTTCAGGTGAAGGAGAACGTGTTGAACGTGAAGTGCGACCCGAACCTCGTGCCTGTGCAGGCCAGCCAGGAGGCACTCTCATTCGTCACATGGGCACTCAAGAAGAGTCCGCTGTGAGTGGAGAGAGAGGGGGAGAGAGAGAGGGAGGGAGAGAGAGAGGGAGAGAGAGAGGGGAGGAGAGGCAGAGAGAGAGAGAGAGGGAGAGAGAGAGAGAGGTATGATACTGTGTTGCAGTCGCCGCATGCGCACGGACGAGGGTCTGACTCACCGCTTCCTCTGCTCCGATCCGTCCGTCGTCAGGAGGAGGTGGGTCTCCTTTCTCTCTCTCGCTCTCTCTTCCTCTCCCCTTCTCTCCCTCACTCACTCTCACTCTCTCTCCCCCTCTCTCTCTCCCTCTCCCTCTCTCTCTCCCTCTCTCTCCCCCTCTCTCTCCCCCTCTCTCTCTCCCTCTCTCTTTCACTCGGTTTATCGTATGTCTCACTTTCACTGTCGTACCGCGTTTCCCAGCGTGGCGGGGGAACGACCCCGTAAGTATCGCGTATCTGACCACTGTCCTTTCTCTTTGCAGAGAATCCATCAAGTACTCGTCTCTCCGACTCCGGAAGACGGCGCTGCTCACCAAGCAGAACCAGCAGGAGCCGTTCAACCGGGCGCTCGCGCAGAAGTACGCCCAATGAGAGACCAATGGTCCCCTGCAGACCCGCGGGTCCCTTGGACCCGTGGTCCCCTTGGAGCCGTGGTCCCCTTGGACCCGTGGTTCCCTTAGACCAGTGGTCCCCTGCGGTACCCGCAGCGTTCCCCTGTACATGTGTGAGAATCTCCGCGAGACAGCATTGCTACCCGTCTTCATTGCTCAATATGTGTGTGTTCATGTTTCAGTTTCTGTTCCTTCTCGTGTGTGATGCGATTGTTCCGATTTCCGATATGTGTGTAGACGGAAAGAGAAAGTAAATATATATGTTTGGTTGCGTTTGCGTTGTCATATGAAAAGTGTCTTACACGACATCAGATTGGCAATAGTTTAATCCAGTGATCTTCCGGACAAATCACTTGTATGATAACGACGTCATCATTCATTCTTCATGCAGGCAAAGTACTCCACAGTAGTTCAGCCGATATCCGAACCTCCGAACTACACATACACAAGCAATGGTTTTCGAAGGGCTCTCGTATATCACATTCGTCGCAAATTCCTTTTGTGACGTCATTGTATTTTCTGATCCCATAGCGTGTTCACTTCGTTCACTCTCTGATCTGACCGCTCACACACAGTCACGCTGGGAACGGTGCCAATTGCCAGTCCTAAACAGTACCGGAGGCCCAATCAAAGCTGGGAACACTGCGAGACTAGAGGAGAAAGAGAGAGAGAGAGAGAGAGAGAGAGAGAGAGAGAAAGATGAGAGTGACGCCTGTATACGAGAGAGAAAGGACGAGGGTGATGCATATCGGGTACTCTTATGTAACGGCTTCCCACAGGACTGGATATGCAGGCGCGAGACAGTGAGAGGGCGCAGGCGCAGAGAGCGGCTGATTGCGGAGGCGAGAGAGCGTGGAAAGACGAGAGAGGCGGGGGCGAGGCAAGTGGGAATAGCTATAGGGTGATTGAACGCGCGGAACCTGACTACAAGAGTCAGTTCTCTCCCAGGGGGGCACTGGTCAGTCCACCCTAACCCAACCATGAACCGAGTCCGAGACGTTAAGCTGCCGATTCCGGCAGATCACACAACCAGTAATGGTAAAGGTAATTTGCATATTTCACCTAACGTGTTCCGCAAAATGATTTGCATAATTCACCTAATTTGCATATTCTAGTGTTCCGCGTGGATATGCAGTGTCTGCGTGGTCTGGCCATACTTTCGGGAGTCGTAATCCATTTCTTCCCATCCATTCTCCCCAGAGGCATACATGCTGTCGATATGTACGTGATAGTACTGTATTTCTACTGTACTATACTGTACTTACAGTCTAAACTGTTCTTCAGAGCGTTCGTAATTTGCGGCTACTTTGCGGGTCGCAGTCTCATACACAAAGATGAATACACATGGAGGACTGTAACGGTGAGTGACATCGAGAGAGAGAGAGAGAGAGAGAGAGAGAGAGAGAAACTATGACATTCTAGAACTTCTACCTGAGACGCGCGAGTCGCCTACTGCCTCTCTACTTTCTAGCCTGTATCATTTGTCTATTTGCGGTTAGTTCACTTTCTAATGATAAACAATGCTAACCAACACAACACAGGTCAAAGTGTCAAAGATTCACTATTGCTGTATCTCTTCATCCTAAATAAGCATCATAGTACGTCAAATCAAGGAAACTAATCAATATTTAGTCGACCCTGTTCGTTCCCTATCGCTTCTCCAGTCTGGAAGTAAACGTGGAGAGATCGTGGAACGCCATGTTCTTCTACTCCAACGTCAACACCACCGGAGAAGGCGACAAGTACAGACAGCAGGTAGGAACTAAGTTCGCAGGATCAAGGTAATCTCCTTAACCCACATATTCATCGATTTATACTGCATAAAGACCAGCGTAGTTATACATATACATACAAATCAAATCAATCAAATCAAATACATAACTAATATTGTTACACAAACAATTTCAGCTCTCTTCCGGCGACGATTTCTTCGTGCACACATGGTCGATCTGTCTACAACTCCAATTGCTCGCCCTCTCTCCCCTCCTCCTATGGATACAGCACAGGCTGCTACCCAAGAGACCCGCACTTTTCATTTACACACTCCTCGTGTTCCTCGGAATGATAGCCATCACACCCCTGCCCAACTATCCACTCAAGAGCGTGAGTACAACGATCTCTCTCTCTCTCTCTCTCTCTCTCTCTCTCTCTCTCTCTCAGTGTCCCCTTTCAGTCGGTGGCTCGCTCGTGGCCTTTCGTTCTGGGTATTCTTGGAGCAGTCCTTTCTGACAGGAGTTTGGAGAGAGAAAAAGCGCCGGCAGATGAGAGAAAGAGTGAGCGTTTTTTTTGGCCATCTATATAACATTTCTCTATACATATGGCCAGTCTTTCAAACAAAACTGGTCCACAGAACGGTTTCGAAACCCGTCAGTGCGTTTTGATCGAGTTTTTTCTACGGGGGCGGGGGTCGTATTCTTCATGACAGTGATATAATACAAAAAAAAACCACTGAAAAACTACTAAATGAAATGGCTCGGTCTGATGTGATGTCATAATTACCAATGCAAGATTGGAGGATTCATCAATTGTTCCGTTGCAGTATTCGCCGCCATCCCTTCCCTCTCTCTGGTCTCGTGCGCGGTCGCCCTCTCTGTCGTCATCTATGCTATTGTATTGGACGACAAGTGGAACACTGTGTTCTCGGAAAAGGCAATCAGGTGAGCTGCTCTTTCCTTTTACCTCTCGCTGTCTCCCTCCAGCTCTTCTCTTTCTCTTCCTTCCTCCCTCTCTCCTCCCTCCGCCCTCTCCCTCCTCTCTCCCTCATCATTTTCTTTTACAGGTCTCTCGTCACTCTCTCCACTTTTGTTCTCATCGTAGGCGGCTCGTACTGCGAGTTCAAACCACTGCACTTCCATCCGTTCGTGAGTTAAGAGAGAGAGATAGAGAGAGACAGAGAGAGAGAGAGAGAGAGAGAGAGAGAGAGAGAAAGATTCTCTTAGCGTTACGTCGGCGACATCTCCTATGCGTGGTACCTCATCAACTGGCCCGTTTACGTGTTTGTCAGAATCAACTATGGAGACTCGGCAGCATGTCAGTCTTTATCATATTATCAGAAATTTCCTTCTAAATCAGGGAAAATCGTATTCCGTAAACCAAATGAGATGCGTAATAACTAATCTCCCACAGTGATGAGAGATCAGAAAGATGTTCCTTGATGTTCCTTACTTTCAGATCTGATCATCGCCTTTGTCGTGTCGTTTGTTCTGGCCGTGGCGGCACACTTCTTGGTGGAGAGACCTGTGAGGAAGGTACGCAGAGAGAGAGAGAGAGAGAGAGAGAGAGAGAGAGAGAGAGAGAGAGAGAGAGAGAAAGAGAGAGAGAGCGAGCGAGAGAGAGAGAGAGCTTCTTTCAGCTGTCCGGCAAGCAGTCTGCCTTGCTGCTCTTCGGTCTCTACTGTCTCTCTGTCGTCGCCCTCTCGCAGACGCGAACCATCATAGACCTGCGACACAGGCACATCTACGGAGTCACTGTCAGCGAGATCGGTCAGCTCCCCCCCCTCTCTCTCTCCCTCTCTCTCCCTCTCTCTCTCCCTTTCTCTCATTCTGAGCACGAGATTCGTTTTGATACATTCTCTGCCAAACCACGTGGCATCGTCCAGTTTTCGAACTTGGGCGTTCCCGAAGAGTACACCAGTTATCACATCACTAACAATGACATCATTTCGATCTCGCTACACCTGTCGCGTCGAAACGAGACGCCACAAAAAGCCGGTTCCCACGCTTTTTTCGCGGGTGATTGTTAGTGTGTTAGTGTAGTGGCTAATAGGATGAGAAATGTCCGATTTGGAACGCGCAATGAATGAAAGGGGTGCGACGAGTGTTTTTTTTTGGCCACGGTTCCAAGGGATATGATATCCGAATGATCTATGCGAATCGGCTGTCTAGGCGAGGTCAGACTCGATTATGATAGTATGAATGAATCAAAAAGCCGCTTTATGATACAAAAGGCACTTTCTGCGGATCTTTCTGATGTTTTGCTCTGACCTCTACTTCTTTTAGAAGCCGCGATTGAACACAACCGCATTCATTCAACCGTCAACCACTACTCGGAAGACTGGGTGAGTAGAGTAATCGACAATCAATAAATCAATATCAATCGCTAGGCTCGCAAGCGGTGTGTGAAGAAGCCGCTGCCCGGGGTGAGTTTTCATCCGCCGAGGCCTTACGGATTCTGTGAATTCAAGGACAAGGTAAGATTATTGATTGCTGATCTTCGATGAAGTAAATCATTGGTACAATTTTGTCTCTGCGGAGTCTAACAAACCGATTTTTCGAAAAGAAAATGACACTATAGTGTTGCTGAGTGATCTCTGTTCCAATTACTGTTGCCGGTGCACATATCGTACCCAGCTTCTCATAGTACACTACCCTCCGGATCCGAAGTGCCTCAAAGTACCGCGAACCGTTTAAACGGTTTAGACCGCCGCGGAAAAGACCACCCTATAACGTTTTCTTTAGCACAACTCTACGCGGGAGGCGGGTTCGCTGAGGCCGACCGGATCACATAACATACTCATCGTAGGGAACACGTACGCTATGAACCATGGTGGGAAGGGTGGATGGGAAAGAGAGGGAGGGAGAGAGAGAGGGAGAGAGAGAGATATAGGGGGGAAAGAGAGGAAGAGAGAGGGAGAGAGAGAGAGCGAGTGAGTGAGAAGAAGACGAGAGAAGAGAGAGAGAGAGTGTGAGAGAGAGGAAGAGAGAGGAAGAGGGAGGGAGAGAGAAGGATAAAGAGTGTCACTACAGCTCCGATCATCCATCGCGAATTCGCTCACCTCACCAAAGAGCTCCACCTCTTCTCTACAATCCGTGAGTACATCAACAATAATTATAAATGTGAACCCATGAATGTTTTTGCCACTCGCAGTATGATGTCGAATTCCAAGAGAAGAGACCGATGAAGTGGCAGTGGTCGACGATCCGGTACATAAGTATATCTAACAAAAAAAACCTTTTCTGGTCGGTTTCGAGTGTCAAATGTCAAATCAGTTGGAGATGTGTAGATTGAAGTTTGAAGAACGTATTGTATTGCAGTGTGTGACTCCCTGGTTCACAATCCAGCCTGTCCCCAGCTGGGTCGGCCCCTCCCCCCGAGACACGCGGCCACCCACGTACAGCCAGACATCGTCTTCCTCATCGATCGGTATTCATTTTTTGCTAAAGCCGGGGTCCTCCTAGTCGAGAACGATATGGGGTTCTTGGATTACGACAACGTCAGCAGAGGAAGTTGGGCTGGGTGGCGTCGGATGTCTTGATATCTGTTCTTGAGTCCGTTGATGGTGTTGAGACGATTGCTTGATTGATGATGATTGATTGAATTGAGTTATCGATTGATTTCAGCGCCAACTTCCGGCAGCCACTGCCGAAGACGCCGCTCAATGAGGAGGGGATCACGATTGAAATCATAGATGAGGTGAATGCGTCGTGCTTTCTTCTTGATAGTATTGTATCTCTGTCAGTTTTGGTACTAGATGATCTTCAGCTTTCAGGGTTAGGGTACTGTACAACGCTCATTTTTATCTTGATGTTTCATCACATTTGCATATTCCCCCAGACAATTTAACTGGTCATTTCTTGGTTTAGTTGAAATTCTACTCGTCGATCGCGAAGAAGGTGTTTGTGTTCAACGCGTTGCCGTCGTCTGTACCGGGGCCTGTGAGTCTCTCTCTCTCTCCTCTCTCTCTCTCTCTTCTCTCTCCTCTCTCTGTCTCGGTCTCTGTCTCTGTCTCTGTCTCTGTCTCTCTCTCTCTCTCTCTCTCTCTCTCTCTCTCTCTCTCTTCTCTCTCTCTCTACCTCTCTTCTCTCTCTCTATCTTCTCTCTCTCTTTTCTCTTTTCTCTCTCTCTCTCTCTCCCACTCTCTCTCTCTCTTCTCTCTCTCTCTCTCTCTCTCTCTCTCTCTCTTTCACCACTCTCCCTCTTTTACAGGCTAGTCGCACTATGGCTTGGATGGAAAGAGAGCTGCGTCCTCTGAGAGAATGGAATGATACCAGAGCGATCAGAGACGGTACGTCCGGAAATGACGTCATGGCAACATTCGTGCATTAGTCATTATGACGTATGTACATTGTGCCATTAGTGGATCGTGTACATTTCGAAAATCTATGTCGTCAGTCAATGCGAACACGCGGCCGGTACTGTTAATAAGTACAAGGTCACGCCAGTATTTCGAAAGTAATGAGAGAAAGAGACATTGGACATTCGACTTTGGAGAGCGGATCAATCATTCAAGAAAGAGATGCTCGCACCCAAAACCGCGAAAACAAAAAAAACTCATGGAGCGTCACAAGATTGCGAGAAAAATGCCTGCCGAACGCAGTGTAGAGGAACTCAATTGCTGGCAAAAGACCATCAGAAAGATAATCAGAAAGTGTTTTTTCTTTGGCAAAAAAAGACACTGGTACTGGGAAAACACCATCAGAAAGACAAAAATCCCCCGAAAACCAGAAAGCGCTTTTGTACATCAAGTATCATAAATCATAAAGTTAAGTAAGCATGTACCATAAAGTTGCATAATGTATCATAAAGTTATCGTCACATAATCGTAGTCTGACCAGTTCACCTTGCAGAGCACTCTGCGCGGCAGCGTCTTCGGGCGGCGGTTCACGAGTGCGGCGACAGGTGCACTCTATACGACGCGCGGCCCCTCTTCCTAGCCTCACCCAACCGACCCACCAGCCCCTTCCTCGACTTCGACCCGCACACCAGTCGACTGTGGTTCGACGAGTCATGGACACTCAACGAGGAGGGATTGGAGAGGATAGCACCCCTGTATGCACAGCTGGCCGAGACGGTGGAGAAGGAGCTGGGACGGTAGCCTTTTGAGATGTATCCAGAATAGCATTTGCATGTACATATAGCATATAGCGCGAAAGGTGTTCGACTAGCGTTTGGAGAATGTATTTTGCCTTTTGAGAGTGGGTGCTGTTGTATGTACATAGAAAAACGTGTGTATTTGCTCTATGGGATCTGGCTACCGTCCCTTTAGCCACGCCTTATAAGAAAGAGTGTTATTGTACATAAAGATAAACATATTGTTTTGTGTTGTCCGTGGGATCAGAAAGTGACGAATGTTGTTGTTGTAGTTCTTGTAATTGCTAGCACGTGAATGTTCATCATGTGATCAATGAGTGAGCGTGGGAAAGACAATAGCCAGTCTGGATCAGCTGACCAATTAGATGTCTTAGCGAGGTCATTCACATGAGCGCTAATTGGACGGCACAAGCCCCGCCCCCACGCGAAGGACACGCCCCCAATTTGTGCGCAATGTAAGGTTTTTCTTCAGTTGCTCCCATCGCGGACGGTCGGTTCTAAAAGACTAAAGGGTAATGTACTATAAGAAGTCGTGTACGGTAGGTGCGAAAAATGGTGACAGCGTCGACTCTGATCGGAGAATAGATCACGCGGCAAAATTATGGTATTGCGTAGCGGTTTCTTTTCGAAAAATGCCCCCATAAAATCGGTCGGCCTATTATCTGTTTGTCAAATGCTACGCTAATGTGTGAGAGTATATATACAACATAGGTCGACTATCTCTCGCTATTGTAATGATTAGTGAAGGTGACCAATTCCGGTCGCCACTCTCGATTTTGTTTTCATTATCTTTATCAGATTTGTCTCTCTCGCGTGCAGGCGCGCTGTCAATCTCTCACTAATTTCTGTTCGCATTACCTAATTGTACCAGAAAGTGCGGCGATGCATCACAATCCGGTTTCCGATAACCTATCCCACATATTTCACGCCTCTCCTTTTCCGATTGATAAGGCTCTCGCGCTCTTTTCTCGATTTTACCTGGTAGGGTGGGGTCGTATGACTCGTATACTGTGTACGGTAACATCATAACAACGTCATGGGAAATCTGGAACGTGAATAATCGAGTGCAATTCCATTTTGAATTTCCTTGCAGCCGTGGAGACAAAACGTTTTTGAAGAATTTTACGCAAATATGATTCATTGATTCACACGCATTTTTGCTTCTGACGTTTGCATTTATTTTCGCCGACAGCCCATTCAACAATTCCGTCCTCTATTTACGATGTGTTATGCCTTGTTCTATGCTTGTTGGTTCTTTAGAATACATTATTGTATTTGTGACTAGCGCTCCGGCGCGCTGTCGCGCGCCTCCGCACTAGGTATACAAAAATAGAAACATAGAAGAATAGTTCGTCTTGCATGTTTGATAGTTGATTACTCTCTAATGACTTTTGCGAAGATACATACACACAAGGGTTGTTGTTGAAGTGATCAAGTTCTATGTATTTTGTATATGTATCTTGATTTTTGTCTTTTCTAACTATCTCTCCTACTTCTTTTTCACTTATTTTATTATTCACAGATGTACACCGCCCCATCTCTTTCTCCTCTACACTGTTCTGTCTACTTTTCATCCTATCTCCCTCTTCCTCCCCCCGCCTCTCTCTCTCTCTCTCTCTCTCTCTCTCTCTCTCTCTCTCTCTCTCTCTCTCTCTCTTTCCTCGACACAGTTCTACTCTCCCCTATCTCTCCTATCTTTCTCTTCTCCCTCTCCCACTGTCTCGCTATCTCTTTCTCTCTTTCTCTTTCTTTCTCAGTATTATATTCTCTAGAAACAGTATTATATTCTCTATTGTCTACTGTCAACTTTCTAGAGACAATACTAATACTATGCTCTTGTTTGTCTACTCTTTTTCTTCTACTGTGACAACAACTTTCTAGAGACATTACTATGTTTTCTTCTGTCTACTTTCACCTCTCGTCACCTCTTCCACTCTCACTCTCACATCTGCACTATCACTGCGACTTTCGAGAGACAGTTATGTCTACTCTCCCTTCTCTCTCCTCTTTTCTCTCTCCTATTCTCTCTCTCTCCTATTCTCTCTCTTGTATACTTTCACGTCCCCGCTGCGGTGACAACAACTTTCTAGAGACAGTACTATGGTACCTTCTGTCTACTCTTCTATTTTCACATCTGCAGTAGTCAGTGCGACTTTCGAGAGACAGTTATGTAAAAACTTTTTTTAACAGAAAGTACTACTCTCTTCTCTACTGTCTTCTTTCCCTACTGTCTACTCTCTCACGTTCTATAAATATAATTTGACCGCCTGTGCTTGCCAAATGACATGTAAGGTGAACTCGATTCTCACCTCACCTCACTTCCACTCGACACTGTACTGCATCGAAAAGCGGAATTTCAGGCTGAATATGTACAAGAGTACAAGTAATAAACTCAAAACTTTTCAACTGAAAAAAGAAGCAGTACATAGTTCTATATTACGTCTACAATGACTTCGAGAAAAGAAGCCGGCTGGCGCGCCCTAACACTTTGTGCGCACGTGTGAAGGAGTTTGAAACAGTTTGAGATTGATTTAATCGTTAGAAAGCACTATCTATTGACGTCTCGAAGCATTTTACTTAACTTTCAACCTTCAACTTTTCGTTTTGTCAAAGTTATTCGTTGAAGATAGAAATTTTGTCTTTTTCAACTGACTCAATCAATTATTGTTTTATCCAGACATATTCCTATCAAAAAGACACAACTGAGTGGATATGGGTCAGTTATTGCGAATGCCAACTATTCGATATCGATCGGTTGACCTGGCGGCTGGTAGCGAGCAATCCGGTGGGCGCGACCCCAGTAAGTAACGCGCACTCAGAAAATGTCTAACACTGTATGAAGACGACGTCCGATCGATCTGAAACTTTGACAGAAGGGCTTTTTTGCCCATAAAAGCTTAAGTTTACAAATTGGACCCTCTATCTCGTCTGTACGAAAAGTCGATCATATTCGCCATATTTGGTGATTTTTCAAAAAAGGAAACCAGTTTCTATAATCTATTATACGTAATCTTCCTTCTATTCAATTTTTATAGAAATCGAAGATCATGAATTTTGGGTGCATTTTGGGTACATTCGCCTATTTGGGCATGAAGATGAGGTCACAGGCAGCTGGTATCGCGGCTATCGACTTTTTCTAGGTCGATTTACCTACATTCCATATTTGGTTCTAATTGAAGTGTTTTGAAATTTTTCTCCATAGTTAAGAGATTAGGTGATAACTATGATTAGGAGATCGCTATTGACGAGATATTTGGAATTTTGCGTTCTCAGGTATTGAAGAAACTTTCTAGAAAAAATGAGTAGTTAGAGTAGACTTTGAAAAGAGATATCTCTCCGGAAGGACAGACAGACAGACAGACAGACACCATAGTAAATATTAGTATGAAAGGGGGAAGTTGTGATGGTTCGTGTTCTATTTTCTTGGTAAAGTGATTGCACACGTTCGCGTTATCTTGTATAGTTGTACATAAAGGTGTACAAAAGTAAGTAGTAGAGTTTCAGCATGGAACGTGCTCAGTCAGTGACCGTGTCGCACCGGAAGTATCCTCGAAAGGAGGACTCGTCACACTGGCGCCACATCTACATCGTCTCCACATTCGCCTTCCTAGACGCCTTCCAATTCGCCTTCTTCGTGTGGACATTCTGGCCCTACGTACAGCAGGTGATTTTTCTTACACGTACAGAATGGTGCGTACGCGTGCGTACGCGCACCTAGGTTACAATAACTTTACGACGTCGCATGTGACTTCTAGGGGGGTAAACAGCCATGCAAAAACAAGTTGAAGGATTTCGACCGGGTGTCTATGAATGCGGCAATGACGTCATCCGTGTGTCTACAGTTTGCTCACAGATGGCTCCCCTGGGAAGGTCAGAAACGAGAGCCCCCCATGACCGAACCAGTTTCTTATCACATAACACAAGTTCACACGATCGGCATTGAAAAGTAATGAGCGCACATTACGGTTTGCGATTTTTTAATGATCGGTCATCGAAAGCGGGGAGACAGTGTGCACCGCGGTTGGACGGCTGTTGTCCGTCGCCCTTTTTCTTTGTGAGCAAGAAAGTGTGCGACCCGTGCATTGTGTGATAGAGTGATAGATATGTCACATCTCGCATTACACCTTTCACTATTGTCGTCGAGAGATGAAAAACATCTGAACAATACAATATTTCAGATTGGCATTTATTATCACAAGAGATTGGAATACGGAAGAAAAACGATCATTTCAGCTCGACTCCCGAATCTCAGCATCGTTTGTTGGCGTGATTATGGCAGTCTCAGGAGTAGGAGAAGCACTGTCCGCACCTCTCTTCGGTTAGTCCTCGTCCTCTCTCTCTCTCTCTCTCTCTCTCTCTCTCTCTCTCTCTCTCCTCTCTCCCCCCCCCCTCTTTCTCCCTCCCTCCCTCTCTCTCCCCTCTCTCCCCCCCCTCTTTCTCCCTCCCTCACTCTCTTTCTCTCTCTCTCTCCCTCTCTCCCTCCCTCCCTCCACCCCTCCCTGCAGGTCTATGGACGAACGCGTGCGGTCGTGTGCTGCCCCCGCTCCTCTTCTCCGTGTCTCTCTCTGTCCTCGCCAACTCCATCTACCTCTGTCTCAACGGCTTCCCACTCGAGTGGCGAGCCAGCGGACTGCTCGTATCCCGGTTCCTCTCCGGAGCCGGAAGTGGTGAGTCATATTAATTACTGAAAACTGATTTGGTTTAGATAGTTGGTAACATTTCAGGAACCTCACATAAGTAGCTAGATGTTTGATTTTGATACAGTTAGCCTAGGGTCAGCCTATGGTCACTGTGTCTCTCAAATCTATTGCCAGATAAAGATTTTTATTCCGTTTACTTGCAGGCAACCGCGGCACATACTTTGCATATGTGGCGGCAGCATCTTCGACCGCCGACCGCGCCCGCACCATGGCTCTCTCCGGCGGCGGCGCGCTCATAGGACTCAATGTTGGACCAGGTAAGCAACCGCCTCATTGGCTCAGTGGCAGAGCGTCTGTCTAGTAAACAGAAGGTCGCTGGTTCGATTCCAGCATGAGGCACCATGTTTTGTCAAATTGCAATGGTTGTGTTGCAGCTATTCAAGTGCTGTTCACGTGGATCGGAGATGAGGGAGCCGATCTGGGATGGGCACGGATCTCCATGTACACTGCTCCGGCCATCTTCGCTCTGGCGCTCAATGTGTTCTGGTGAGGAGAAATGCTACTATCAAAGAATGAACTCTTTCCTTCTTCTTCATTCTGCAACTCTTCTACTTCTTTCTTTCTTATCTTCTCTTATAAAAATTGAAAGATTATTGTTAACGTGCTCAATATATGTGAAAACTATTCCAGCGTGTTTTTCCTGGTCGTCTTTTTGGAAGACGGTCTGGATCAGTTCGAACAGAAGAAACCGTCTGAGGACGATGACAACATCTCCACGTACAGGTGAGCACCCCCCCCCCCCTCTCTCTCTCTCTCTCTCAAGTAGACCAGACTCAACTTTTGGTGGCAAAAGACCCTCAGAAAGATCTCAGAACGGCCGCGTACCCTCAGAAAGATCCCCAGAAAGTACCTTCTTGTATCATAAAGCGGTTTTTTTTTTATACATAATCGAGTCTGACCGCGCCTTCACCTCCTTCTTGCAGTATCGCCGCGGCGTCTGACTCGGACCTCGCACGCCACTCGGACATCGGCACCGTCCGCATGGATGTTCTGGCTGTGGCAGTCTGTATGGGAGTGCGAGCTGCCAGGATGCTGATGACCGCTAACGTGGAGAGGTATGTTGTTTTTCGTGCAAAAACTGACACGACACGGTTCGGCGAAACCCTTCTGATGAAGTCCGTTTTATTTGTTTTTGTGGTCTGGATACGAGACGGTTAATGCTTACAGTGGCAACAAGTGCATGGATTTAGCGAGTCAGGATGAAGCGATTTGGTTAAATGATTGATTGATCGATTGCAGCATCGGCCCGCCGTTCGCGGAGGTGATGTTCAGCATGGACCACAAGACGGTGCTGTCGTACAACAGCTACACGCAGGCGGCAGTCGGAACATTCACCATCATCATGTTCATCGTCTACGCGTGCACCGACTACAGCAAGTGGTGCGAGACTCTCTCTCCCCCTCTTTCTCCCTCTCTCTCCATCTCTCTCTCTCTCTCTCCCCCTCTCTCTCTCCCTCTCTCCCCCCTCTTACCTCCCCCCTACAGGATCTCGGAGCGTCTCAACTGTCTCGGAGCGATGGCGGCCCTCCTCTTCTTCCACCTCCTCACCTTCTCCTGGCCCTTCCTTCCCGGATCCATCTCGGATTGCGGGCGATTCAATGGCAACGGTACGCAGCACAAGCTCCGCCCCCTCTGACCCCGCCCCTTTGTAGGCACGCAGAACTGGTCGTGGTGCTACTCGCTGCAGCCGGTGAACCAGTGGCTATACTATATCTCGTACGCGGTGATCTATGGTTTTGGTCTGCCCTGCCTCAACAATTCTCTCCAGTCGCTGTACAGTCAGGTGAGTGACGTCCCTCTCTCTTTTCTCTCTCCTTCTTTCTCTCTTTCCCTCTCTTTCTCTCTCTCTCTCTCTCTCTTCCTAAAATAGACATTTTAGGTTCTGGGCAAGGGCCGGCAGGGATTCATGCAGGGCATCAACCAGGCGGTGGGATGTCTCTCCCGCATCTTCGGACCAATCCTCATGAGGTAACAGTTCATCGCTCCGCCCCCTCTGAACCCGCCCCTCTCTTTCAGCACCTCCTTCTCGCAGTTTGGCCCGCGCGCCAACTGGCTCATCGAGATCGGCCTCATCTCCTTCTGCCTGCTCGTTTGGGGCTTCTCGTACAAGTGAGTCAATCGAAAATCAATCAATATCTATGTTTGTGTTTAGGCGTCTGGTCCCGGCGGTTCCAGTGAAGCAGCGTCGCATCACCCTGGATGGGCTGAGTGAGAAGAAGGGGCGAGAGAGGAGGGAAAGTGAGATGAGTACAGTCAGTCAGATCACCACAGTCACTCACGATCAGTAGATCGGTAGCTAGGTAGATCGGTATCCACAAACCGGATCTCTCCTTGAGTTGAGATACATATGTCCATCATCCACGTGTTGTTATTGTTTCCGCATTCTGTTGCTTTCTGGTCTAGCCCATTGTCCAATGACCGCCTCGCACACACTGTGCGCTTGGTACGTTTGTGTTTTACGCTGTACGTTTGTGTGTTTCGCCGTGCCACGGGTTTCAACGCTGCACCTTTGTGATTACCTTGTATTTTGTACATACTGGCTGTGTCTCTGTGTGCGTGAAATAAAGCATTTTCGCAACACTGCTTCCTACTTTTTGGTTTTGCATGGAACCAGAACCGAACCCGTGCGGAAATTAGATTAATCAATTTAGCCATTAGACATTAGAGTGCAGCGGGAGCTTAGAGATCGGTAGGAACGGGGGTTAGGGAGAGAGGGAGAGTCATAACTGGTATATACATGTGGGATGTGGGGCTCATTAGAGGAGTAATGGAGCAGGAGGAGGAGGAGGAGGAGGAGAAGGAGCTGGAACGCTTCTCTCCACGATATGTAGTATACTCCATTCAGAGTATGTATTGCTTTTCTTTTCTTTTCTTTTCTTTTCTTTTTGTAAGATACGAGATGTGTGATCAAAATTTATCATAATTGAAAATCACGAATGAAAACGATTCAATCAATTCAATTTAACATTTATCCGGTATCGCATTATGTGATCATAACTCAAAACATCAATCATTCACAGAGTAGCGCCGGGAAGCAAAATTCTTCCATCTTGTTGCATCAGCGTCCGCGGCCACACTCTTCCATTCCTCCTCGAGGGTACTCCTATTGGTCTGGATCGTCTTCTTGAATTCGTCGCTCCACTGTAGATGGGGGGCGACCGGCCTTGCCTTTCCTTGGCGGGTTCCAATCGATCACGCGTCGAGTCCATCGGTCGTCGTTGCAAGTCATGATGTGGCGGGCGAACCTCCACTTCCTTGATCTCGCCTCGCACATCACGTCTCGTAATCCCGTCAGTCGTCGTATATCCTTGCACGGCACTTTGTCCAGCAGAGTCAACCCGAGCATCTTTCGTTCCATTCGTCGTTGGACAGTTCTCAGCATATGAATAATGGTGCATGAAAACGATATTGTTTAAGATTCAAGCTGCTGTTTTTCTCTTCTCTTTTTTGAACTCATATTGCAGACAGAAGGAGCGTGTTTAAAAAAAGAAATGATACATCATACGTCTCTCACAAATCCCCACTCTGTCACAATTCAGGCTACTGCAAGATCGAGAGTGATAGAGATGGAGAGAGGGAGGAGAGAGAGAGAGAGAGGGAGAGAAAGAAAGAGCGAGATAGAGAGGGAGAGAGTTAGAGATGAAGTCTGTGCAGCCTGCCTGCAACCTCCCCGTTCTCTCGAGACGTGTAATATACTTTGCACTTTGTCCCACCTCTTTCTATGCAAATACGGTGTTTACACATGACTCACTCAGTGGGTGGTCCTCTCCCCTGCTCCTTCTCCCCTGCTCCTTCTCCTCCTCCTCCTCCTCCCCTCAATCGAGTGCGATAAAATGATTGTGTGATAAACGAGTCTCGGCTGTCCGTCTCAAAAAGCGATGATAGATGCGCGCGTCGAACTCTCTTCTCCTCCAAGCCCCGCCCACTTGACAAGTCCCGCCCTCGCCTGAGGGCATGGAGGAGAGAGGAGGGGAGGAGGCTCCTCTCTCTGTTATTTCTATTCACTACTCCTACCGCACACACCTCGTAAACATCAAGTGCTGTGCATCCCATTCTCTCCTTCCAATCCCACGTTTCCCATACTCGCCTACACTCCCTTTCACGGTTTATGTGCAGGCGTTATTGCAATAACAGATAGTAATGTCTCCCACTCCTCTCTCTCGTTTCGCATTTCATGATACACCCATGACGTTGCTTCCAGCTGTTTTCGCATATAGAAACTGCCTCCGCAAACCCACTCTTTACCGCTATGTCACTTGTAATTAATTGAATCAGCTTCTCTACCGCGATAACAACACCTATCGGGTCTGGCATTATCCCCTCCTCCCCTGCTCCTTCTCCTTCTCCTTCTCTCCTCCCCTATGTGGCAAGGCTCCCACGTGTGTGGGAGCAGGGTGTTGAAAAGTGGAGAAGCGGCGGTTTTTGTCCCATTCTCCTCCCTTCTCCTTCTCCTTCTCCATAGACGAGTTCTTTTCTTAGCATCTCAGAATCTGATAATCCATGTTCTAGATGCGATGAGCGAGTCCCGTGTGATGATGCGCCGCGCATTGATCCTCCTCTTTCTGAGGTGAGCGGAGCCATTGTCTGTAATCCCGTAAGAATGCGAGCTCCACACAAAGAGATGCGTCCCTAATAACCATTCCATCCAGACAATCGAGTCGCATTGCAATTACCTGCGCACACGCTTCTCTCGGAATGTCGAGAAAAATGGATAGAGAGAGAGAGAGAGAGAGAGAGAGAGAGAGAGAGAGAGAGAGAGAGGAGAGAGAGAGAGAGAGAGAGTCGCTGTGCAACTGCACAAATTGGGCTTGCGACATGTGGGAAACATGAGAGGGGGTCACTCGGTGCCGTGCACTAATAACAGAGCAGAACTATTAGAGGGGGAAGAGTAGTGCAACGACTAAGGAGAACAGATTTCTACTCGTTCGTTCAGCCTGCTCCCGTTTACGTCTCCTTCCCCAAATACTCCCACATCGTCGGTAGCGTCTCAGAAGTGCTCCCGGAACTCCATAAATCTAGGTGAGCCCCTCTTCCTCCTCCTCCTCCTCCTCCTCCTCCTCCTCCTCCTCCTCCTCCTCCTCCTCCTCCACCACCACTGCTCCATTCCAGGCCGGCTGATCGAGACGCTTCTCACCGACTACGATGTTCATCTCCTACCAGAGCCGGAGGGCGTCAACGTGACCATGGAGATGCACGTTCAGGTGAGAGGCGGGTCCCGCCGCGAAAGCGCCTGATCGATCGCGCGAGTAGTGTATGTGCAAGTTTCAGTGTCTCTTTCCACCGAGTTCTATTCATACCCCTTCATGTGCGCACGCATTCGCGTTGAAATAGCCCCAGGCTTTTCACAGCTAATAATTACACTCTCTCTTTGCGACTATTTGCGCGCCCCAATGTTCAAAGCTCGCAAAAACGGAGAAACGACGTCTCATATTCACACATATATGAATCTCGATGTCGCCCGTGCTTCAATTCGCCCTCGCTCTCTCTGCGCTCTCCCCCCGTCCCGCACTCCCTCGCCTTCTTCTAATTAGAAATGCAAAATTTGCGCGGCGACGCACGCCATCCGGATTGCCACCTTTTTTGCGAACTCTCTCTCCCTCCCGATTTTTAACATCATCGAATTTCGTGGGGAAAGGAGTTGCGGCCTGGCGGAAAAAGGAAAGGGAAGAGGAACCTAGCGGGACGTATAGAATATGCAAACTTGTCGGAAAGAAGAAAACAGACTAGCAGACCTAAAAACGTCATTGATTGCTGGTAGTTGGGTGAAGAGGGAAGGAGGGATAGACGCTCTCTCACGTATTTCTCACTATCTCACCCAAGCTGCACTCTCGGCCAAAACAATCAGTCAAGTTGTTAGGTAACATTATATACTGTTTACTGATGCATTTACTCGTTGCCGCGGTTGATTGAGAGAGAGAGAGAGAAAGGGGAGGTTATTAAAACTCAAAATGTACTCTGTGACACATTGTAGACGGGCCGCGATCATAACATTCCCTTCAAATTCACACCACGTGGATAGGGCAATGAGAGAGGGAGAAGGAGGGAGAAAAATGGATAGAGAGAGAGAGAGAGAGAGAGAGAGAGAGAGAGAGAGAGAGAGAGAGTAAGGGAGATCTTCTTTGCAGGGTGTTTCTGGCATCTCGGAGATCACAGGCGATTTCTCTTTGGATGTCATGTATTCGGAGATATGGCAGGACCCTCGGTTGTCGTTCAAAGTAAGCTCCCCCCCTCCCCTCCCTCTCTCTCCCTCTCTCTCTCCCCTCCCTCTCTCTCTCCCCTCCCCTCTCTCTCTCTCTCTCTCTCTCTCTCTCTCTCTCTCTCTCTCTCGCAACACCGCCTCAGACGCAGTAAATCCGGGGCTCTAGTGTATGTTTGTGATATTCTTCCCTACTCATTTCTCCCATCATATTTCGTCTTCTTTCACCCCCATCACATGGTATGTCCGTCTCGCTGTCTGCGCTCTCCCCCATCGCCACACTCCCTCTCTCCTCTATCTCTTCCACCCCTCTCTTATCCTCATTTCGACTCCACCTTACACATTCCGGTCGGAAAACAAAAGGGAAGACACCATGTTGCGACACGCTGCTATAAACACACCAAAGAGAGGACCACAACGCACAACACAACAAAAGGGTTAAAAACGATAGCAACATTGTCATGTTGTGGTATCGTTGTATGTGATTTGAATTCTACAGGACCATAGCACAAAACACAAAACACACCAAGGGATCATAGCACAAAACACAAAACACAACAAAACCCCCCGCGGTTTTCAGCACATGAACGTGTGCGCGACGAACATCACGCTGAAGGCGGACTTTCGGAAGCGCATCTGGACGCCCGACACGTGTATCATCAACAGCAAGAGCAGCTCCATCCACTCCAGCCCCTCCGAGAACACGTTCGTCATCCTCTACGAGAACGGACTCGTCTGGAGCAACTTCCGGTCGGTCCTTTTCACATTCGGCATGATCCTTTGTTCACTGCTGGTCCCCTGCATCTTGGGTAGGTGGCCTTCCTTATGTCGCCTTTCGAAACTCGAGCTCATTGGGAATTAACGCGAAAGAAATTGTGGGCGTCTGCATTGTTTGGGGTGTTGTGCCTCGTCTCTATTCACCTTTTTTACCGCCTCCTTCTTCCCTATCACCACATATCAGACGTTCACTCTTCCCCCGAGGGACCGCTGCACCAACATCCCGCAATCAGACTCTTCCAAAACGTATTCATCCTCCAAAACGTATCCGAATCTCATAAGATGTATAGACAAACACACTCGGCCCCCTCCCTCTCTCTCTCATACACACACATACACATATGAGAATTTTACTAGATATCATTGGGTGCAGTGCGGGGTGGCTGGGCTCTCTCAAATCCGCGCGCTCTCTCGCTCTGTCTGACACTCTCGGCAGAGAAACGCACTGAAAACCACTCGATGATGGGTTGAATTCGATAAAGATGAGCAGAGGGAGGGAGGGAGAGAGAGAGAGGACGACATCCTTCAACTCATAGTAGACTCTCTCTCTCTCTCTATCACTTTTGGGGGGATAGAGAGCTCGGATTTCTGTCGATCCTTGCAAGGATTCAATGAAAGCGCTTCAAAGAAGAAAACTCAGAGATGAGTCGCGTGTCTCCAATTACTCGTGTTTCGTGAAGCAGGAAGCACCATTCAGGGTAGAGATTCGCTCCACTCACTCACAGTCACTGCGCTCACTTCTTTCCACTTACTCACTCCTTCTCTCACCTCGGTGGCAGAAGAGCGGAAGAGCCCCTCTCCTTCTATTGTTGTTCCGGGGTAGATAAGGATGCGCGCGCGCCGCTGCTACTGCTGCTGCACTTACTTCCTCTTCCAAAGGCGTCAAACCATAAGCATAAAGAAGGGGGAGAGAGAGGGAGCCAGAGACAGAGAGACAGAGATGGGGGAGTCTTCTTGCAAAGCTCTGAACGAGCGAACCAGTGTCATTCTGCCATTATGTATTGTGGTCGGTTGGGTATAGACGGGGGAGCGACAAAGAGTCGAGTTCGGAGACAGAGGGAGAGAAGAAGTGAATAGTGAGAATCAAACACCACAATGTTTTGCTTGCAGACTCAACGTGAAGACTCCATGCTCAGTCAACCTAAAGGTGAGAGGAGAAAGAAAGGGGGAGATTTTTATTGTGTCACTTCAGATGTTCCCCTTCGACAGTCTTTCGTGCGAGATCGTACTCGAGTCGTACTCCTTCAACAGGTGAATGACGTCATCGTTTAATGACGTCATCTGTGTTTTGTAGTGACGAGGTGCGGCTTCTGTGGCACGACGTTCCTATAACAATGATGGAAAAGGTGCGTCACCGTTAGTGTCTAGACTTGTACCCACATAAGCATGTATGCCCCCCTGCTGTTTCCCATTCTTTCTATTTTGCTGTTTCTCTCTCTCTCTCTCTCTCTCTCTCTTCGCTTCCAATTCAACACAAAGTTTTAACTCGTTGACCAGACAGCAGGTCTAGGGGTATTCATGTAAGTCGCAAACGTGTCAGACTTTTAGATCGAACTGCCGGATTTCGATCTGATAGGTTGGTCGACGGACCATCAGAGACTCGAGTACCCAAATGGAATATGGGATCGCGCCAAGGTATGTGTGTGTTGTTTTTTTCGCAAAGGTATGTGTAAGTACAAGATACAAGATAGTACACATGAGGAGATAAAATGTATGTGCGAGCAACAATGTATGTGCAAAGCTATCATTGTTATTGTGATGTCATATTAGTGGAACGCAACATGATGGGAAAATAGTGCTACGTCATTATGCAAATCATTCATTCTCGATTTCCCCCTCTTGCATTCCTTCCACTCGCACATACCTCAGCGTAGACATTCGAGCGCGTTCTATTCGATATTCTCCGGTTCTCTACATATTTCGAAGAGAGCGAGGAGTGAGAGAAACTCGCATAATAAAGTTGGGGCGGCGGAATCCGCGTCCTTTTCATGTACCGCTATTTCAATAATATGCGTGTGCGTGCATTCCCCCCTCTCTCCCTCTCTCTCTCCCTCTCTCTCCCTCCCTCTCTCTCTCTCTCTCTCTCCCTCTCTCCCTCTCTCTCCCCTCTCTCCCCCTCTCTCTCCCTCCCTCCCTCTCTCTCTCTCTCTCTCTCCCTCTCTCCCTCTCTCTCCCCTCTCTCCCCCTCTCTCTCCCTCTCTCTCTCCCTCCCTCCCTCCCTCTCTCTCTCTCTCTCTCTCTCTCTCTCTCTCTCCTCGCCTCTTCCCTCCGTTCGAATCCGTTCGTGACAACAAGTTCGACCCATCAAGGGGGGTTTCCGAAAAGCAAAAAGGGACGCAACCTGTGACACAGAAGAGTGCATGCTCACTACGCTCATACAAATCTCAAATATCTCCATATATTTACGCTCGGGGCGTCAAATTGAAGCTGTACTCAGCACGAGTCGGCAATACAAGCATGGCTTATTGGGGAAGGCAACTTTGAAAATGTAGCGTCCTCTCTCCCTCTCCCTCTCCCCCTCCCTCCCTTTCCCCCCTCTCTCTATTTCTCTATCTATCTATCTATATCTCTCTCTCGTCTCCACGGAAAATCAATCATTCTGGCGGCTCGGCCTGTCGGATCCGATCATCACTCAGGGAGGGCGCGAGATATCCAATCGAATCACGTGACTCATTTCACACTTCTACCATTTGCACAATCAGACACTACACACTACGAAATGTCCGCGCGATCTCTCCGTTCGTGAGAATGTAGCGGTGCATTTGCAGAGTATGGGAGATCGAACACTACTTCCTCCTCCTCCTCCTCCTTCTCTCTCTCTCTCGTCGAAGAGAGATATGATGAGTGGACATATAGACATATTGCGGGCATATTACATCGTCTGCCGATGGATACGGCTACTGATAGCAGAGTGACAGTTGATCCCAGCGGGAAAGAAGATCTGACCGCAGACAGCCAACACTCATGATGCAATAACAACAATAGCAAGTCGACAGCAAACCACAGAAGCTATTGAGTGTTAGGGACGGACAGACGATAGTGATCAATCGTTTCCATCACTCTTTCCGAGAAAGTCAACCGTCTTCACAACTTTCCTAGCGCATTTCCTATGCTACACTGCACAGAAATCATTGGAGCTTTCCTAACGTGAATTGCGCATATGCAATTAGTCTTCACAACGGTTCTATACAAAAATACACCCATACTTATAATTCACGTTGCGCGCGTGACAGAAAAAAATCTATAGTATCTATCATCTATCCTGTAGCCAACCCGTAGCCCAATCGGATCCTCCCTTCCATAGGACATGGAGGTTGTGCCATTTCAAATATCAAAACAAATGTATAGAACAAATGATAATAATAGTTTTATTCATATGCATTTATGGTGAAAACACGGGGTAGAAGGAAATACAATAAGATGATCGGGCGGCACAGCAGCTCCCGTCGTCGGTCCGTATCCCTGCGACCCGGTACAACCGCACTCTCCCCAGAAATCAGAGTTAACATGATCTATGCAGAAAAAGTGCAGTCTCATCACCCGAAACGAGATAAAAGTGAGTGAGAAAAACTGTCCATATGTGCCGTTTGCCACCACTTCTGAATAAGAGTTGCCCCAGCTTCATATTTTAGAAATTAGTGGGGTCTTGTATGTTAAGTGAATTCGAAATAGTGCCATTTTTGGTATGGAAATTTATATAACTATTTAAGCTCTTTCTGAATTGGTGTTTGTCGAAGATTTTTTACAACGTTATGAGGAAGCAAGTTCCAAGTGTTAACAACCGAATGAAGTATGAAGGATTGTTGAATGGTGTTTTTAGCGCTACTGTAAAGTTTATACCCATTAGAACGGTTCCTAGATGATCTTGAGTTGGAATCTATGACGTTAAAAGGGTTTTGAGACTTGATATATCCATACATATAGCTATGTGCTAGGGTGATGTTGTTTTTGATTCTACGCATATATAGTGTTTCTAGTTGGAGAGACTCAAGACGGCTCGCATAGCTCATTTTAGGAAATATTGCCTTCGTGAACTTTCTTTGTGTCTTTTCCAATGATGATATCAAAAACAGCCGGTTTCAGGTCAAGTTCACGTTCGCGCGTCGCTACGGCTTCTACCTGTTCCAGTCGTACTTCCCCACCTCACTCACCGTCATATCGTCATGGGTCGGATTCTTCTTCGACGTCCGCTCCGTCTCCGCCAGGCACGTCATCTACCCTATCTCTCTCTTTCTCTCTCTCTCTCTCTCTCTCTCTCTCTCTCTCTCTCTCTCAACATCCCTTCTCCAGAATCACCCTGGGCGTCTCTTCTCTGCTGGCGCTCACCTTCCAATTCGGCAACGTGCTCCGCCACCTGCCGCGCGTCAGCTACATCAAGGTGGGGGCATGGTCAGAGGGAGGGCGGGGCTGACTGGTGGTTGCAGTGTCTCGACGTGTGGATGAT
Source organism: Rhabditoides inermis (assembly GCA_963966185.1). Lineage (NCBI taxonomy): Eukaryota > Metazoa > Nematoda > Chromadorea > Rhabditida > Rhabditidae > Rhabditoides > Rhabditoides inermis. The sequence continues at coordinate 131,759 of CAWZYM010000017.1, read as the reverse complement.
CTTCTCCGTGATTTTCATCTTCTGCACTCTGGTGGAGCTGGCGATTGTTTGTCAGTTGAATAGGTGAGTGCTGGAAATGAGGAACTAGTAATTACTAGTATGCTTATGGTAAGGTAAAAGTAAGTATAGTTTTGTCTTAGTTATCGTGAGTAAAAGTACAGTACTGGCCCTTAAAAACGCACAAATTTTGCAAATGTTTCGCAAATCCAACACATCCAACACATTGCCTTCATTTACCTCCGACTGTGTCGAAAGTTGGTTCGATGGATAGCCCAAATCGATAGATTGAAGTGTTTATTTCCACGGCAAGGGAGTAATAACGATAAAAGGCAAGCATGAAAAATATGTGGATAAACAAGGCTAACCCTAGGCTGACCAGTGCAAGTGGTCAGCTACTTATTGGGGGGCCCTCATGTTACATAAAAATCTTACAAAAATGATAGGTTAATAACATCAACATCAACATATTACACAACAAAGATAAAATAATTCTACAAAAAGTGGGGGAGTTGACCAAACATTGTTACGTCACAATTCGACAATAGTTTTCTCATATCAGAAATTGAATATACGTTATCAAGATTGAACGGACGATTATTCCACGGCTTAACTACCCGATTAAAATAGAAATTTTCATCTTTATACTTACTCCTAGGAATCGCAATTTGTTTTTTCGTGAGATCGAGTGTTGTATCTCGAGTTATGAACGGCTAGAATGTGGTTTTGATCTAAATGTAATCGGCTTGTAAGGATTTTGTAGAAGGTTACTAAATCGTTATGGACGTTATGTTGCCTACGTTCATATAATGACTGCAAACCCATGAGTGCAAGACGATCTGGATATGATGGTATGGGTAAAGTTAGAAGATAGAAGTATAGCTTTGTCTTAGTTAGTGTGTCCTTGTAAAATAAAAAGTTCTGATTACATTGTGCAAAGATCTGTCACGTGTCTATTGTCTCTTTCAGATGGGAACGCGAGCGGCAAATCGGCTCCAAGGTGCTCGGACACTGGCTCAATCAAATCAAGTGCGTCTCTCCCTCCCTCTTTCTCTGCCTCTCTCTCTTTCTTTCCTTCTCTCTATCTCCCTCTCCCTCTCCCTATCTCTCTCCCTCTCTCTCCCTCTCTCCTTCTCTCTCTCTCTCCCTCTCCCTCTCGTTCATTTCGCACCCCATCTATGACGATTTCGAAGGGAGCGAGGCTGCGCAATGAAATTCAATCCGCGCTCGACCCCCCAGCCTCATCTTTTAACACCATTCAGCGTCTGCTTCTCTGATCTCTCGCATCCCTCTCCCAAGAGGGACATAGCCAAGTGTGTGTGAGGGGAAGTTTTTCAGGAAGACCAGGAAAAACGAGAGCAAGAGCAACAACGGCGACGGGGTGCGCAAGCGGTTCATGCTCGCGCCACTCAGCAAGGTACTCATCACACCTGTGCAAGTGATACGGAAGGGTATCATTGTATCATGTATCTCATATCAGAAAGTAACCATGCGAATGTGTCATAACTACAAAACTACACTGTGAACGCCACAATTATATACAAATAGAAACGGGGGATTCTTTGTTTGCTCGTTTTCTTCTCTATTCTAGTCAAACTCAAGCATCGCAAAACGTGTGGCGAGTCTCTTCAAAACAAACTCTTCCAGAAAAAAAACACCTTCGAAACAAGTGTTTCGTCACAGTCGCTTCTAGTTTAGAAGATCACCTATAAACATCACAGAAGAAGGGGTGAACGGAGTGTAGGGAGTGTGAATGCGCGACATTCTAGGCGGCAGCGGCGCCCGAGTCGAACCCGCTGAATCCCCCCGCGGCAGCCGCGGGCCCCGGCGGCGGCGGCGCCCCGCTCAACACCATGGTACACTCACCCAAGGTCGTCGACATGGTCAGTTACTTCTCTCTCTCTCTCTCTCTCTCTCTCTCTCTCTCTTTTTCTCTATGTGTGTCACATACCTTCTTTTTTCAGCCCATGAACAACATTGACGATGCCGAGTTCCCCACAGTCAAGAAACCCACGTGGAGGAGAGCTATGCAGAGGTGAGGGAGGGAGAAGGAGAGAGAGAAGGAGAGAGAGAGAGAGAGAGAGAGAGAAGCGAGAGAGTTTGAACTATGTATTATTTGTATTGTATGAGAGAGAAATGTTGTCTGTTGTTATTTCATAGTTGTACGTTGTGCCAGCTTCGAAAACAACTGATCAAACACAGATTGGCAAATTTCAATAAGTACACCAATAACAAACACATAAAAAGCCAGAGCTACAAAATACTATTTACAGATTTGTGTACCGGTTGTGTCCGCCCGATCGAGACTGGACTATCACATCTGTGCAGGTAAAAGGGAGGGAGGGAGAGAAAGAGAGAGAAAGAGAGAGAGAGAGATAGAGAGGCAGAGAGAAAGAGAGAAAGAGGCAGAGACGGGGGAAGAAACTTCCAAAGTAAAAAAAAAACAGAAAGAAGAGCGGAAAGACTAGGTGATAGGACCCTTGGGCGGGAGGCGAAAGAAAGAGGAAGGGATTATGGGTTGAGGAATGGTAAAGACCACATTCTATCATCCCCTTTGGCGGTCGTTGCGTATCCTCTTCTCACCCATTCTAGGTGCGAGCCGACTATTCATTCCCCCTCACCCCCTTTCTCTCTCTCTCTCGCTCTCTCCTCTCTCCCCCCTCTCTCCCTCTCTGCATCATTAGTCACTCTCTTCTTGCAACTCTTTTGGGACTGTTCGAATATTGCCGTTTGCAATATATGCAACCATGGAAAGAAGTGTGCGGCACGATTTATGTGAAAGCCATAAATATGGATATCTCATGACGCGTGGAAACATGTGTTTCTATTCTAGGAAGAGAGATGAGAGAAGAGAAAGAGAGAAAGAGAGAGAGAGCGGTAGAGAGAGAGAGAGAGCGAGAGAGAGAGAGAGAGAGAGAGAGAGAGAGAGAGAGAGAGAGAGAGTTGACCAAACACCGAGTATACTTCATTCCTTCAACTTACAGGTGGATCGCTGCTCAATGATAATGTTCCCTCTTTCCTTCCTCATCTTCAATCTCGTGTAAGTAGTTTTCAATCTTTTGAAACTCGTAGAATACAAAATCCTTATAACAAGAGCCTTCACACTCACCCACATCACCACTTATTCAAATATTTAGTGTGATACACTCAAATAAACAAAAATAAAAATACGTATTGCAGGTACTGGTGCATATATTTCATGAAGATGGATCGACCGATGTAGATTCACAATATCCGAAAAAGAGGAGTTTCTCTCTCTCTCTCTCTTGGTTTGTACACAGTGATTGCTCAACTCACCTAACCACTATTCTTCTTCGCATTCGTTCATTCGCACACATAGCGTGGTATTTTCACATTGTCTCCCCCCTTCTCCGTACAACTTGCGTATTCCCGTGTTGCACATAGCTTTATTTCCTTGTTTGTATCTTGCCGATTGTATGTGTGTACATGTGTTGTTCGAATTGTTCGAAGCTGTGAAACGACGAGAGATATTATAAAAGTTTGCTGAAGAGACGACATTCCTCCAGCTCCTTCTCCATCCTGCAACAGCAAATAGATGGCACAAGGGGCGTGGCCAATGGGGGCGGTACTTACATGGGTAGGGCGGCGGCTAGGAATGCGATGAGTCGGTGGGATGTGGCGGCGCGATGCACTTGCGTCGAATTCAATTGCTGGAACTCGTGTCGGGTTCCGCGATTCAAAAGAAGCACACTGGAACGAGAGAGATGCTGACACATTCACACTTGCATCCGCTATGTAACATCGTTTTCTTTTCAGCATAACATCAATACATGTTTACGGACGTTCTAACATTCACACAGAACCGCTCCTTTCTATTTTTAACACATACGTGGGAGAAATAGTGGGTTTGAATGTCAAATTTCTCGATTGCAACATTGTAGTGTACCTTGCTCCAAAAGTTTGCTAATTCACAGTGCTCGGAAGTCTTAGTTACAAGTAGTTGTGAGAAAAAGCGGATCACCAACCACTCACCACTGTCCGCATTTCTTGTCGACAGTGGGCGCTGCGGTGTCTGTCTCTCGGTCGCACACCGTCCGACCCACCAACGGCTCGCCACTGCGCTCGATCGTCATCGACCTGCAAGCAGTCTCTCTCTCCCTCTCTCCCTCTCTCCCTCTCTTTCTCTCTCTCTCTCTCTCTCTCTCTATTCTCACCCCAGAAAACAGTCCTCGCTCTTCCCGCTCTCCTCCGCGTCATCCACCTCATCGAATATCATCTGAAAATATGGGTTATACGTTCATGAAAATAATACAAATAAAAGAGTGCAAACCTTCTGCGACATGACTTTAGAAATCGCGTGTATAGTGAGTGTATATAGTGAGTGTGGCAGTGAGTGAGCAATGGCAGTGAGCAGTGAGTGTGGATGAAAAGCTCACGCATCACTGCTTCTCGCGTAATGCAGCAAGTCACTACGAGGGACTTTTTACTGGGCACAAGTTTTTTTTTAGGTACGTGGATTCGTCAATTGTTATTCAGGATAACGATAGGATTGGTGATTAGTATTGGTGAATAAAAAAAGGGAAACCTTCAGTCTGTTATCGATTGTTATCGATCAAATATCGATCGTCTCATAAAGACAAAATTGAGCGAGAGAAATCGAAACGCCCTCTCATAGATCATAGAGGAGAGAACCAGATCAACCACGTTACAGCGGTTATCGATTGAATATCGATCGGTGCCACCCGTGGACGGATGGAGAGATGGTCATCTCTCGACGAGACTACGTGCAACCAATGTTGTTTTTTTTTTGCCACAATAATTCCTAATTATAATAAATGATTACCCAAAAGAGATCATACAACAGACAGCTCACATGGAAATAACGTGACAGACAGGTGGAATCGACGAAGCGGTTTCAACATCACATAGCTTTTCGAAGCAACATCTCATTCACTCATTCAGTCATGTCAGCTAACGTCTCATTCTGTTTGCAATCGTTTCCATTTCATTATCTCTCCTACATTCCTCTATTTACTACACCAGTGGATGTATTTGGTCTCAGTGTGATACTGCTAGCCACACCAAAGTACATGAACAACTACAAATGGCATCTATTACATAACAAGGTGATACTGTAGACAGATTAGACCATGAATGTTTTCACGTTTTCACAATTAGGAACCTTGCAGTTCTGGGTGGTCTCAATGGCTTCCTGGGTGGTGTTGACCAATCCCATCATCTTCCTTCCTCTACCCATCGGATTCCCAGCGGGACTACTATCGACAGTCATGTCTACCTTTCAACTCACTGTATGTACTATATTTACAGAACGATAGTCTACAGTGGGTTGACAAATCAGTTGCTGGCATTATGGAGCGTAAAAGTGAAAAGAGTGCGAGACGGCTGGAAATCGATAGGCATTGAGAGCACGCGTTAAGATTCAAATTTGCGCGCGCGCGGGACTTTGAAATGAGGTGGTGTACGAGCAGAGTGGTGGCGGAACTATGTAACTATTCCTTGGACTGTATATATTTCCAGTACGTAATAATGGTGTACACGGGAATGAATGCAGCCACTGTACTCCAGCTCTTCATTTTTCGATATTTCGTGAGTGGAAAAACGACGTTTTACTCATTTCCGATAATGAAATCAAGATCAAATGTTCAGAAAATAACGTCTAATGTGAAGAAACAGTCCACCGCGTTCAAGTTAACCATTTATTTGATACCGTACATATTGTGGATTTCAATAATGACTCTGATATTTCCACGTTCGTATACGGATGAGGCAAATTCCAAGCGAGTGTTAGGAGAGTATACACAAGTATGTATGTCGTTTATATATACAACCTAACCCATTCCTCTCAGGTATATCCTGACTTAATAAGAGTTATGAAACACTATGAAGGTTATAACTGGTACGCGTTCGATGACACACTATTTTGGGTGAGGCCTTCAATGTTCTCACTGGTGGTAGGTATTCGTGTTCCCTTGAAATGAACGAAGACGATTTCAGGGATTCACAATGTTTTATCTAGTTTATCTGAACGTAATCATTTCAAAATGTTTTGATTTTCTCAAACACTGCACCCAGCTGTCTGCCGGTTCTAAGAAGCAAAATCGAGACATAATTATGCTGCTACTCATACAGGTGTTGCATTCATTAATAATACATGGAGATGGTCCGGTTAACCGTCATTTCGGTTGTTTTTCCGGTTTACGGTTATTTAACCGAACGGAAAAACCGTGACGTGACACTGGTTTTTCTGTAGCTGACTGTCTAGGCTAAGTTCGACGCTCGTATTGTCAAATTTCTCGAGTTTTGTAATTTTGTATTGTAACAATGGCGGTAACTGACAAATAAGAATGAATTTCGCGCTATGTATCTTTGATGATCTCACACCTTCAGTGACGGTTTCGATAACCGAAAACCGCTTAAAACCGTTTCAAAATCGGTTAACCGGTTAACCGGAACCGGTTTTTCGAAATTTCGGTTCGGTTAACCGGTTAAACCGAACCGAAAAACCGTGAAGAGTTTAACCGGTCCATCTCTAATAACACACCTATAATCACAAATCTACCATTTACGCTCATATATATATTACAGACGACCATTCCGTTCATTTTCAAGATAGTTCCAACGGGTTGGCTGGGCGTCGCAATGTTCGCAGAGTGGTGGTTCGTCAACTGTGAGTGGGAACGAGAATTGTTCCATTGTAAAGTAGCGGTCAGTCTCTCATACTGACTTCGAAACGGAGACTGACCACACCTTAAAAGTATCGATCGCAGGTCGCAACGACTGGTTTTTCACAGTCGTCATGCTGTACTCGAGTTCGAACACGATCATGATCCTCATCTGCAATGCACCATACAGGGCTAGTCACTGCTGTGTCAATGTCACCAACGCTTCGCCTTCAGTCGTTCTGTCGCCGTCTACTATGCAGTTGGAAGCAGCGTTTCAGTGCAGTCAACACGACTGTTCTTGTACAGTCAGGCATGCACTCCGTCAATTCACAGCCTGCCCGATAGTATATCACATGATCCGCGTGAGAATCGAACGAGTTTTGGGCATATGAGTTTTGGGCATATGAGCTACTTGTGTGCATATAGAGGTTTTTGAGGGTTCCCTGCAAGGTGGTATAGGTGGTTTTGGTCCGTTATGCAAGTTTGATCAGTAAAGGGACCATGACCTCAATGCGATTAGTTTTTGTTCAAAATGAATTCCGAAAGGCTTATTCGATTTGTCTCAACATTCTAAAACATTTTTCATATAGAATGTTTTTCATGAAAACCATTATTCAAAAAGTTATGATCGAATAAATATAAAAATTTGCATATTTTTTATGTTAACAAAAGTGATTAACACCATTGGATTTTACGTGTTTTCATTAGTTTACATGCTTTTTTATCGTGAAAACTTAATGTCGCCTTTTTTAATCCAGGTCGATGAATGTGGCTCAAATGGGAAAATTCGCATATTTCTGCCACTTTTTAATTCCCTCGATCATATTTCTGCCACTTTTTAATTCCCTCGATTCAGAAGTGATTAACACCATTGGATTCTACATCTTTTGATTAGCCTATATAGTTGTTTATAGGCAAATCTGGTGTTGCCTTGGTGTTTATCCGTGATGTTGAAAATAGCCCAACTATTAATCGCGAAATTTCATGATAACGCAACACTAAATTTGCCTTTAAACAAATGTGCAGACTAATTGAAAGGTGTAGAATCCGAATATGAGAGTGTTTTTTTGTTATTTCGGAAGTCCAGAATTGAAAAATGGCGTGACCATGCGCATTTGAGTAACAACATATTTCAAGTTCGAAAGCAGCTCCTCGAAATATTTGTTTGACCTCCTGGACTCCTGGACTAATTCAGAATTTCCGCGCAATCTGCGCATCACAACCGTAATTAAATAAGTGATATACATTTATCTAACGTAGTACGCGGATAATTCACCTACACCGGTGTGCAGATCTAACCGATCGATGAACAACTCGCCCACCGGGTAGCGGCCCATCTCGCGCGCATCCACTACAACACATGACGGTGTTATGTTATGAGCACCACTATGCACACCACATCACTATCGGAAACCCTGACGAACGAGTTGTTGTCGACTCTCCTGAAGCGACCGTTTCGCTTCAGGAGAGTCGACGCTTCAGGAGAGAGACAACATAAGACAAATTGACAAATATAACCTTTATTAAAATCCCGTAATAGGTAGACTAGACATTACCTATTCTTCCCTCTCTCCAAAGTAGCCACAAACACATGATGTTATAGTGTTTCCTGCCCGGGTTATTTAGGCGATGGGGAGAGTGGGCGTGGCTTCCAGCTAATACAACCCTAAGCACATCTCCTCTCCGGGCATGACGTCCTTCCTTTAAGATGAAAGCCCCTGCTCATCTAAGAACAGAGGTTAGGGAGGGCGAGGGGAGACATCAACAATATGATTCTAACGAGAAGTTTCTATACTGTTTTAATGCAAAAAGGATCACCAATGTTCTATCGCAAACATTCGTTATCTAGGTCCTGGCCTGTGCCCTTTCTATAAACATCACCAAGGCTACTTTGTCAGGAGGCCGTATGGCTCTTCCTAGTATTCCTGACATCTACTGTCCAGATGGGCTCTCCAGATGGCTCTCCTCGACCTCGATGTGTAGTAGTCCTCGCGGGAGACGACCTCGGCGACAGCGGCAAGCACGACGTGACGGCGGCAGTCCGGCAGTCCGGCGCGACTCCAGTGCGGCTCCTCGGCGGCAGACATCGGCTAGCTCATTCCCTCCACAGAGTCCGGCGGCAGCCTGGCTCTGCCGGGGACAGTTGCTAGGACCCTGACTGATGAGACAGAGATTGTGAAAGTGGAAGAGTTGAGTGGTCAGCTGAAGGATCAGCTTCTCAGCGGCGCACACCCTGGTGTGCGGATCCTGAACAAGTACCACTCTCTCATCGTGCATTTCGGCACCTTCGCCCGCCAGTACGGCTCTTTGGGGCTGCGGCGAGCAGGGGCTGGAACACGTGCACCACACCAGCCTCAAGTACATATACTGTCGCACACTGTGAGTCTGCTGGCAACAGCTCCACAGGCTTGTCGATGACGTTGAAGGGGTGCAACCAGCAGAGCACTGCCCGGATGGAGCTGGCTTATCTCGACCCGCCTCGCGAGCGGAAGAAGAGGAAGAAAAGGGACAGCAAAGCGGACTCGGACTGGAAGTCGGACGACTACTGGGACCTCACCGAGCCCGAGGAGGAGGAGGAGGAGGAGGAGAGGGACGAGGGGGGGGAGGTAGATGTGGAGTCCGTATTCTGTGAATGCATGTGAATTTGTTTGTGTACTTGATTAGTTTGACTGTTTTTCATTTGAATTGGATGCAACAATTTTGTTGAGATGTTGTGTATTGTACATAGTTGAGTATTGGTGAATCATGAATTGTTTTTGTTGAGTTTATGTTATGTATAAAAGGAAAAAGAGTATTCGAGAGTATGTAGTATGAATGTGAAAAGCTTCAATCAGTTTGTGATAGCGCACGGAGACTGTTAGAGAAGTGGAGTTTGCGCGATTCGAGAGTAAAGCAGCTATTAAGTTCAAAAAATGACAAAATTTCCAAAAATACATCTTTTCGTATTTTTCGACATTTTGGCAATGGGGCGCGCGAAAATTGTAAAAATTTACAATATTTTTTGACATTTTATTTCGCATTTTTAGACATTTTTCGGTATTTTTTGACATTTATTTCACATTATTTTTTTTGTATTTTTGGGATATGCGTGTACAAAAAACGACACGGGTGAAAAGTGAAAATGCGGAAAAGATAAATGTCGCAAGTTTGAGCGGGAAAATGGGGAACTATTAGTTGGGTTGCGAAATATCGATTTTTTTGATACTCTATGTTTATGTGTTTTATTTGTATGTGTGTGTGTTTTTTCTTCATAACGGTGTTGTTGCAGTATGTCACGCGCTACACTGATCTACGATAACAGAGAGGTCTCAGTGCCTTCGGAGTGCCCTCCTTTGCTACTCTATCGTATGCTGGGACTTCAACAGATGACGCCGGAGGCGGCCGCCGAGGCTGTTCAGATTATGGATGGAAGTGGGTCACCTGTATTTACTGCCTACAATGCGTTTGTTTCTATTAGGCGACGGATCCGTCGTCTCTCTCGACCAGGTTAGCCGGAAGTTTGTGTTCTCCGCAGGAACAGACTACTACGTCACGGTACGTCGTTTGACCATACGTTTCATACCGTCTTTATAGGCTTTGAACAACAACTCCGCACCGCAGACGGCTCCTCTTGCTCGCCCTCCGGCCCTCATCCCCACACTTGTGAGTCTCTAGATATCATTCTATATCGGTGTTTGTCAGGCAGCGCCCAACTCTCCATTCATCAATGCTATGAACACGCACCCGCATCAGCAGGTTGGTCCACATGCACACTGTTATCATGGTATGTGTATTAGGGTGCGTTCGAGTTCATTGCCGAACTTGGTGCTAACCCCCTGCCTGTCGCTGGACCGAGTCGCACCCGACCGGCTCGCACACATCTGCGCCCTGTTATGCGAAACGACACGGGCGGAGTGAATTGGTCACAGTACGTCAATATCACGGTATGCTGTTGAAAACAATTAAATCTAAACTTGTGTAACTAGATCAACCGTTGTCCTCCGCGCGCCGACAACAGTTCCGATAAAACCAACATCACGGATACTCTCAACCTTTCCCTTATGCAGCATGAAATAGCACTCGATTCCCTTCTCGCACTGGCATCCCAGCATTGGGGCTCATTGAACAACGTTGAGCTGTGGCATGACAAGTATGTGATCGGGAGGAACGCTGCTACAGAGAAAGGTGAGACATCTCGTTGGTTTTTAAATTTAAAGCTTTCAGGGGGGGAGTGGTGGATGACTCAGAAGTGGGCCAAGAACGTGCAGCTATACATCGTTGAGAAGAACGACAATCTTCTCACGATTGGAGAAGAGGTGAAATTCACCTTCTCAATCAATTAATGTCTGATTGTCGTAGGCCGACGCAATGGTCGCGCACCAGCTGTCCCTCCAAGGTGAGATCACGCATGCTCTAGGATTGAAGGAGACGTTCGAGAACATGGCACGCGATCCAGTGGCTTCTCTCAAGGAGACTATTCTGTAAGAGTGAATATGATAATGCTATATTTTGTTCGATTACATGTGCTGTGCATGTTACACGGAGGTCGCGTCTGTCGTTTGCACGACGTGTACGAACGCGGTACTTTGCGTGCGATGTTTCGGACTTCTCTGGGAAAGTGAGCGGACGAACCCGAGGAACCGGAGGAACCAGACAGATGGCATCCTGAAGTCCGTCTGCGCCATGTGCAGGTTGTATTGAAAAAAGAAACGCTTTTAATTGTATTTTGTAGGGCCGATTGGGTGAATGGACCGCAGGCGAACGAGGGTTGGGCTAAGAACAAAACCCTCGAACTGCTGTCTGCTCAATGGAAGAAAGACTGATCCGTGTTTTGTATGTTACATGTTATTTACGTTGATTTGTTTTGTGTTAGACTCGTATTCTGAAATATAGTGTGAGAAGATTATCGGTTCGATAAACATATACATTTAGTGAGAAGTGATGTTATGTGCAGAAAAAGGGTCGAGACACCCTCGCAATGTACCTGATTATGTTTTACGTTCATATGTTTCCAAAATTTCTTAAAGATATGGATTGGCAAAGAATAGTTGATGCTCATCGCTTCAACAATGCGTCCGCTCTTCACTACTATCTCGTGCAGGTGAAACAGAGTGTCAATTTAATAATAAAATGACAATGATATTGTTTTGTTTAGAATGGCGATGTCAACCACTCAATACGCACCACTCAGCGCATGTCGCTAGAGGCAGGAATTGTCTACCACGTTCGAAGATTGCCGCTACAGGAAGGATATGATGCAGTGTCGCGTCAAGTGGGGGCAAAACAGTTACATTAATCGTACTTCAACAATAGGTGAGCGCGATGGGTCCTGGAATGGGGAGGCGCATGGTGAGAGGAGCGTTGTCTGCGCAGGGATACGACATGTCCGAGAGTAGGTTAACATAAATTTGCGTGTAGTGCTTTTATTTAGATGAATCAGAACAGTGTTAAGGAAGAGTGCGAGACGCGCTCCGGGTAGTTGCTCCTCGCGCCAATGCCTCGCGTGCATTGAATGCACATCGATTGCTCAACCCGCGATCTTTCCACCGCAAGTACTTTGGCTACATCCTTCACATGGATCAACATGAAAAACTGACGCAGTTTGGATGTACATTGATGACCGCAGTAGATTCGTATTCTGGTGCTGTTCTCGGCATGGCAATGTCTGTGACGAAGAGCAATCGCGTCTCGTACGGACAGCTATTTCATCCGATTGTGTGCAAATACGGATTGTGGGAGCAGCTGATGGTCGACAGAGGAACAGAGTTCCTTCTACCATGCAGTGTACAGCAGTCTCTCGCCGCATTTCGAATTCGAGATGGTGTGCCCGTGACCCGACCTGCTTTCCGTCAAGTTAGAAGTGTTGAGGTAATTCCGACCGAATAGGTAGAAAATAAGTTTCGTTTAGAACAACCGCGTGGAACGGATTTGGAGCGAAGTGAACCAAAAATTTGTGTACCGATTGAAATATCAGTTTATTTACATCCGCGATAATGCACTACTCGACTTCAACGATCCTTTCATTCTAGGTGAGAGTTATTTGACTTTTGTATACACTGTAGTTTAGGGTCCGTTGGTGTAATTGTAAGGAGGCTGGTGAAGTTTCAACTGCCGTTGTTTGTCTCTGCTTGGAACGCTCATCGTATTCCCGGTATCAGGATATTAGAAGAATTATGCTAATGGGAGAATATACATAGGCTCCGGCTGCCCCAAAGATCGAGTAGACTCAAGATGGACATTTCCTGTGACGTCCGCGCTGCCTGCATTGGAAGAAGCGGTAGCTGAATACGAGGCAGTTGCCGGCGCTTTGGCGGAGGAACGAGCGTTCGGAGAAGATCCCACTCATCCCTCGCTCACACATCTCCGCGATTTTGAATTTGAGCAACAGTGGCAGCTGTGGGGAGGCAGCGGGGGAATTTGGCCCTCCATTTTTCAAAACCGTCACGACGATCTTATGTCAGCTATTGTCGCTCATCACACCATCTCTCTTCGATACACAGCCTAGGTATAGGCCTGTTTATAGTCGCGCATTATTCAGCATTATTGCGCAAAATTTGCAAAAAAAGAAGGCAATATGCAATCAAGCGAATAATGCTAGCAGAAAATCAGCTGTTCCCATCCTGTCATGAGTGTTGTGTAAAAAAAACAAAGCACTTGAGAAATGACGTATCGGCAATATTTCGTCACCATCAAGATTCATGTGACACAAGATTTGCGCGCGCGAGCTATTTTTATAGTGCGGCGCAATATTTCTGAATAATGCGCGAAACAGGCCTTTTGCGTATAATTGCCATGTTTACATCGTGTTCATTTTTTCAAATCTAAAACAGTGTTGTGATGCATATTTGATAGTTGATTGTTGCAGGGTTCCTCTTTTGCGGCGCTAGTCTGGCCCTAGGGCCGCTAGCCTCCCTCCCTCTCTCCCACCTCAGTGCACGTGGATGAACAAGTGCGTGGAGGTGTTCTGCGAGTACTGTAAGGTGAGCTTGTCTATGGCAATGATTGAGTGATTGATTGATTAAGAATATATTGATTGGTTGATTGTCTTGTCAGAACCTGGAGGAGGAGTCTGTGCGCGACAACTTTGTCATAATCTACGAGCTATTTGACGAGATGATGTACTTCGGCTGTTCGCTTGTGTTGCAGTCTGTCGACGCAGGTGAAGCCTCTGATTTGGGTGAAGGTGGGGAGGGAATTAGGAACACACATAGATTTAGATGTCTATAAGGGAGAAAGTGTTGCAGGCAAAGTCGCAGTGTGGCTCAAGGAGATGCAGAACATCGCTAAGAAGGAGAAAGGGGAGGACGGCACAGAGACTGCCTGCTGAGGAGGGCGACTGTGAGGATGCCGGTGTGTATCGTTTTAATTTTTGTTTTGGCTATTTTTCTTTTCTTTCAGATGACAGTAACGAGGAAAGCAGCTACAATGATAAGAGGAGTCGAGTCCGATTAGTCTGGCTGCGCGACGATCATGCCGATGTGGTGGATCTGCTCGACACCAGCAACATGATCAACAAGGTGCGAAGGGGAATTCATTGTGCGTGATGTGAAGGATCGCGCTAAGGGAGACGCGAAGGGCATGCTCAATTATTATGTGTGTTTGTCAAATCTTGTAAAATGTATTCTTAAAGGTTATTCGTCTACTGATTGCGAAGCGCGCGAGCTACTCTGACACTTCTCGCGTGTGTACTTTCTCGCTTGTCACGTGTGGCCTCGACCCCGACACGACTCATCTGTCGGTGAGTACTATAAACGTATGATAGTGGCGAACGTGTGATAGTTATTTCTCGTTGCAGGCACGTTTGTTCATTGTGATCGCGGAGGAGGCGGTGCCGAGACTCACTCTCCATCAAGAACCCTCGTGCATCTTCCCGTTTAGCGGAAACCCCTTGCTGTTCCCCGGTCACAATCAGTCCACCAATTTGTTTAATGTGCATATATATATATTTATAATTGTTTAATGTGCATATATAAAATTTATACCCAACATTTTGTGTGTTTTCACAATTAGTGCAATGACATGTTATAACTGTTTTTGCATGCCTTGCTGTTTTAAAGAGAAGACCATGCCTGTTACTGCGCACGCTGCGCGTGCAGGGTATATTATTACAACACCCCAACACCCCCTCCACTTTCCACACCCCGTTTAATCTGTTTTGTAATAGGTATGAGTCCCCCATAAGTAGCTGATTGTTTACACCAATTAGCCTAGGGGGCCAGCTCCATTTTTGCCATACCCTGTCCGCTATTTTCACTTATTCGTGTATGTTATGTCACGGCAGATGAACATTATTATATAGGGTTCCCTAGCACTGTCATGTGATGTTGCGTATATAACTAACAGCGTGAGTATTATTGTACATTTTATTCACGACTTCCAACAACAACAATATAACGCAGCATAGGGGTAAGATTAGGCAGCATGGAGATTATTAAGAATTATACATTTCTGTTCTTTTCAAATTGTATTATACCAAATAGCACTATCGAGATGACGAATTTAAGAGATCGTCACTGATTACAACGCAGTCAAGTCCTCCTCCTCCTCTCCGTTTTCCTCGTCTCCCTCGATAAGATCCTCATCCACAATGTTTTCCTCTGCCTCCTCCACCCCATCGTACATGGCATCTATAGTTTTGTCGAGAGGCTGCAGCAATTTCACGGCAGCAAGCGACCTGATGAAACCGTCTTGCGACCCATCCTCTCCTACTCTCCAGAAGCCCCTGCAAATTAAAAAAAAAGATTGATCTTGAATTCGAAGGTGCACTCACCTGCAGGCCAGACACGTCGTGTGAACGAAAGAAAAATCGGCGAGGCGATCGTCGGCGATCCTCTTCTCAATGCAAGTGTCGCAGGCAACCATCTTCTCACATTTGAGGCACATGTGAGTAGCGAGGTGAGGACAGTTCACGCACCTGAAAAAACAGTTTATAGTCCTTTCTCAATCTCTTTTCGTCGTACTTTATGTCCACCAAAGATTCCTGCAGTGCAGTGATAGCCGCTGTCGCCGCCACTTTGATGCCCTCGTTGAGGTCGTCAAGAACAGACTTCTTCTCGTTGATGTCCTTCTCCGCATATTGGATCTAACAAACGCGTTTTTTTTCTCTTTGTAACGTACATACCTGGCTTCTCATTTCGTTGTAGAAAGCGCGACTCGGACAAACAGCGACAATATTTGCCTTCGAAGTTTTGAACTGTCGCCACCACGCCGAGCCTGACGGACAGTTCGATTAATCAACATCAAAAAGCCTCCCTCTCACCTTGATCCGTTGCAGGGCAGAAAGCCAGGGCGGCGTTCTCCCAAAACGCTACGTAGTGGTTCCTGTTCACGTGAGACCAGGCGTACTCAATACGCTCCCAGAGACCTTGGAGCGACATTTCGCGGAGCTTGATCACAATGTTGGTGCAGCCACTCCATTTACCAGCGTGAGGTTTTCCAGCAGCGTTCATTGAACAGAGAAAAACCTGAACAAAAAGATGTTTCGAGGCGCAGAAAAAAAACTCACCGCGATGTTGTATGTGGGCTCGCTAGCACTACGAGGAACCGCGACGGAGCGTCGGGGACCAGCATGGCGCTGAATCACACACCATGATAACAGTGTGCATGTGGACCAACCTGCTGATGCAGGTGCGTGTTCATAGGATTGATGAATGGAGAGTTGGGCGCTGCCTGACAAACACCGATATAGGATGATATCTAGAGACTCACAAGTGTGGGGATGAGGGCCGGAGGGCGAGCAAGAGGAGCCGTCTGCGGTGCGGAGTTGTTGTTCAAAGCCTATAAAGACGGTATGAAACGTATGGTCAAACGACGTACCGTGACGTAGTAGTCTGTTCCTGCGGAGAACACAAACTTCCGGCTAACCTGGTCGAGAGAGACGACGGATCCGTCGCCTAATAGAAACAAACGCATTGTAGGCAGTAAATACAGGTGACCCACTTCCATCCATAATCTGAACAGCCTCGGCGGCCGCCTCCGGCGTCATCTGTTGAAGTCCCAGCATACGATAGAGTAGCAAAGGAGGGCACTCCGAAGGCACTGAGACCTCTCTGTTATCGTAGATCAGTGTAGCGCGTGACATACTGCAACAACACCGTTATGAAGAAAAAACACACACACATACAAATAAAACACATAAACATAGAGTATCAAAAAAATCGATATTTCGCAACCCAACTAATAGTTCCCCATTTTCCCGCTCAAACTTGCGACATTTATCTTTTCCGCATTTTCACTTTTCACCCGTGTCGTTTTTTGTACACGCATATTGGGAACTTAATAGCTGCTTTAACAGTATGGATATGAAAAGCTCCGATCAGTTTGTGATGGCGTTTCGTCGTTTGTGCGCGCGGAATGATCTTAGATGGTCTACTGTCCGCGATCAAGCGCATTCTTCCAGTCTCTCTCACAGCCGCCGCCTGCGAGTGATAGGCTCCGCCCACATTTTGGACGCGGCGCGGCGCGAGCGGATAGCGCAGTCGCAACGGCAGAAAGCGTTGTGATAAGCTTTTTTTTATCTTTTTTTTTAAATCTTTTTTTGTCACTGAGTTTGATTGCAGCAATGGGATACCGGAGGACGCATCAGTGGTAGCTTCAGAGCCAGTGTCTTGCCCAGATCAGCCGTGCCGGGAATTTGAGAAGAGCAACCTCATGTTTGTGAGTTGTTTCCTTTGTTTGACTTTGTTTGCATGTTTATGTTCAGGTGCTGAAGACTGCGCCAATGAGGTCTACCAGGAATACGTTCGTGAAAAGAAGACAGGTGCGGTTTTAAAATGATCATTTCATAATGCTTATAAAGTACACTACTCGCCACATGGAATAGCAAAAGTGTGGGCCCGGGTGCCCCCGGTGTGGGCCCGAGTGGGCCCGCGCCCCGTATTCGATCATATCGAAATCTCATGAAATTTTGTATGCATAATGAGAAAAATCATTCCGCATCGATCTGCGTTTACAGAATTTTTGAAATTTTGATTTTGAATTTTCCGGGCTCACTATGTAGACATGTTTTGAGCGAAAAATGAATCATGTTTCACTCATCATGACATCATGAGTTGACGTCACTTTGCCGTTTCGACAGGTCACACTTTTCCGCTTTTCATTAAAAAAAAAACTACTCTAGAGTTCATTGTTTCGTTTGTAAGCTACGTGTGGAAACTGATTTTCTTATTTGAATTACATATATGATTGATATATAATTGGTCCCCCGATAAAACGAGCCCCCTTTAGCGCATCCAGTCCCCCCTATTGTCATCCAATCTCATATGGCTACTTTGCCTTCAGCGGTAACAGTCTGCTGCGCGACTGGTGGTGTCACTGAGTCAACTTCTGAAAAGACACTCGAGATGTCAAAATGCACTTTTGATAAAACACAGATATTAAAATCGACTGTGTCTCGTTTTCCGAATCAGGAATATACCTTGTTTCATAGGGTTCCGATGAAGTTCAACATATTCCGTTCAATACCCACGTCATCATTCATACAAAACTAACGTGACGCACATGCATGGGTGCCACGAGTGAGCGTGGATAGTGAGAGAGAAGGCGTGGCGTCCGATCAACCACTGAACTTCCTATTTTTCACTCATTATTGTCAAAACTCATTATTGTTCGTTTTCTCGTTTGTACTGGATGTCCCCGCGCGCTAGAATGCTCAAAAACGACTTTTCCCGGATGAAGCACTTTTCCTCATTTTGAAGTGATTTCCATTGTTACATTGCATTCACATCTCTATTCGATAGAGTTATAGAAAGTTGTATTGAGTTTGATTGAATTTGAAGCGAGATACGGAGAGTCCGCATTCGAGTGCGGATTGAGATTGGTGTCGGTCGCTCGGGCGGGCGGGCGGGCGGGCGTCGGACAATCGCTTTCGCCCCGCCCCCTCTGTTTGTTTGTGAGTGAGAAAGAGATAGGCGAATAGCGGGTGCGCGTCGGTATCCTCGCAGCGAATCGCGAACGTGTATGAAAATGTAATTTTGTGAAACAAAACTTAATAAAAGGACAGATATTATCTTTCAAAAGTACTTCCAAGTAAAAGTAGTTGGTTTGTACTGTTGTCTCAGTTGAGCAAAAGGACTGACATGTTTTCAATGGAGACATGTGCAAACAGGCTCTCTGCATTATTCGACGTGTTATGTTACAACATAAGTTGTGCTTTCAGATAATAACTGCATAACATCGTAAACGCGTTCATTATAATCTGGCCGCTTTGCACTGGTATGAGAGAGAGCCTGTTGGCACATGTCTTCATTGAAAACATGTCAGTCCTTTTGCTCAACTGAGACAACAGTACAAACCAACTACTTTTACTTGGAAGTACTTTTGAAAGATAATGAGTCTTGTTTTGAGAACCCGAAGTGAAAGAGGAGGAGCGGGGCGTAGACGAGTCGCGTCTCTCTGGCTGTGCCCTGCCTTAGGCGGGCGAGACTGCGACGCGAGAACATGCCGCATTGTCGCGGAAGCTTGAGTTGTCTATACTTGCTATTCGGAAAGGGAATAGCACAATAGTGAGCCCGACTGATACAGGTGTGGATAGAAAATAGTAAGTACATAGGAAGTAGCGAATATTCTGACCTCTGCAGCTCTTCAGTGTTTGAGAAACCGAAAAGGAGTTTGTGCGCATCGGCTTTTTTTTTAAATTTGGAACATTTTGAACATAACCGTTTATCGCCACCCGGGCTCATTTCCAGTTAAACTTGATTGATTGTGCAAATCCGTCTTCCACTGTCTCTTTTATGACCCTCTCACATGTCTGCCGCACTCTCTATCCACGCCACTTTCTCACTACACACTCTCACTCTTGGCACCCAAGCGCGTCACGTGAGTACTGTATGATGGCGTGGGTAATAAACGGATTACATCGGAAATCGGAACCGTATGAAACATGGTATATTCTTGATTCGGAAAACAAGATACAATCAATTATGATATTTCGGGTGCTTCATTTTTACATTATATAAAAGTCGAGTGTCGTTTCAGTAGTTGGCCTAATCACACAAGCAGTCGCGCAGCAGACTGAACCGTCATCAGCAAAGAGCCATTTGCGAGTGGAAAAGTGAGAGAGTGTGTATGTTGAGAGCAAGCAGAGCAAGCCAAATCGATCACAAGCTCAAATGGGAGTGACTGGATGCGGCGAAGGATTTTGTTTATCGGGGGATCAATCATCTATGAAAATCTGCTGTGAGAAACTGAATAATGTACCATGATGTCCAGTCTGGCTACAGTATCCTACATCCGTCTGTCTCAAATGTCCGCTCTCTCTCTCTCTCTCTCTCTCTCTCTCTCTCTCTCTCACTCACTCACTCACTCACTCACTCAATCTTTCACACCACCCATGCTCACTCACAACATTCACTGTTTGATGACGTGGGTATTGAACGGAATATGATGGACTTCACGAAATACTGAAACAACATTTTGACAAAAATGAGTGAAAGATGGGAAGTTCAGTGGTGCAGTTCACATTTTGATTGGACGCCACGCTCTCTCTCTCTCACTGCCCACGCTCACTCGTGGCACCCATGCATGTGCGTCACGTGAATACTGTATGAATGATGACGTGGGTATTGAACGGAATATGTTGAACTTCATCGGAACCCTATGAAACAAGGTATATTCCTGATGAGACACAGGAAAACGAGACACAGTCGATTTTAATATCATGTGTTTTATCAAAAGTGCATTTTGACATCTCGAGTGTCTTTTCAGAAGTTGACCCAGTGACACCACCAGTCGCGCAGCAGACTGTTACCGCTGAAGGCAAAGTAGCCATATGAGATTGGATGACAATAGGGGGGACTGGATGCGCTAAAGGGGGTTCGTTTTATCGGGGGACCAATTATATATCAATCATATATGTAATTCAAATAAGAAAATCAGTTTCCACACGTAGCTTACAAACGAAACAATGAACTCTAGAGTAGTTTTTTTTAATGAAAAGCGGAAAAGTGTGACCTGTCGAAGTGACATCAACTCATGATGTCACGATGAGTGAAAAACATGATTCATTTTTCGCTCAAAACATGTCTCCAGCCTAAATACACTATGGGGATTCCGTTAGTAATGTTTGTTTTTGATGAAAATGGTGAAATAGGAAGATATCGTGTTTGGGCCCACACGATCCCACACGGGGGGCACAGAGCGAGCCCGTCGGGCCCACACGGTCCCACACCGGGGACACTCAGTGGGACCGCCGGTCCCACAGGGTGTGAGCCCGGAAAAATCAAAATCGAAATTTCAAAAGTCTGTAAACGGAGATCGATGCGGAATGCTTTTCTCATTATGCATACAAAATTTCATGAGAAAATATTTCGATATGATCGAATACAGGGCGCAGGCCCACTCGGGGGCAACCGGGCCCACACTTTTGCTATTCCATGTGGCGAGTACACGGCCCGGTGCGCGTTCACTGATTTGCGTGACGGTAGACGCACGCAACGCAAACGCAACGCGTCTCCCATGTTAAATAAGAATAAGCTCATCATCATTGTCAATTTCTGAGAAACAGCGAACATGGTTTCGTGGTCTACTGGTTAGCGAGCGCGACCAGTGATCTGTTTATCGCAGGTTCGATACCGTTTGCTGTCACAAGTTTTACTAAATTGTTTGAGCCACGGTGGAAGAACGGCTAGAAATGTTTTTTTCAGCATGGACCGGCTCGTGTCTCCGTTGGTGCAGTTCCAGCGTGGCATGGACGACGAGCCGATGAGCACACTTCCCATTTCATGGCTGCCCTCTCTGCACAAGCTCCAGAAGGAGATCAACAAGCGACGCAATGGAGGCGAGTCGCGCCTCCATGCGGTCGTAGGCAAATGTTTTTTCACCCTTCAAGCTGTTCGTTCTAGTGGAGGAGCTGTGCAAGGATCTCTACGACGACCCCAACGAGAAAGAAGTCGAGGAGAACAACCACGACGAAAACAAAAGTGCGGTGCGCGGTGGTGAATATGGTGTGGTGTCAGCCACAGCCTGGATAAATAATAAATATGTTGTCAGACGTCGGGCCGACGACCCCGGAGGTTGGCAAAGAGACGGTTGACAACCAGAACATGATCTACGACATCTACAAGGGTGGGTGGAGATGGGGAATTTCGAATACCATTGTTAGATGTATTGACGAACGTGCTGGCTGTGGAGGTTTTTTTTTGTTAGTTTCGTGTCCCCAATATGAGATATAAGTAGTGTACCAAAACTCATTAGTTATTGGGCATTGGGGGGGGGGGGGGGGTAAAACGGTTTATATGTATGCCGAAAGTTCAGATGGAGTTGCCGAACAAGTACCCCTCGTTGTTCTTTATTCACGACATTTGGTTTCAGCGATTGCGTGGGCTTCGGAGCGGCCCGACCGCCCGACATCGTCCTGTTCTATTTTATATAAGATCACCGTGCCGCCTCGGACAACCCTATCTCTACGTACACCAGGTGAGGTGGTTTGCGTCGATGTATCGATGAAAGCGTTTGAATCGATCAGGATTCGCGTGAACATCTGATCGTGTTTACGGATCTGCTTCTGCGCGATGTGAACAACGCGACCGACTGCAACCCGCCGGTGGGTGTATTTATCGATTAAATCTTCAGTATTGATGACTGGTTTGTTTCAGGTGATGCTGGTGAAGAGGTGCTTCCGGCACTTTGTGTGCAGCTGCTGGCACGGCTGCCGTGCCCTACTGCGACAGGAATGTGAGATCAGAAAGGGAGTAATGAGGATCAAGTCAGTGGTCTGATTTCGTTTTTGTTGTATTCTCGCGTACCTCGCTGTCCCGGTTTCCTCGAAAGAATTTCTTATAAAAAAATAACAGCCATAGTTTTTTTTTCAATCAAGTGGTTTAGCCGCTGAAGGACAGTGGTTCGTGCTTCATCTCGAAGCTGTCTCAAGAGGTGGCTGAGAGGGAGCGTATCGGTGTGGGAGAGTGATGGTCCGGCGGGCAATGAATACGCTGGCTACCCGTCGAGGAGGGGACCGGGCAGCAGGGGCGGCAAGATGCGGGGAAGTAGCAGGGGCAAGCGCGGCCGGCCCGCCGTCCAGTAGGCACGATGAGTGCTTGCTTCGATGCTTGCCCTTGCCGTTCCTTGTATTCACAGCTGCGTACTCGCTGCACTGCTGAACACTTTTTTGTATGTTCCCGTTTCCAGGGTCGAACGGAGGTATTTATCTTGTTGTCGAGTAGACACGATGACTGTGTTAGGTATCTAGTGCGACCAATTGTTTTATTGTAGTTAGAGATGGCTTGTTTTGTTTCTGTTTTCGTTATGACGAATTGTTGAAGAGTTTATGAAATGTTGCATACGAATTTGTGAATAAATACTACTTTTGTGTTGATATGCTTGGAGTTTTGATTCATATTGGTGTCCTTACTACACGTTTTTTTCGTGTTTTATATCTTATTCATGTAGTTGATATAGTAACGATAAATTCCGACAAAAAAATTGAAGCCTCGGCGATTCTAACAGTGGCCAAGGAGTGATGCGTCTCTCTCTCACTATTTTTACACGCGTTGCGTGTCTTGCGCGATGAGCGGAAGGAGCGGCACCGGGAAGGAGCTGCACTGGAAGGAGCTGCACGTAACATGGAAGGAGCTGCACCGGAAGGAGTTGCACCGAAACCACATGTTTGATTGCATTGAGATGAAGATTATTTGTGTTTTATAGGTGTATTTGTGTGTTTTAAAGGTGACAACATGATTCAACTGATTCAATTTATCTATGTAACAAACAACAAAACAATATTTACAAACGAATGTGAGAACGACTGTGAGGAAATGAGGCTCCAGATAAAGCGCAAGCGGATCCTAGGGGACACATCACGCCTACCACGGGCGACGAACATGGGGTGGAGAAGGCGCACGACGTCAACATGGGAGTGGGGACACGTGAGACGGAGACCGACATCAGCCTTGCCGATCAGCTCGCCCACGGGTCACTCATTCTCCCTCTCGATCGGAAGCGAGGGTCAGGGGAAAACAAACATTCCTGAAACCAATAAATACTCAATCGATAACAGACAAAATAAAAAAAAAGCTGAAAAGCGACTCACACATGGGGTGGAGAAGGCGCACGACGTTAACATGGGAGTGGGGACACGCGAGAGGGAGACCGACATCAGCCTTGCCGATCAGCTCGCCCACGGGTCACTCATTCTCCCTCTCGATCGGAAGCGAGGGTCAGGGGAAAACAAACATTCCTGAAACCAATAAATACTCAATCGATAACAGACAAAATAAAAAAAGCTGAAAAGCGACTCACACATGGGGTGGAGAAGGCGCACGACGTCAACATGGGAGTGGGGACACGTGAGACGGAGACCGACATCAGCCTTGCCGATCAGCTCGCCCACGGGTCACTCATTCTCCCTCTCGATCGGAAGCGAGGGTCAGGGGAAAACAAACATTCCTGAAACCAATAAATACTCAATCGATAACAGACAAAATAAAAAAAGCTGAAAAGCGACTCACACATGGGGTGGAGAAGGCGCACGACGTCAACATGGGAGTGGGGACACGTGAGACGGAGACCGACATCAGCCTTGCCGATCAGCTCGCCCACGGGTCACTCATTCTCCCTCTCGATCGGAAGCGAGGGTCAGGGGAAAACAAACATTCCTGAAACCAATAAATACTCAATCGATAACAGACAAAATAAAAAAAGCTGAAAAGCGACTCACACATGGGGTGGAGAAGGCGCACGACGTTAACATGGGAGTGGGGACACGCGAGAGGGAGACCGACATCAGCCTTGCCGATCAGCTCGCCCACGGGTCACTCATTCTCCCTCTCGATCGGAAGCGAGGGTCAGGGGAAAACAAACATTCCTGAAACCAATAAATACTCAATCGATAACAGACAAAATAAAAAAAGCTGAAAAGCGACTCACACATGGGGTGGAGAAGGCGCACGACGTCAACATGGGAGTGGGGACACGTGAGACGGAGACCGACATCAGCCTTGCCGATCAGCTCGCCCACGGGTCACTCATTCTCCCTCTCGATCGGAAGCGAGGGTCAGGGGAAAACAAACATTCCTGAAACCAATAAATACTCAATCGATAACAGACAAAATAAAAAAAGCTGAAAAGCGACTCACACATGGGGTGGAGAAGGCGCACGACGTCAACATGGGAGTGGGGACACGTGAGACGGAGACCGACATCAGCCTTGCCGATCAGCTCGCCCACGGGTCACTCATTCTCCCTCTCGATCGGAAGCGAGGGTCAGGGGAAAACAAACATTCCTGAAACCAATAAATACTCAATCGATAACAGACAAAATAAAAAAAGCTGAAAAGCGACTCACACATGGGGTGGAGAAGGCGCACGACGTTAACATGGGAGTGGGGACACGCGAGAGGGAGACCGATATCAGCTACTTGCCGATTGCGCGCACCTAGTGATATCAATCATAACAAACATTTCACAGTAACTGCACTAACCTGTGCGCGCTTCTCTCGTTTGTCGTTACCAGTGATGGTGATGTACCGGCGCAGAACGTTCACATAGTCCAGGGGCTGAAAAGTTATTACAACACTATTCAATGCCTGCTGAAATCACCTGATCTGTCTGTGGTCCACGAGAGAGTACCAATCTGAGTTGGTCATATGCGATCGAATGGTAGGGTGGCCTCCCACAGAACTTCCGTCTCTCACCGATCGACACACCGGCAGCGCGTGCAGCTGAAACAAGCTTATTGTTTCGATACTTAAGATCATAAACCTTACCGAGATGCTCGTTGACCGTCTTCTTGATGTCAGCCAACAAGACACCCAGCGTGTCTCCGATAGGCGCGTTTTTCGGTAGAACCTGCGAATTGAGAACTTCAGACTTTTAATTAAAAAAGAAGACTACTCACACCAAGGACACGCCCGTGCCACGACTCAACTCCGTTTGTGGTGACTGCTTGTTCCTTCAGCCTAGCAGAAACCGTAGACCTTAAAATACAATCGTAGTTCATTCCCAAAGTCGGAAAGCATACCACTCTTCGATGGCGTACATAGGTTCTTTCCAGCGGTTCTTGTCGTCGAATCCTCCAATCCACACTTTCTCCAAGTAAAGAAAGAACGCTAAAAACACTAATTGTGAAGATACCACTCTGTGATATATCCAATGTACTGATAAAACCTGCTGCCTGAGAAAACGTGCCAGCGTACTCCGTCTTGATAGCCGTGTAGGTGCTCTGCACGTCATCCTCCGCGATGAGCTCCAGCGCTATGAGAGATTCCCATAGCGCCCTCACTCGCGATCTTAAATTCGATTCTGAATTCGATCATTGTATTAAAAATTTACCCGCTCTTCTGCAGCTCCTTTGCCTCCTGTGGTTCAGCTAGCTCCTTGAATCGCTTGAGCATTGCAGCCACCCTGTGAAAACTGCATCTTGCCACTGTCACGCCAGGAAACGCCTTCACTGCAGCCTTCGACGATGCGCGATCCCCATCTAAAATATTGGGATAAATTCTAACACGATGTAGTACCTTACCAATAAGCATAGTCGTAGGAGCCAAGTCAGGGCACAATTTTCTCAGAAACGCGAACGCATGCAAAACGTCTTCCTCCTTCTCTCCGCGAAGAAAGCAGTGTACTACTGCTATGAACGAGCGCCCATCCTACAATTTACTAACTTACAAACAATGTATAAGTAAATAACAAACTTACCATGAAACCGATCGTGAACAAAGCGTTGTAGGGGGAGTGACAAACCCTATAGGTCGAATCCGCAACAAGCACTTGTGCAACAGCTAGGAGACAAACGGCATCCGGATTCGCAAGGTAGAATACGGGTTTGTCGGCGGGCCCTTGGTATGTGAAGCACTGTTTGCCTGCAAATAAAAAATTCTGCATTACAAATGTTAGTTAACCTCTCACCTTGCACCTTCATCCGGCTCTCCAGAACGACTGTTTGACCATCCTGGGTATAGCAGAGCTTGGGCTTATGAGCACGGAGAACTCGACGAATGCTGTTCTCATTGCGCAGAGCGAGCTGAATGTTTTGGCCCATAACAGGATTGAACATCAAAGCTTACTGCTTCAGCCGACTTGCAGTCCTTCGCCATCTGCAAAGCTTCATCGGGAGAAAACCCGAGATCGATGTGCTCAAAGCAGCGAACATAGAGCTTCTCGTACTGAAAATGTTTGTTATTAAAACTTCCCAACATAATATCGAATCACCTCTATGTCGTGCCAGCTATGCGAGTGCTCGCCATGGGGAACAGTGGATTTGATCACGATCGTCTTGTCGGCATCTCCTCGCACCTCTTCCAAAACTGCACGCCCAGGGCAATCTTCGGTGCATCTAAAATGCGTGTCGTGAAATAAATCCAGTTACAAATGGATTTATCATTGAAAAATCTCACCGCAGTGTGTCCGGACGCTGCTTCGTTACACGATAGGTGTATCCAAACTCATCGAAGAATCTCAGTGCTCCCCGTTTGGTAATGAATGTGAGATGAGGAAAGGGGCGCTCCCTGAGGAAATCGAACAAACTTGTTTGAAACTAATGTATTTCAAAATAAACAGTAATTTATTACCTGTAATACTTGGACCAAGATGCTTTGTCGTCCAAAGAACAGTAGCTATGCATGCGGCGAAGATGGTTCTGCAATTACGACAAAATAGCCAAAACATGTTCATGACAATGGCATACCTTGAACGCTTCAGTCTTGCATTCAGGTGTGAGACAGCCAACGTCGGCGACGCCAACTTGCCCGCCAGAGGTCTTCTCCTGGTCAGCAGGGTGGCTGTCGGCGACGCCAACTTGCCCGCCAGCGGTCTTCTCCTGGTCAGCAGTGTGGCTGTCGGCGACGCCAACTTGCCCGCCAGCGGTCTTCTCCTGGTCAACAGGGTGGCTGTCGGCGACGCCAACTTGCCCGCCAGCGGTCTTCTCCTGGTCAACAGGGTGGCTGTCGGCGACGCCAACTTGCCCGCCAACGGCCTCCTCTTGAGCAGCGGGGTGGCTGTCGGCGACGCAATCTTGCCCGCCAACGGCCTCCTCTTGAGCAGCGGGGTGGCTGTCGGCGACGCAATCTTGCCCGCCAACGGCCTCCTCTTGAGCAGCGGGGTGGCTGTCGGCGACGCAATCTTGCCCGCCAACGGCCTCCTCTTGAGCAGCGGGGTGGCTGTCGGTCGAGGATGCAGGGTCGGACGGGAATCCCAGAAACATAGCAAGTCCACCGTCTAAACAAGACATTCAATAACTACGATGTGTTTCGAACCAACCATCGGGCCAATCCGAATGACTGGTTGAAGGTGCTTCTTCATTATCACAGGCGTCATCGAATGAAAACTGGTAAGATTCTTGGCTACAGAGTGACATCTGCGAACCTGTCGACTGAGCCAGATCCGTGTCTGAAATGCCGCAAAAGTATTTCGCTACGAAACAAAATGTTTTACCTGCAAGTTGTGACGAAGACACAAATGACGCAGCACGCAGCTCCTCAACAGAAATGTTAGCCAGCAACTCAAGACGAATTGCTAGCTGCTGAACACGCGCGGGAGCTGATAAATTAAATAAATACACACAAGTAGGTGATTAAACAACTCAAAATAAAGTATACACTTACTATATGCGACGTATGCCGGTATTACCGATGCGATGCCGGCTCGGTCGAGAGTCAGCTGTCGCCGCGCCTTCTGAGCAGCACCTCCTTGAGTGCGTACTTGAAGCGCACCAGGTCCTAAACAGTACAATCAGAATAATAGACAATGCTCTTACATAAATAAAACCCGACTAAAACTTGAAACATACCCTGTTCTTCCTGCGGATGAGCAGCACCTCCTTGAGTGCGTACTTTAAGAGCATCAGGTCCTAAACAGTACAATCAGAATAATAGACAATGCTCTTACATAAATAAAGCCCGACTAAAACTTGAAACATACCCTGTTCTTCCTGCGGATGAGCAGCACCTCCTTGAGTGCGTACTTTAAGAGCATCAGGTCCTAAACAGTACAATCAGAATAATAGACAATGCTCTTACATAAATAAAACCCGACTAAAACTTGAAACATACCCTGTTCTTCCTGCGGATGAGCAGCACCTCCTTGAGTGCGTACTTTAAGAGCATCAGGTCCTAAACAGTACAATCAGAATAATAGACAATGCTCTTACATAAATAAAACCCGACTAAAACTTGAAACATACCCTGTTCTTCCTGCGGATGAGCAGCACCTCCTTGAGTGCGTACTTTAAGAGCATCAGGTCCTAAACAGTACAATCAGAATAATAGACAATGCTCTTACATAAATAAAACCCGACTAAAAACTTGAAACATACCCTGTTCTTCCTGCGGATGAGCAGCACCTCCTTGAGTGCGTACTTGAAGCGCACCAGGTCCTAAACAGTACAATCAGAATAATAGACAATGCTCTTACATAAATAAAACCCGACTAAAAACTTAAAACATACCCTGTTCTTCCTGCGGATGAGCAGCACCTCCTTGAGTGCGTACTTTAAGAGCATCAGGTCCTAAACAGTACAATCAGAATAATAGACAATGCTCTTACATAAATAAAACCCGACTAAAAACTTGAAACATACCCTGTTCTTCCTGCGGATGAGCAGCACCTCCTTGAGTGCGTACTTGAAGCGCATCAGGTCCTAAACAGTACAATCAGAATAATAGACAATGCTCTTACATAAATAAAACCCGACTAAAAACTTGAAACATACCCTGTTCTTCCTGCGGATGAGCAGCACCTCCTTGAGTGCGTACTTGAAGCGCACCAGGTCCTAAACAGTACAATCAGAATAATAGACAATGCTCTTACATAAATAAAACCCGACTAAAACTTGAAACATACCCTGTTCTTTCTGCGGATGAGCAGCACCTCCTTGAGTGCGTACTTTAAGAGCATCAGGTCCTAAACAGTACAATCAGAATAATAGACAATGCTCTTACATAAATAAAACCCGACTAAAAACTTGAAACATACCCTGTTCTTCCTGCGGATGAGCAGCACCTCCTTGAGTGCGTACTTGAAGCGCACCAGGTCCTAAACAGTACAATCAGAATAATAGACAATGCTCTTACATAAATAAAACCCGACTAAAAACTTGAAACGTACCACGTTCTTTCTGGGAATGCGCAGCTTCACGTCGAATAAACTGGCGAGCCTTCTTCGTCAGAACACCGGAGGTAGATGGAAATTCTGAACGGTTCATTTTTAAACTAAACAAATAATCAAAATTACCGTCGTCAATAAACCGTGCGGGGACTCTTTTCAATCGTTCCGGACGGTTCATGGCTGTAAATATACATGATAATAATGAATAAATGTAATTTCAATATCAACATACATTTTGAAAATGAAGAAAACAAATAAATTATAACAATAACAAAACAAATAACAAAAATAAAAAAGTTTCGTAAATTATTATTATTTTAGTACGCTCCAAAAGACGAATAATAAAACTTTTCTAATTTTAGCGGCGTCAATACAGTGACGACGTATGAATTATTGTTTATTTTCTCGATGTATAGCACCGACTTCGTCCATCATGCCAACATGACTCTGTGGCTTTGTGGATAGCGAGCGCTGCTACGACGCTAAGGGTCGAGGGTTCAATTCCTACTTCGATAAAACATTTTGCTCAGAACTTTACACCGGTGCAACTCCTTCCGATTGCGGTGCAACTTATTCCGCACCGTACCAAAACTGCTCTGGCAGCTCCTTCCCGGTGCCGTTCCTTCCGGTCATCGTCTTGCGCGTTTGTGGTGCCTCTCACTCTCTCACTATCGTCCTCCGTTTTGGAATGCAGTCAACATTATGATTGATATTCGAACGCGATTTTTTGTCCACCATGACCCATTTCCGGTGTAATTCAGCTCATGTTATCATTGTGACATTCTGACATTTCAGACGGGCCACATTTCTAGCTTCGCGTAGAATCTACTTTATGATACGGGATATCAATCCAATTTGGCAGGTGAGTACTTCCATTATAATTACATTGTATATCACGAAGGTTCTGCATAATTACGTTGCAATTATATGCACGAAAGCTTCTCGGTTAGTTAGCTCATATTTGTTCATGTGTATGGGTCCGTTTCAGACACCTCGCTCGGCTTCGCGGCGGGTGTGATGACTGCGGCGTCGTTCTGGTCTCTTCTCGCGCCCGCCATCGAGCACGCCGAACAGAGCATGGGTGAGTGTGCGGCCCTCTGCTGTGTCACTTGAGGCGCGGTCAGTCTCTTCGAAAACATTTCCAAAGTAAATCGAAGACATATCGCAAGGCATATTGAGAGTAATTTAAAGGCAATTCGAAGTAGTTTGAGGGACTGACCGCTGCTTTAACAGCGTTTGCGTGTATGCTAATTGATGTTTGTATTGTAGGTGGCTTGGCGTTCCTGCCTGTCGCAGTGGGCTTCGGTCTGGGCGCGGCGTTTGTGCACTACGCTGACGGCATGCTCCCCAGATACGGTAGCTGCTGTCCTGAGTTGCTGTAGCCTTGAGTGATCGTGTCGCTGGGTGGCTCTCTCGGTTATCTGTCTGTGTTTTGTTAGACTAGGTTCGAGACGCGTTTCAGATTTTCAGGCATACGTAGTCGAAGTGTCGATTTCGGAGCGAAGCGGGAGAGAGAGAGGAGGGATGGGAGAAGAGGATATGAGAGAGGGGGAGAAGGGGAGATGAATGAGAGGGGAGAGAGAGAAGGAAGATGGGAATGAGAAATGAGACAGGGGAAGGAGAGGAGAGAGGGAGAGAAGGAGGGGATAAGGCGAGGGCGTGAGAGAGGGAAAGAAGAAAGCGAGAGGGGAAGAAACTCACGTGGTATATGTTGCGTCCCGCCGGTCCTCCACTAGCCGACGCGTCCCTGCGGCAGAATCCCTTGCCCTTCCTTCCACCGGCTCCCTCTCCCTTGATCGCTGCGGTCGCTCGATCGCTTGGGATTCGCATTGGGCTGTTTGCCAATCAATGGAATCGCTATTCGAAGATGCGTCTAGTCCGGCCTGCTTATATGCGGGTTGAGTGTCTGGGTTGGCTAGGATATTGTGATAAAGTGCCGCTATGCCAATTTGCTATTGAATGTTTGCAGTAGCGGATCGTCTGGTGGCGAAATATCGATCCGTGCACGTAGCTTTTCTAGCACAGATATATTGTGTCAGTTGTGCTATGCGGGTATGATGTTTTTTTTGTTGGAAAAGTAGAGATGCGAAAGTGTTAACGCGTGTGCGTGGTTGCAGAGGCGCTATTGAGGCGAAGTTGCGTAGATTTAGAAATTCCATCTCGCCGCAGCCATTCTTCTACTCATCTCCCTCTCTCCCCCTCTCTCCCCCTCTCTCCCCCTCTCTCCCCCTCTCTCCCCCTCTCTCCCCCTCTCTCCCCCTCTCTCCCCCTCTCTCCCCCTCTCTCATATATTAAAAGAGGGGACAAAGAGGGAGAGATAGAACGATAGTGGGAAAGAGACACTGTGTGCGTGCAGAGCTGACCCGTGCTTCCCTGCAGGAGCACGCTGCCGACCTCTCTGTACTGGCTGGTTCCCGGTATGTCTCGCCTCGTCCTCCCGAGGATCAACGTCATGGTGCTGCTCGCAGCGACGGGCAGCTCCCTCTTGCTCGCATGTGACATGAGGTGTGTGGAGTGATGGAGAAGGAGCAGGGTGGAGAAGTGACGTCATGTTGCAGGGCGACTTTGAGTGGGCGGACCCGGTGTGCTGTCTGAACCTCTCGTGTGCCGTGTTCTTCACTATGTGGCCGCTGTCCACCTACACTGGATTCCTCCAGACCGCCCCGCCCCATCTCCTCAACCAGCTCGACAGGCGGGTCTCTCTCTCTCTCTCTCTCTCTCTCTCTCTCTCTCTCTCTCGTCTAGCAGAGACGGAGCCTCTCTTGCAGGTGCACCTCGGAGTCGTCGACGATCGATGGTGTGTTGGAGCTGCGTGCCGGCCACTTCTGGCAGGCAGCTGGACTTTGCCTCGATGGTGCGCACTGTGGGTGTCCGGGAGCGGAGGGACGCAGACGAGCAGAACTTCCGACAAGCTCAGCAGCGTCGTCAACATACTCAGACTCACCGAACAGGTGCGTGCTTTGGGTGTTGTACAGGTACAGTTGTACTTTGTGCTTTGAGGTGGTGAAGGACGCGGCGTGGCAACAGCAGCCGGCTGTGTACGAGCACGAGGAGGGCGGACACGGACACAGCTATGCGACGGAAGGAGGAGAGTGTGATGATGGTGAGAGAGAGGGGGGGGCGGAGCTGAGAGTGTGGAGCAGGAACTGGTGAGAGTACCGGATCGGCGTCGTTCCAGGACACGGCCACTCCCACTCTGGCGGGCATGAACACAGCCACGATAGCCGCCCGCCTCCGTACGGGGCAGGCTACACATACACGGGCCGCGCCGTCAAGTACCACTAGGTGGGACTATGTAATAAGCGCTTCTTATCTTGTGATGATTGTTGTATAGATGATGTATCCGGGATTGTTCTCTTGCCTTATTTGAATAAAAGTTCAAATTTCCGTGTTTATGAATTGTTGTGGCTTGAAAGTATTGAATATGTGAATGGGATAAAAGGAGCTAGAATTTCATGCTCATTCATGGTCCCCACGCGCAAGTCGTATTCGAAGGGTGTTTTCGACACAGCACACTCCGATTCGTCCCATTTGAAAGTGAGTGAGCTACCAATGTTGTTTACGAACACGTCTGTAGGAATCGGACCATTAGCTATCAGCTGCACCTAATGATGAGCTTTTCTAGTGGGGTCACAAGTGGAGTTTTTCACGGGTCACGTTATCAGTTGACTTGTGGTTCGTGTCGAACCCCGAACTTCAGCCTCTTCAGCATGTGCGCATTGAGCAGCCCCACCTCGAGCATCACATCCAACAGGTCGTTGTGCAGGTCTGAAATGCAACATTGCATTGCAGGTAGGTGGTTGGACATGCACACCTTTGTCGTCCACGCGTGCACCCCTTCCTTTGATCTTCCTGCGCTCTTTCATGTCGACCTTGCCACTGAGTAGTTGCGGGTGGAGTCCTTTGAAGTACACCCTGCGCACCGTGTACTCGTCGGCGTCCGCCCTATCTCCTCTCTTGTCTGATAGAAGGTGTCGTTAAGGGTTGGTTGAAATAGTACCCACTGTCGCTTTTCACTTCCGTCTGCGCATTGACTGCAAGCTGTTCCACTATAGCGGCAAGGCGAATACGTAGCGTTCTCTGCACAGTGTGTATTGTGTTTTGGTAACAATGAAACGCAATTTTTACCCACCGATTTCGGGATTGCTCCGTAGTCAATAGGCATTCTTAGTGTCCTGAAAAAATCTGCTTTCTCGCGATCACTGTCGACTGTGCGTACCTTCTCATTTCTATCCAGATTGCACTTGTGTGGGTGAGGCGAGCCACGCTGTAATGGCACGTATTAATCAAAATGCTCTCATCAGACAAGTGATGTACTTTTGTGCTTGCTCGTTTCCGGCCGCAGTGTCGTCATCATCCTGCGTTACGTCATCGGGAAGTCTCCCCAACTTTTGCTCTACGTACATCTGCAATTTTCATTTTTATAGTGAAATTTCATGTGAATTACCAGGTATTTGTCTGTCAATCCTGGAATGGCTCTTTTCGTCGAACGGCCGTCTGGTCTTCTGAAAGCATTGTTTATTTCGAACACGCATAGGTGTTGACGACCCACAAGTTCATCTGGTCTATCCAAGAATCCAATGAGCCGCGTTGTTCTGTCTCCATTTTCTCGAGCACCGAGCGTATGTGGTGCGGGTTTCCATCGAATCTACATAGACGGTTTGAAGATGAGTCTAACTATGTCACAAACCCGTGTGGATCTCTGCCATCTGCCACCAGAATTGCCGCCACTAAACACCATATGCCACAGCTCCAACCGTCCTACATAATCGAGTTTGGTCTTGTATCGATCTTTTACTGTACCTTTTGCTGCTTGAACGCCATCTCCTCTTCAAATCTGATCTTGTGACGGGTGTGAAGGAGGTAGCGCTGCATTGCGTTCACGTATGCGTTTGTCTAGAAGGGCAAGTATCACTACTCATAGTTCAGATGATGACACACTGAGTAGTCGGTGCGCTCCTGGTCCGAGTTGTAGACGGTCACGCACTTTCTTCGGTGGCAAAACCTAAAATGATGATACTGTGTTTATACATGGTGACTTGTATTCACTTAACAAATACCCAGTGCGCTCCTTTCGGTTCTCCCACTTTCTCTCCAAGCTTGACAAAGACCTGAATACATGTCAGTCATAGCGGTCGATTGTACTTGCTCATACCATGGCATAGAAAGAGTCTGCTGCCGCCAGCTTCTCCTTCCAGTCTCCATCCTATATGCAATCACATAAAGTTTCCCACATATCCCATCCACTCATTACCATGTCGTCGTCCGTCCAGAACTCATACGCGTCTGGTGCGATCTTTCGTATGTACTTGAATATGGTGTCCCTTATCGCCACGCTCACCTATAAAAAAGCATCAATGAAAAACCGAATTGATCGTATGTACCTCTCCCTTCTTGTTGCTCTGCCTCTTGGGCAATCCGCTCCGCTCGTTGAGCTTGTACCTGGTCATGTGGACCTTCTTCTTCTTCCTGCCCCCTTGCCCGCGCCAGCTGTCATGTCGGACGTGGCCTTGGCTTCTCCGACATTGCCAATCATGTCCCTCTCCAAGTGAGTAAATATATGTATTGCGATGATGTGTTGTAATGTGTGTTCAGGTCGTTCCCACCTGTTCTTGCTGCAGTCTCGGCCCACTGCGTACGCGACTGGTCGTCATCGCCCCACTCGACCGTCTCCTTCTCCTCACTCGCTGGCGCGGCACTCTCGTCCACACTGCATTCTGCAAGCGAGGTGAGTGAGTGGGGGAAAGGTGGCATTGGTTGGCGCGCGTACCATCGTGGTCGAGTCGATGACGATCGTGTCGTCCTCGACGTATGCCGCGATCATCTCGATCTCCGTTCCCTGGAATTCAACTCCCTCTCCCTCTCCCTCTCCCTCTCCCTCTCCCTCTCCCTCTCCCTCTCCCTCTCCCTCTCCCTCTCCCTCTCCCTCTCCCTCTCCCTCTCCCTCTCCCTCTCTCCCTCTCTCCCTCTCCCTCTCTCCCTCTCTCCCTCTCTCCCTCTCTCCCTCTCTCCCTCTCTCCCTCTCTCCTTCTCTCCCTCTCTCCCTCTCTTCCTCTCTCCCTCTCTCCCTCTCTCCCTCTCTTCCTCTCTCCCTCTCTCCCTCTCTCCCTCTCTCCCTCTCTCCCTCTCACCCTCTCACCCTCTCACCCTCTCTCTCTACCTTGATACGATCGGCGTGAGCACATCCGGTGGCTGAATGGGACGACAATGGCGAGTCTTGCCCGACACGTCCACATGCCAGGTGCCGTCTGTGTTCTTCATTCCCTTCTCCGTCTTCTTCTCTTCTTTCACGCGCACCTCGGTTCGAATCAGCGACATCTGAAACAAGTGGGGTATGAAATATGGAACCACTTTAAATGAGACGTGTATTTTAGGGGTGATTGTAGAATTGCATGCCTGATTCATGTCGTTATGTCGTTTCAGAATTGAGATGGCTCACGGGGTCGTCTCCTCTTAGTGCCTTGAGCACGCGCTTCCTTCTCGCTGCCCGGTTGCGGCTCTTTCGGAGAGTACGCAGACGCCGGTGCTCACTCCACGCCGCGCCGTGGGCTGCAAGCAAATCGAGTGAGTGGGGGGATGAAGGAGCTAATGTAAGAGAGAACTCATTCACCTCGAATTTCGGCCCGTCCTTCTTCTTCTTCTTGGCCTTCTCGTTCTCCTTCTT
The DNA here is from genome assembly GCA_963966185.1 of Rhabditoides inermis. Classification (NCBI taxonomy): domain Eukaryota; kingdom Metazoa; phylum Nematoda; class Chromadorea; order Rhabditida; family Rhabditidae; genus Rhabditoides; species Rhabditoides inermis. The sequence goes on along the minus strand of CAWZYM010000017.1, from coordinate 95,438 downwards.
CTTGGTCTTCTGCTTCTCATCCTCGTGCTCGATAACTGTACGAACGACTGAGGGTGGCCCTCGCCAACGACAGCCTCCTCCCAGCCGCTCCCACTCCCCTATTTCGATCGATCCTACAGTGAGCTACGGTGGCTACAGTATCCCCTTCCCCTCCCCACCTAAGGCTCCTGGGGCTGCGGCGGGTCAGGAGCCGTTGCCGACCGACACGCAGCACATGAAAGAGGGGAGGGAGATTTCCGGGAGAGAACCTGGCAACCGCTCAGCACCGCCGCCGCCGCATCGACTGACCCCCTTCCATCGTCGTTCCTTACGTCGCCTCACGCCCTGCCCTCTCGCCATTAACACCCACGTGAATAAGGAGCGGCCGCCGCCCGCGCAGACCGTGCAAGCAAGCTAGTGTCATTGTCTTCGACTATCAATGAGGAATAGTTTAAAAGAAAAAGTACACAATACATTATCAATACAAAACTACATATTGAGTAACATAGTTAATGGTAAAAAAAATACCCTTGTTTCGGGCCTTGATCCTGAAGTCAGGATTCTTTACAAAAGTAATAATTCATCACAGTAGCTAACAAGGAGTGTCGTTTAGGTCACAGAAGCCGATGGTGACCAAACTGATATCAGAGATACCCTAGGAGGTCACTAGTCGAAAACCGTTTTTAAATCCACATGACCGGCCATACGTTTCAAGAAATTACGTTTCAAATTCTGGAGCTAAACCGTGTGGATTGCTTTTGCGGCCTGTCACTCCATTTGCGCGAGCTGTGAACCAGCGGCGATGGCCTAGTGGATAGAGCGGCTGTCTGTCAAACGGCAGGCTGTGAGTTCGCTCTCCGGATATGCTTTTCATTTTGCCGATTCTCTCCGGACTTGTACGTTTTGGTGACAATTGGGCAGTTGGTAGAAAACTACTTTCATCTTCTTTTTTTCAAATCGAACGGTCATTTGTCTTGTTGAGAGCTTATTACAAAATGTTTGCGTTCTTTAGAATTCATTTTCAAAAATTTCGAAAAATATTACCGACGAAGGTTCCACATGATCTCTCACCATACGTGACTCCAACCAAGTCATACGTGTCTGGCGCCCTCCATAAATCACGCTCTCTCTCGCTAGGGGAGGGGCCATAAAAGAGAGAGTCGATGGTGGAAATGCACCATCACTCAAGTTGATCTGGAAATTAGCCCGGGTGGCGATATCTGTATTTGTTCAAAATGGTCGAAATTACAAAAATAAGACATCATTTTGCTCATCTCGAGGAGACAGAAACGATGCAAAATACAATACTTATATTTCTTAATTTTCAAATTCTAGAAAGTCAAGTGACGTTTCAGACTTCACACAAGCAGTGGCGTCCGACTGTACCGCCATCGGCAGAATAACCCTGTGCGATGCGCGTTGCGAGAGGCAAGCGAGAGAGTGTGTATAGAGTAGAGGCACCAGACGCGTCCACACCGTACAACAGACCTTGTCTTATCGGGGGACCAATTATATTGGAATTTAAAATGATGAAAATCAGTCACCACAAACCGCATGTAGACTAAGACAAACAATGCGAACAATATTACATATGTCTCTCATAGATTATGTTTTGATTACTCACGTAAAAATGGAAGTCAGTACTGAGAATCAGTTAGTAGTGAATTTCATCGGAGCACTATGAAATATGGTATATTCGAGATGCTCTGAACAAAACAGAATTGATAGTGATGGTGTCGTTTCATGAAAAGTTCATTTCGAAAAGTCAGTTCTCTCACTGCCCACATTCCCTTCAAACAGGGGTCATGAATTGCCTGTGGGGAGGCGGCGATGGGAACGCGAGAGAGTGTGTAAAGAGAGAGACACCAGAAACGTCCACCATAATCCCGGACGTCCATGGACGTCCATGGACAGGGATCACCTAACTCGAGCTGTACTGTATATATATATATATATATATATATATATATATATATATATATATATATATATATATATATAATAGGGATGTGCTCATATACGATGGATTTCAGACAGTGTCATTAGTTCTAGAGAGAATAGTTGTTCTTTGAAGGATGTCGGGCCATGAGGAGGGGACGCGGCGGCAGAGACGCCGGAGAAGCAGAGCCGTACAATGTCAGAAGGTAAGGCATTTCAGGTACTAAAAGCTTTACTAATAAATGTGCTTATTTGGCCATTGTTATCATACGAAGGCACAATTCTAAACTCATTTGAGTTTCTGGATTTTGTTGGGATAATAGTGAAAAGCTCTTGATAGTTTATAAACCCAGTAACTTTTTGCCAGGAGTAGAGAACGTGAACAAGGCGAAGGAAAGCTGCATGCGGGACAGAGCAAGGAGAGGGACAGCGGTGGCGAGAGGGGGAGTGCACTCGCCGAGAGGGCTCTGCAGAACGAGACGCGGCTCGATGCACAGGGACGCAGCCAGGGAGACAGGCTCCTGCAAGTCAAGGTGAGCGGGAGCGAGTGCTGTAAGATCATTGTTCATTCTGGAGTCGGTTGACGTGATGGCTGTGTTTTGGCTCGATGATGTGTTTTGGCTCGTCAGCAGCACTCTACTCTACTCCGCAGACGGCCGTGGGAAGTAGTCGCAGCTTCTCCAGTCCCACTACTTCCATCAAAGTGAGTGCACTGGTCCTTTCTATCGTCTGTCTCAGCCTACCCATGCCCATGTTCAGCCGATGAGCTCTGCGTCTCCGGCGTCTCTGCCGCCGCGTCCCCTTCTCATGGCCCGACAACAGCTGGTGCCGACTCGAGCGCCGGTGAGTGGAGATGCCTGGATGGGCGGTCCGAATCAGTTGTACCCCGTGTATCCGGGTCTCACCACGCCTCCTGCCCCGCACCGCATGCACCACTCCATGAGAAGGACTCCAGCAACTCCAGCAAGAAAATCTCCCGTGAGTATATTCATTAATGTTTATAGTTATGATTCCTTTTATGGCGAATGCTCTGAACCCGACTGTTGCAGACCTGGAACGCGAAATCTACTAGCTGTCGTCGTTGTTCTCATCGAGAGCCTCATTCATATGACAAGACCAGCATACACACGGTACGCACACAGTAAGGATGTTTCATGTTGTGATAACTAGATGTAGGTGTAGTCTCACACGACGACCGCGCCGGCCAACAACGTTATACAGATGCTCGTGCAGAAGCTGGACGGAATCGCCGTGAGTATTACACATATGATACGTGAATTGAGCATCAATCATTTGACTCTGTTGCCAGGGCATTCTGAACAACCTGCGCTCGTCGGACCGCGTAGTGCTGCACTCGGAGATTGAGCTGCTGGACGCGGAGACGAAGCAGCCCGTGCAGCGCGCGGTCCTCGTCCTCCTCAACGACCGACTGTTCGTCGGCAGCTACGTGCCCGGCGGCAAGTTCACTCGAGATTCACAGATTTAGAATATTGTTGCAGTCTTGAAAATGCATGGCGTTTATTACGAAGAATTCATGATCCGCGGCAAGCGGAAGACGGCGAAGGAGCGGCTGGCGATTCAGTCGTCCAGGTCGGCAAGCAGCTCCGCCAACCACACAGCCTCCACCTCGTCTGAAACACTCTCGCATAATTCTATCAATCAAACGTCAATCGACGACCCATACTCACTCACCTCTCCGATCTTATTCAAGTCGTGCTCGTCTTTCTCGGCAAGTCTGGCAGAGGGGAGGGCGGGGGAGGCGGCGCTCGCCAGCCGCTCCTTCACCGTCTTCTGCTTGCCGCGGATCGTCGCCTGCCTGCAAACACATGCGTTACTCTCCCCCCCCCCTTCTTCAGTACCGTCCATATGTTGTGTCACTAACTGCTACATCAGTTGCATTAATGCTCATTTACATTTAAAGATACAGAAAACAAAAGCTATTCATTTGTTTCCAATCCATACGGAACAGACCCTCACCTCTGCATGCCTCAATGGTGGAGCAGTTCCCTCTTCAGCTGTTCCATCTCGTCCAGGCACAGATTCTTCAGGCGGGCAGACTTGCAACGGTAGTATCTAAACATTTTCAAGTAGTAAACATGTCAGTTTATATGCAAACAGTAAAACATGGAAATGAATTACACGACCAACCTCTGTTTGAGAAAGATGAGCAACTTGATCATTTTGTTTGCCGATCCGGCGTCGCCGCTCTCCCGATGTCGCACGTTCACCACCACCACCACGTTGTTTAGCGAGATCGTCGACTCCAGTCTGCAACAAGTATCATGAGCTTGAACATCATGCAATTCATGAATTCATCGCAATAAACGCCATGTATATTCAAGACTGCAACAATATTCATAACATCGACAACAAATGATGTATGTCTAAATCTGTGATTCTCACGTGAACTTGCCGTCGGGCACGTAGCTGCCGACGAGCAGTCGGTCGTTGAGGAGGACGAGAAGCGCGCGCTGCACGGGCTGCTTCGTCTCCGCGTCCAGCAGCTCAATCTCCGAGTGCAGCACTACGCGGTCCGACGAGCGCAGGTTGTTCAGGATGCCCTGGCATGCCCGAGCAGCGCGCAAAATAAGTCATCTAACAAAACAGGAAAATCGCATCAGCTCTATCAGGCGAAGATGGTGTCTTCCGAGGTGGTAGCTGACGACTGCCTGCTTGGAGGCTAGTTGGGTGAGAACAACCGAGTCGCGCACTGTCGCATACATTGTGTTTTTGAAAAATTGGCGAGGACTTTAAAATTGGAGAGGAGATATAAACAGCGTTCAAACAACGCATGGGACACGGTGTGTCGATCCCGTTCAAATCGGGACAGTGATGCAAAATGCATAACAACGTTCTGCGAGAAATTTATGCGAAGTAGACGAATAAAAAACACACAATAGAAAGCACGCGTATTCTATGTATTCCCAAATTCATAACAATACAATCATAAGTTCAACAACAGAATAATCAACATTGGTGGTTTAGTCAACACACAGCGGGCAGCATTTGTCATCCCTAACAATCACCTCGTTTTTCAGGTCAACGTCGTCGTCATCTTTCTCTCCGTCCTCGTCCTCGTCCTCGACTCCTTTCGCACACTGCCTCCCTCGAACTTTCTTCATCTGACCTTCTTCTTCTTTAGACCATCGCGCGTAGGAGGCCAGCACTGTGTTATACTTCAAATTGGAATTCCACTCTCTTCTTTCTACTTTATCTCTGTTTCACACCTCGTTGCGAATCTCCGGCTTCATGAAATGTCCCTTGTGATCGCCGTCGCGAAGAACCACTAGGAGAGCAAACGCAAGCTGCCTTGCGGTCTCCACCGCGCACGCCACTCGAGCTGAATCGATGCCATACAGTATTTTCAAATTGTGAGTATCGAGCATTAATTACCAGAAAAATACTCTCTTCGAAGTCGAACGAGTAGGCAACGTGGATGGATGGGCAGGTGCTTCTTAGCGCGATCGAGAGCATCAGCGGCAAGGATGAGGCAACCAGAACGACCAAACTGCAACGATTCAACTCTAAATTGAAAAAAAACACCCCACGTTTGAACCTGGATTCAAAATGTATCAACTTCATAAAAAGCATTTGTAGATATTCAGAGTTCGAGTTCAATCAATCAATCAATCAATCATGAAAATAATATAACCATTCACTTTACGAGAGTGTACAAGTGCAGGACCCTCGCTGTCCATCAGCCGACCAACCAAGAAATGCGAGGCGGCAGTACTTCTTGGTGCTTGACTGGATTTCCTGGAAAGCCACGTGAAAAAAGATAGAGGGGTAAGCAAATGGAGAGAAAATACCAGTGGCCATAGTGGTAGTGGTGTATGGTGTGTGAATAGTGGCCGCCAAGTTCCAGTCGAAATTGCCGCTCGACAACACCCAGATCTTTCTTGTCTTCCAACGAAATGCAGGTCAGCTTCACTGCTGATTTGCCTGGAACACAACTAAACTAAGAGAAGTCCACCTCAACCTCCGTCATTGTCGCCCAAAACCCAGAACTTACCGAACCCATAAAGTCGCTCCTCTCCGAAAATGCCTGGGAAAGCATCACATGACGCAGTAGCAGTATCTTCCACGGAGGTTGTCAAGTTGACAATGGTCGATACCTACAACACGATAATGAATCATTGTGAAAAAAACGCAAAGATGTAAACACACAACAAAATATAAAAGTAGAAATAGCGATGGAGAGAGAGAGAGAGAGAGAGAGATAGAGAGAGAGAGAGAAATAGAGATACATACGTTATGCGCCTGTATCATTAGCCACCATCGGTGCACGTTGACGTTGGGCGGTGTCTGAAATCAACTCATTGACTACGTACAAAAATACATCTTCCCATATTTAGAAGTATGCTATCATAGTAATGCAAGCTTACCTCCGTAACAAACACCTTTTTCCCTCCCACCCTCAGCCAGCTGACGTAAAGGATAGGCTCACCGAAGCGGCACCTCGAAGAATCCAGCAATGGAACATCTTAACACAGAAATTTGTACAGGCAAATCACCATGACTATTCACCTTGATTAACCACGTTGAGCTTTCCGCTCTGCTTATCTCTCTCTCATTCAGAGATCGAACCAAAGTATATACTGCATAACCTCCTGGGAGGCAAACAACGACTTGGCGTCCGTGAATGGGTTATAAACACCCCCGTGGTGTTTACTTCCAGACAGGTACTGAATAGTGAGAATGAAAAAAATAAAGAAAACAGCGTACCACCTGCAATGCCTCCAAATACCGCGACATGTTGATAGGGGATGGCGGTGACGGAGTGCAATCAACACTCCAATGAACTGAAACATATACCAGGCATGCACGCGCAACAAAAATTGGGGAAATATTCGATGTTATGAGCGAACGAGGATGCGCGAGGTTGTGCGAGTATAACAGGGTGAAAGAGGAAAGTTGATGACGTAAAGCACGTTAACACAACAGCAGAAAAGATATTACGAAACTTTTAACAGTTCATCTAATCATGCGCGCGCAACGAAACTTGTCAGAATAATCAATGTTTAAGCTAACGAAGATGTGCGAGAATGCACAGACAAAATAGTGCTATCAGTCGTGCAGTTTCGTGCAAAATTTTTGTCATACACACCTTTATGTTGAACAACAATCACTACGAAATCATTATTTTTTCATGTTTTTTTCCCGCGTACTTTCTTTGTAATAAACATGTTTCAACTCTTCTTTTTTATTGCAGGGCGTGCGTGCGTATTGTTCGAGCAAACGAACAGGAGAGGAGCTTTCAAGGGAGTGAGGCGGTGAGTGATTGATTAAATTGTTATATTTCCTCCCAAATTCAAATATAGATTAAATATAGGCAGGCGATGATCCGCAACAAGCGTAAAACGGTGAAGGAGCGGCTGGCGAGCGCCGCCTCCCCCGTCTTTCCCTATGCCAGACTCGCCGAGGAAGACGAGCACGACTCGGACAAGAACGGAGAGATGAATGAGTGTGGGTCGTCGATTTACGTTTGATTGATATAGTTATGCGAGAGTGTTTCAGACGAGGTGGAGGCTGCGTGGTTGGCGGAGCTGCTTGCCGAGCTGGACGACTGAATCGCGCACCGCGACCTGGACAGCGCAGTGGAGCTGATACTCGAGTGGAAGAGCTGCGAGCTCAAAGAACCCACTGCGGACGCGCAGATCGCCGCCAGGGAGAAGCAGGTACGTACCGCAGTTGTGCTATATTCCTAGAATCACAAGTAGTTGCTATTCGTGGCTTCCAAACCCATAGTTGCATTTGTTGGCTTGCAGATCGTGTCTCTGCCGTGCGTCGTCCGGGCGCCGTCCACGGCGGACCGCGCGCCATGAAGAAGGCAAGGACACTGCTCAACAACTCGGCAGGGGTGGGTACATGAAAGAGAGAGCGAGTTAGAGAATGTTGTTGCCGCCGTCAAGCACAAGATGGAGAAAGAGATCGCCAACGGAGGCAAGTCAATCCATCCTTGCGTGCCTACGCGTCTATGCTCGCTACACATTACATCCGTAGTCCACTTTGGTCTACGTGTTATGTTCCACTGGTTGATCTGCAAGTTGTCGTGTGCATTCAGGCGACCCGGGCGTGTCGGCGTATCGCAGACGTCTCCGCTGGGTCGGGTACGACTATAAATAGAGGGAGAAGCAGATAGAGGGAGAAGCCTATCCTGTCTGTCTCTCGCGACCGGCTCTAATTAATAAGGTCAGTTTTGGATTCAGTGAGATATTGTAGTAAAACCGTTCAAATTTCTGAAGATCATTTTTACCATTTATTAACACTTTCATCACTACGTGATCTAATGTTCTAACGGCGGGCGACGTATCCGGCGGGTGTCTGTTGAAACCGGCCACTGCGGTCGAAGTAGACCCGGCGGCCGAGTCGATCGACGAATATCTCACCCGGTGGGTAGCGTCCCATAGAGCGCGCATCGGCTACCATACATCCGTGTGAGTGTGATGCAATAGGCCCCATTATACTTTCACGCTGACGCTGACGCTCCCGTGCAAAACATGCACTTATCGATTTTGATCACGCTGCGTCAACGAAATCAATAGTTGCATGTTTTGCACGGGAGCGTCAGCGTCGCGTCAGCGTCAGCGTGAAAGTATAATGGGGCCTAATAGCTTGAAGTACCATCAGTAACTTTGACAAACGTGTTGTTATCAGCTCTTCTAAAGCGCCCATTTCTGTCCAGGTAGATCTCAGTTCCGTTGTAGGTGAAGATCTAATGATTATCTCTCAAGAACATGATAAGCTGTTTTTACGTGTTAGGTAATGATACAGAAACACTCTCTTTCTCTCCCAACCAATAACATAGGTTGGGAGAGATGAGAACCGTTTATACTACACAACGCGTCAACTTGACGCGCTGCGTCAAGCGTCAAAGTTGACGCCTCGCGTCAAAAATTTTGACGCCCCGCGTCAAAATTTGACGCGCTGAGTCAAAGTGACATCACTTTTCCTTTGTTTTTTGACGCCTCGCGTCAAATTTTGACGCGGGGCGTCAAAGATCTTGACGCGAGGCGTCAAAATTCTTGACGCGAGGCGTCAACTTTGACGCTTGACGCAGCGCGTCAAGTTGACGCGTTGTGTAGTATAAACGGTCCTAAAGAGAGTAGTTCCGATTACATACCTCCCGTTGAGCATTCATCTTGGAGAAATCTGAAGAAAGTCCACCGGGTGAAATGACCACGCACCGGCTGATGGTATTTTCACACGTTAGGTTTTTGAAATGTAAATTCCATTTGACCGATATGAGAGTGGCGGGGCACTGTTCTTTGAACAAAGATATGCAAACCACAGCTAGATTTGCGAGTGTGATTGTCTTTTTTATCAATCAAGATGACTATTATAACATACATGAAATGTTGTTGTCATACTACTGTTACATTATGTGTTGCAGGTATGCCGATCGATGTATCCGATCGTTTGTCATTATCACAGACGCGGACAGGAGGAGGGAGGAGATCAACACACACGTGAGCGATGTCTCTTTCGGATAGCTGTATTTGTCTGTTGCAGATGTGCCGGAGAAGAGAGAGAGAGAAGCGACTATGACACAGGACACGCCGATTCGTCCCGGCATTTCAAACTGAGTGAGCTATCAAGTTTGTTTGTTTTGTTTGTTTTTATCAGCCTGATTCCGGCATGTACATATGTACAATGTTAGCATGATGGGTTATCTGGAAGCACACACAATCCTAGAGTAGGCCTAGGGGGGCTCCTAGGCTGGAACAGTGCGGCGCGAGTCCTGCCTGTTCATGGTAGATGGGCGTGAACATCGCGAAGCGACCAGTTCCGGATGCGATCAATTTTGTTTACACGTTTGAAGGACCCGGAGTTTATACTTCACATCGCGTCAATTTACATCGCGTCAATTCACATCGCCTCAATTTGATGCTCGTCAGAGTGCGGAGAGGTAGAACTCTGTGGTTGTTCAGGAATCGTCTTCGATGGGAAGAAATGTCCATGGTATGTACCGCCACACGTGAATTTCCTGAAAGTGCTCTGTGACTATCTATCTCCTATTGATTGTCAACGTACTTCATCGATAAGTACGTGGATGCCGCGTTTGATTCTGTTGAATTCGTCCCAGAACTTGTTAAACGGCGCTAAATATGGTTGATTGAATTATTTGTACTATAGAGGTGATGTACGTCTTCTGTGGGGATCGTTGTCGAGCCGCATCGCATGCTTCAGAAGCCCAGAGATGTAGTAGACAATATGCTGCCACTCCTCGTTCACTGTCTGCAAAGGTCACGTTTTATTGATGTAGTTGATGATTCGAGTCGAACCCCGATTTGAGCCTCTCTAACATGCACGCGTTGAGCAGTCCAACCTCGAGCATCACATCCAGCAGGTCGTTATGAAGATCTGAACATGTATCTTTAAGCTGCAGGAAGGTGATTTGATGCGCCCACCACTGTCTTCCACGCGCGGTTTCTTTCCTCTGGTTCGTCTGCGCTCTTTCCAGTCGGCTTTGCCACTTAAAAGTTGCGGTTGGAGTCCCTTGAAATACACTCTGCGAAACGTGTATTCGTCCGCGTCCGCTTCGTCTCCTTTTTTATCTGATAAATGCCTTGTAGAGGGTGGGTCGAGATTGTACTAACTATCGTTTCTTATTTCTGTTTCTGCATTGACTGCGAACTGTTCCACGATGGCGGCAAGACGAATACGGTGGATTCTCTGTACAGTGTAATTTGTGGTTTGGTCACGATGAAATGCAGTTATCACCCACCGATTTCGGTACGGTTCTATAGTCGATTGGCATTTTTAGTGTCCTGAAATGTCAGATTTTTCGCGATATATGTCGACTGGTACCTTCTCATATCGGTCCAGATTGCGCTCTTATGGGTGATGCGCGCTACGCTGTAATGATAAGTATCAGTAAAAATGATCGCAAATATGTGATGTACCTTTTCCCTTGGTCGTCTCCTGCCGCAGTATCGTCATCTTCCTGAGTGACATCATCGGGAAGTCGCCCTAACCTCGTCTCTACGTGCATCTGCAAGTTGTCATTTATATAGTTAAGTTTCAAGTCTATTACCAGAAACTTATCGGTTAGTCCCGGTAATCCTCTTGTAATCGATCGACCGTCTTTTGTTCTGAACACATTGTTGATTTCGAACACAGATGTTGGCGACCCACAAATTCATCTGGTCTATCCATTGTTCCAGCGAGCCGCTTTGCTCCGTCTCCAATCTTTCGAGCACCGATCGTATGTGGCGAGGATTTCCATCGAACCTCAATAAATGTCAATAAAACCCTGCCAACCGACTACGTCACAAACCCATGAGGATCTCTTCCTGCAGCCACCAAAATCGCTGCCACCAAACACCAAATGCCGCAGCTCCAACCGTCCTACAAAATCGAGTGTGAACTTGGATTGATCTGTTACAATACATACCACTTGTTGTTTGAATGTCTTCTCTTCTTCAAAGGTGATTTTGTGTCTTATATCCGGGAGGTAAAGTTGCAATGCGTTGACGTAAGCATTCGTCTAAAGCAAGTGTTACCACTGATTATATGAACAATGGCTAACTGCATAGTCCGTGCGTTCTTGATCCGAGTTGTAGATCGTGACCCTCTTTCTACGGTGACAATATCTAGAAGTTGAAGTATAAGAATATTCGTCATTGGTAAGCTGTATTCACTTGACGAATATCCAGTGCGCGCTTGTCGGATGTCCCATTTTCTCTTTAAGCGTGACAAAAACCTCAATACACGTCATACATATTGTTTGAATGTACTTGCTCGTACCATGGCGTGGAAGGTACCGGCTGCTCGAAGCTTGTCCTTCCACTTTCCATCTTATATACATTTGCGTAACCCATATATCCCATTCACACATTACCATGTCATCCTCTGCCAAAATCCTGACGAGCGTGGTGCGATCTGTCGGATGTATGTGCAGATGTTGTCCCGCATTGCCACGCTCACCTAAAACAAAGCATCAATAAAAACCCGATTGCTCGTAAGTACCTCTCCCTCCTTGTTGCTTTCTCTTTTCTTCTTCTTCTTCTTCTTCCTGCCTCCCTTGCCCGCGCCAGCAGTCATGGTCTCCATGTCCTTGGCCTTGACATCTTGTCTCTCAATTTCCCTTTCCAGAAGTGCGGCCCTCCGCGAAGCGAGTGCCTTCATCTTTGCGTCCGTCAGCCGCAGCACAGCGTTCATTCCCTCGCTGCCTGCCTTCTCCTACAAGTGAGTGAATGTGTATTGTGATGCTATGTATATTGATCCCATAAATGAGTTCCACTCTTTTCACGGGAGACATAAGGGTAGTAAGACAAAGTTCATAATCCATTAGATGGTATATTTATTTTGACAAACTTAGCGTGTTTACCCAAAGTCGAACCCGTGGACCTCTTTTAATTGCTAAGCGAGAGCATTGCCATTACACCACGATGCTTTGTGAGAGAATAAGCAAAATGAATATATGAACGCCAAGAAAAGTCTGTGATGCATTTCGTATTTCGTTCAATATACATTATGTTCAAAATCCACGATAAGGTTTTCACCGAAAAAAATCCTTAGCTAAGTGCGAGATGTGTTGAGACCATGCTCACCTGTGTCTTTTGCAGACTCGCCTCCTTGCGATAGCGACTCGCCGTCGCCGCTCTCTTCTTCTCGCCTCGTCCCGTTTTCGCTCTCGTATCTTCTTCCACTCTCATCTTCTTCGTCTCCGGTCGACCCTGCAGGCGAGGTGAGTGAGTAGTGGACGAGGGGGAAGGGGGATTTGGATGTCGCGCCTACCTCCGCGGTCGCGTCGACTAAGTTGCTCTCGTCTTCCACGTATCGTACCATCTTGTCGATGACCTCTGTCCATTCGCTCTGCTGAATTTTCTCTCTCTCTCTCTCTCTCTCTCTCTCTCTCTCTCTCTCTCTCTCTCTCTCTTATGAGTTGTTGAGCTTGTTTCATGAATGTGCACGTACTATCGGCATGGGCAGCTTCGGCGGCGGGATGTGACGGCGTCGACGCCGCTTCTTCGCGACACGTCTACAGTCCACGTGCCGTCGCTGTCCTCGTACTCGCGCCTTTTATCCCTTTGCGGGCCCTTTTTCTTCTTCTCTTCTCGCGCGCGAACTTCGGTACGCACGAGCGATCTCTGAAAAGAATGGGATACGATACGTGAAACTACTTGAAATGAGATGTTTACGTTTGTGATTGTATCATAGCATGCCTGATTCATGTCGTTTCAGGTGGCTCACCGGATCGGCTCCTCTGAGAGAGGAGAGCACACGCTCCTTTCTGGCCGCTCGGTTGCGCCTCTTTTGGAGATTGCGCAGACGCCGGTGCTCACTCCACGCCGTGGGCTGCAAGTGAGTGGGGGAATGAAGGAGCTAATGTAAGAGAGAATTTATTCACCTTGTATTGCGGCACTTTCTGATTCGTTTTCTTGGCCTTCTTGCCCTTCTTCTTTTTAGTCTTCTCCTCATCCTCTTTTTGCTCCTCCACCTCTTTCTGCTCCTCCTTCTTTTCCTGATCCTCCTTCTTCTTTGCCATGTTTGAAGTGGTCGGGAGGGGGCGGGTAGTCGATGTTGTACTCGACTTCTGCTCCTCGCCACCACACCGTAGCCGCGTCCGGTACCACCGGCTTCATCTACAACAATACATGTTATTCCTTATCTAGGGACGGGCACGTGAATCATGAAAGTGGGTGTTGAGAGTTGGGAATGATTTTAAGCATGGTTTTTATTAAGAAATAATATTGAGCACGGAAATATAAAATATCGTTTATAATAAAATATAATAATATGAAAGTGTCTTCTCGCGTCACGCTTCGCCATTGAGAAACGGGACGCGTCGGTTTTCCAGCGCACCTTTCTTTTTCGCGCCGGGATCAATTATCGGACCACCCACGATGCACTCTTTTGAGTGTGGAATGGGGGAGGAGAGCATGACTGAGACTCCAATTTGGTAGCCTCTAGAGAGATTTAAGTGGCCGAAAGCTGCTACTCGACCGAAGTAATGCGACCATGTGCCAAAGTCTCTTCTGGAGAATTCTATTCGAATCCTCCAGTCGGCTAACCGCACCTCATTTGCATATTTCACACACTGCCAAGATGGACTTCGACTTCGTTGGAGCCGGACTGGACATTGGAGGACACTCATCTCTGTTATGCTGACGACATCATCCTTTTTGCACGTTCAGTCTCGGCTGCAGTAAGGATGCTGGAGGAACTCGCGGAGAAGAGCAGCGACTACGAGCTGTACGTGAACAGGAAGAAGACGGTGGTCATGAGCAACGGACCGAAGAAGAACATTAGGCTGGCTGGAAGAGAAGTGGAGTACGTGGACAAATTCGTCTACCTGGGCCGCTCTCTTAGTTTTCTGGCTGACGACCGAGTGGAGGTGACAAGGAGGATACAGGCTGGCTGGGGCGCTTTCTTCCGCCATAGCCAGTTCCTGACGCTGAAGAGTGCGCCGATGCGACTGCGGAGAAAAGTATTTCGGATGACAGTTCTTCCCGCACTCACCTACTAAAGTGAACCGTCCCCCGTGAATACCAACACAGTGCCAACACAGTTGTATAGCTAATAGCTTTTATTGATTGGTGAGCAATAAGTGGTGTGGTAGATGCGATGGTGACTCTTGGTCCTTGATGTCTTGGTGCCGGCAGGTGTCGCTGCAGGTGAGAAGACAGATGAGGTTCGGCTAGATGCCAGGTTCGATGCGGTAACCAGGTTGCCCGTAGAAAGTTGCTACTTGGTGCGTAACCAGTAAAAGCCCGTAGGCGAGTTAGTGTCCGTAGACTAGATAGATAGTTGGATCTGGTGCGGTAACCAGAGTCCTTAGACTAGATAGGTAGTAGGATCTGGTGCGTGAACCAGAGTCCGTACTGAATGTGACTGGTGTGGTAACCAGTTATAGTAACCCTTAGGCGTTTTCACATGTATGTTCTCTCAGCTAGAGAGAGAGTTGCCCAGGCCCGAAGGCGCAGGGAGGTTGTGGCTGCCACACACAAGTAGGAACAACCGGATAAACTGGAACAACTGGGACAACTGCCGACCGCTCGGCGGGCGCGCCTTTTGTACGAATGAGTTGATATGCAAGTGTTGGGTTTATTAGGCTAATCATCATCGAAATGAGAGGTTGTCTGGTTGATATAAAAGGTCGTGGGATACGCGTAGCGTAGGTCACGACACCTACGCTGCCGAGACATGGAGTCTAAGGAGAGAAGACCTGCAGAAGCTGAGAACTGTCCAACGACGAATGGAACGAAAGAAACTCGGGTTGACTCTGCTGGACAAAGTGCCGTGCAAGGATATACGACGACTGACGGGATTACGAGACGTGCTGTGCGAGGCGAAATCAAGGAAGTGAAGGTTCGCCCGCCACTTCATGACTTGCAACGACGAACGATGGACGCGACGCGTGATCGATAGGAACCCGCCAAGGAAAGGCAAGGCCGGTCGCCCCCATCTACAGTGGAGCGACGAATTCAAGAAGACGATCTAGACCAATAGGAGGACCCTCGAGGAGGAATGGCAGAGTGTGGCCGCGGAAGCTGATGCGACAAGATGAAATAAGTTTGCTTCCCGGCGCTTCTCTGTGAATGATTGATGTTTTGAGTTATGATCGCATAATGCGATACCGGATAAATGTTAATTTAAATTGAATTGAATTGACACACTGCGATCTCGTACAACCATATTTTCCCGAGGTACCCACAGTAACCGGTTTGGATACTGTAGTATTCTCCTCACTCTCACACTTCATAGGAACAGGGGCTGCTCTACAGACAGCAAGATCGAAAAGTTCAATGCATTCAAACGGACTCGCCCATCTATGACTCTTCACTACCTTGTCCTTGATCTTGATCGCATCTCGCTTCTGGGTGGTGATCCAACGTTGGAGAGAGGACTCGTTGAGGACGGAAGGGTCGCTGATTTTCTCACTGTGACCGGCCAGAGAGAGAAGAGCGGATCGCGTCTTTCTAGAGTGGCATATTTGATCATATTTAATGGATAAACAAATATGTAAACAATAACTTACGTTCTTGACAGTTCTGCAAGTAGACCAACGACGTTCTGGAGAGGAAAGTGGCAGTCGCCCGAGTACTCACTGTACTGTGACGCACTCAACCCTAACAATCTACAGGCTTCCGCCTCCACATCCATTACCTGAAATTGATACGTTATTATATGATATCGAGTGTTTATCGATTGATAATAATAACGTGAAGTGCGTAGTTTATTTGAAATCGCGAGCAAGTGAGCGTGGGTGTCGATGCAATCATAGTCATTGTATCATGGAGGGCAAGCGAACGATCAGAAGAAGAAGTAGTAATTTTAGTAATAGGAAAGAGAGCATACTGAAAAAAAAACTAATTTTATGAGTGACCTCGACCGGCAAGTTGGAGGACGGTTGAAGAAATGATGTGGGTAGTCAACAATGCGCGTGGAGAAGGGATGCGATATGCAAATTGAATTCTGGAACTCGTGCGAACGATTATAAATGGGTATACGTAATTTGATAACACCAAATAAATGGCGATGAATAAAAATAAACTAGATGTGTCAGTGACATCTCACGGGAAATGTTTCAATTGAAGAAGAGAATGGGTGCGGAGAAGGAGAAGATGGGGATCGTAAGTGGATGACGCGCAGTAGTAATTGAATGTTACAGATGCGATTGAAGGATAAGTAGCGGCCTCGTTTGTTTTTGTAATACTATAATTGTAATGGCAGATAAGGATAGTTTAAAACTAAATATGACTTGTTTCGGGAAAGACTCGGCAGCGTGCACGGCGGAATGCTGTAAATTATTCTCGTCTTTATAATTTATCTTTTATTCACACCTTTGCAACGGCGTCTGCTGTGTATGTGAGAAGTCCCCGATGATCAGCTTCTCGCAACACCACCAGCAGCGCGGCCTGCTTATATGCGTGTTGAGTGTCTGGGTACCCGAAATTCAAAATACAGTAACCGAGTGTGCGGTACCAATGATCAAAGGACATAAATGAATGCTGTTCGAACGTGCTTGAAGCACCAGCATGACAGACCACGATTTGTAAACTGCTTTTCCGTGTTTTCATAGTATCGTACTCCCCATTACGTGTACGGTAGGAAATGGCGTTGTGGTTTGAATAACAGGAACCGAACGAAGAACCAAAGGATGGTTGTTAGTGAAAGTTGCTCTATGTGTGAACCGCATCAATATCAAAAACAGTAACAGTGACTCGTAATCAACATATGTACAGTACAGCTTTTTGTTTGTTTATCAGCCTGATTCCGACATGTACATACAATGGTAGCATGATGGGTTATCTGAAGCACACACTAATCCTACAATGGGGTATTGGGGCTCCTTGGCTGGAACAGTGCGGCCCGAGTCCTGACTGTTCATGGTAGATGGGCGTGAACATCGCGAAGTGACCAGTTCCGGATGCGAGGCGTGGTAGAAGATCTTGAAAGACTGCCGCCGCCGATGGTAGGGCTCTCAGAGGGTGAGAGTGGGTTCACGCGCCCCACCGGGAGGTAGTGGAATTCGGTAGAACAATTGCCCGCGAGGGGAATCGAACCAGCGACCGTTCACTTAGCAAGCTGTGACGCTATCCACTAGGCCAACCCGGCCCCACAGCTATTTGTAGGTATAGTAACCCATAGTACTTTTCACGATTCCATTAATGTTCCTTCCAACTAATCCAACATCTCAGTCCGACTCAATTGTCTCCATTTTCCAAAGACCCACAAAAGAAAAAGGTACAAACAAATTTATCATCTATGAACGAAGTTTAATCAAGGGCAGAAATTTCGTTCTTGTTATCTTGGGATCTCTGAGTAGAGCTGCCAATGAGAAACTGCTAGAGGAGAGTCCTATCGGAGTCGCCATAGAATGTATCGAATTATTCAGAAAAAAATAGAGAGGAAGAAGGAATTGTGCGTAAAAACCTGAACGAACGGGGAGAAAAGGCTACTGAGGGTGGCCGTCGCCAACGAGACCCTCCTCCCAGCCGCTCCCACTCTCCGATTTCGATCGATCCTACAGTGAACTACGCTGGCTACAGTATCCCTTCCCCTCCCCACCTAAGGCTCCTGGGGCTGCGGCGGTTCAGGAGCCGTTGCCGTGCCGTGACCCCGCCTTTCGCCCGTCAGCCGTCTCTGTCCGACCGTCGCTCTAGCCCGGTACCGGCACGCAGCACCTGAATGAGGGGAGGGAGATTTCCGGGATAGTACCTGGCAACCACTCAGCACCGCCGCCGCGCAGCACCTCGTTGTTCTTTATCCCCCTGACATAAGCTAAGCAGAGATGCGATACTCACATTGCCTATTCGATGCATTTCCATACCCAATATTCTACTCTAGGACTAGCGCTCCGGCGCGCTATCGCGCGCCTCCGCACTAGGTATACAAAAATAGAAAAATAGAAGAATAGTTCATCTTGCATGTTTGATAGTTGATTTCTCTCTAATGACTCTTGCGAAGATACATACACGCAAGGGTTGTAGTTGAAGTGTTCAAGTTCTATGTATTTTGTACATGTAACTTAATTTTTTGTCTTTTCTAACTATCTCTCCTACTTCTTTTTCACTTATTTTATGTTTCACAGATGTACACCGCCCCATCTCTTTCTCCTCTACACTGTTCTGTCTACTTTCCATCATATCTCCCTCCTCCTCCCCCCGCCTCTCTCTCTCTCTCTCTCTCTCTCTCTCTCTCTCTCTCTCTCTCTCTCTCTCTTTCCTCGACACAGTTCTACTCTCCCCTATCTCTCCTCTCTCTATCTTCTCCATCTTTCACTGTCTCGCTATCTCTTTCTCTCTGCATCTTTCTCTCTCAGTCGTATATTCTCTAGAAACATTATTAAATTCTCTATTGTCTACTGTAAACTTTCTAGATACAATACTAATACTATGCTCTTGTTTGTCTACTGCATCTTTTTCTTCTACTGTGACAGCAACTTTCTAGAGACATTACTATGTTTTCTTCTGTCTACTTTCACTTCTCGTCACATCTTCCACTCTCACTCTCACATCTGCAGTAATCATTATCACTGCGACTTTCGAGAGACAGTTATGTCTACTCTCCCTTCTCTCTTTTCTCTTCTTTCTCTCTCTCTCTCTCTCTCTCTCTCTCTCTCTCTCTCCTATTCTCTCTCTTGTATACTTTCACGTCCCCGCTGCGGTGACAACAACTTTCTAGAGACAGTACTATGGTATGTACCTTCTGTCTACTCTTCTATTCTCACATCTGCAGTAGTCACTGCGACTATCGAGAGACAGTTATGTAAAAACTTTTTGAAACTGAAAGTACTACTCTTTTAAGTGTCTTCTCTCCCTACTGTCTACTCTCTCACGTTCTAAAAATAAAGTTTGACCGCCTGTGCTTGCCAAATGACATGTAAGGTGAACTCGATTCTCACCTCACCTCACTTGCATTCGACACTGTACTGCATCGAAAAGCGGAATTTCAGGTATGTACAAGAGTACAAGTAATAAACTCAAAACTCAGTTTCAATTGAAAAAAGAAGCAGTACATAGTTCTATATTACGTCTACAATGACTTCGAGAAAAGAAGCCAGCTGGCGCGCCCTAACACGTTGTGTGCACGTGTGAAGGAGTTTCAAACAGTTTGAGGTTGAATTGATCGTTATAAAGCACTATCTATTGACGTCTCAAAACATTTTACTGAACTACTTTCAACCTTCAATTTTTCGTTTTGTCAAAGTTATTCGTTGAAGATAGAAATTATGTCTTTTTCAACTGCAATCCATTATTGTTATATTTAGACATATGCCTATCAAAAAAGACACAACTGAGTGGATATGGGTCAGTGATTGCGAATGCCAACTATTCGATATCGTTCGGTTGACCTGGCGGCTGGTAGCGAGCAATCCGGTGGGCTCGACCCCAGCAAGTAACGCGCGCTCAGAAAATGTCTAATACTATATGAAGACAAAGTCCGATCGATCTGAAACTTTGACAGAAGTGTTTATTTGCCCATAAAAGCTTAAGTTTACAAATTGGACCCTCTATCTCGTCTGTACGAAAAGTCGATCATATTCGCCATATTTGGTGACTTTTCAAAAAACGAAACCAGTTTCTATAATCCATCATACGTGATCTTTCTTCTATTCAATTTTTATAGAAACCGAAAATCATGAATTTTGGGTGCATTTTGGGTACATTTGCCTATTTGGGCATGAAGATGAGGTCACAGGCAGCTGGTATCGCGGCTATCGATTTTTTCTAGGTCGATTCACCTACCCTTCGAGTTTCGTTCATTTTGAAGAACTTTGAAAATTTTCTCCATAGTTAAAGGTACACTGGCGACTTATTTTTGACTCGGAATGTTTAAAAGAATCATATTAACCCAAATCTTAATCGATTTGTGACAAATAACAACGATTATCCGTTGCTTTCAAATGTTGTAACTCGCTGTTGCAACATTTTATTTCAAACTGAAAATTGGTCCCACCACGACTTCCATTTCGTTGAACTCTTCAATACTGCAGAAATGGCGAGAGAACACATAATCCCAGACGAAAGAAACATGTTCACTTACTATGTGGCTCAATGCGTGTCTGCGCCGTTATTGCGCTGAACTCGCAGGTTCGAGTCCTGTCTACGGCAAATGTTTTGCATGAGTGGTAATGCGCGTTAAAGAGAGCTATTTGCAGAATTAAAGCAACAGTGGCGACTTATTTTCGACTCGGAGTATTATTAAAAATCATATTAACCTAACACATTTGCAGTTTTTACGAAAGAACGACGATTCTGCGTTACTTTTGATTCTGCAACAGCCAAGAATGCAGCTCAAAATTTGAATTTCCCGCCAACGCTTCACTGCAAAAACTGGGGTCGGAGACATCACCGCAAATGAGCAACGACCGGTCACTTGCTTCTTGGCTCAGTGCATGTGCGCTGCGTTATGGAACCGAGCTCGCTGGTTCTATTCCTGTTCCCGCCAAATGTTTTGCTCGTGTGAGAATGAGGAGTTGTGGCAGGTTGTGGCAGAAATAAGTCGCCACTGTTCCTTTAAGAGATTAGGTGATAACTATGATTAGGTGATCGCTATTGACGAGATGTTTGAAATTTTGCGTTCTCAGGTATTAAAGAAACTTTCTAGAAAAAATGAGTAGTTAGAGTAGACTTTGAAAAGAGATATCTCTCCGGAAAGAATGACAGACAGACAGACAGACAGACAGACAGACAGACAGACAGACAGACACCATAGTAAATATTAGTATGAAAGGGAGATACTGTACTCGCTAACCTTCCTGCTAGTCACCCGCCGACCGTCGAGAAGACAGAAGTGAGAATATTGACCATTAATCAAGATGTTTCATTATTTTAATAACTCACAGAAAAAAATCTATTGAATTCTGTTTCAGTGATGCGGACCCCGTTTGTCCAGCCTCCTGCAACAGATTCTGTCGTCCTCTGATGTGCAGCCGGTGGCGGTGAGTTTCTTTCTTTTCTTTATTGATAATGAAATGGGTAATCTGTATGTACGTGTTGTAGGTTCATGCGGTGTTCGCGAAGCTTGGCCTGGTGGGTGACGGGTCACGTTGGAAGGATGCGCGCCGACGGAGGCAGGGCTAAAGCTATTGGTACGTCTATAGTTCCTTGCTGTATTCGATTTTTGTTCTAAGTATCGAGATGGTCTGTGCTAGGTATCGAGATGGTGTGCCGACAGCGACAGGGACTTTGTACTGCCCGAGGCTGCGTATCGAGTGTCGAACATGAGTGTCGAGGTGTCCCGCATCGCACTCAAAAAGTTAGCACCATTGAGGTACGATTCTTTCTCTCTCTCTCTCTCTCTCTCTCTCTCTCTCTCTCTCTTTCTTTCTTTCTCTCTCTCTCTTTCTCTTTCTCTTTCACCTCACACACACACACACACACACACACACACACACACACACACACACACACACACACACTCACGCACTCTCCCTTCCAGGTTCGTCCCCGTCAGTTGCTGATCGAGGGTCTCGAACGCGAGTTGGAGGGAGAGCTTCCCGCTCTCTTCACCACTGACAAGAAGGAGCTGCATGGTTAGTGGATTAGTGGATTTGGTTATCTGGTTATCGATTGATTGGATTCAGCAGCCCTGCCCGACCTCTCGTCCCGCACGTCTTCGTTCCGCGCTGCGTTTATCTACCTGTGCGAGCAGATGGGAGTGGACGGGTGAAGTGTGTGGGCGGAGGAGACGGGGAGCAGAATGGAGCAGTGGGAGAAGGAGGAGAAGCTGGAGAGGAGGAGGGCCAAGGTGGGCGGAGGGTAATGGACAGAACACTAAGGCGGGTTCTAGAAGACGAAGACGACTGTTGTCACTCCACTCAGTCACCTGCAGGATTTGATTCTGGCGGCGAGTGCACCAAGTACCAAGGTGTGTATATCGATTTGTTATTGGTTTATCGATAGATTCTAGCACGTCCTAATATCACCCTGCAGAGTTGCGTGGAAGGACATTCGCTACAAGAAGCTCGGCGGACACGTGGGAACGGAGGTGGGCGTGGCTAGTGAAGGCGTGGCATCAAGTCGTGTATTTCTCATGGAGCTTAGTGAAAAGGAGAAAGGGAGAATTGCGGTCGCGAAGTTGTGATGTCAATAAAATCGCTATATAATGCGTTTGAAGCTATATTGATATTGCTATCGTTTTCTACCAAATCACTTTTGAATGGGGAGTAGAGTGGATGTAATACTGAAGGTTGTTGGTTGCAGTGACGACTTGATTCTGACAGAGGCGGCGAAGTGCCGTGGAGAAAAGGGCCGAGACCTTCGCAGTCGCGCCGCCAAGCACAAGATGGAGATGGAGGTCGCCAACGGAGGCAAGTCATGCCATCTGTGCGTGCCGACGCGTGTTTTCTCACGGTTTTGGACGGAGGCATGAGTAGTGTTGCGTAGTGTGTAGTGCTTTGGTCGGTGCAACACTCTCGCGAACTGCACTCGCGACTGCGGCGAGACGAAACTCCATTCAAGGCTTTTGCTTTTCCTCAATTCACAAGTGGAGTTTTGCAAAAAATTTTTCCTTTATATGTAATGTAGTTTCCAAATTCTGATTATCAACACTGAAACACAATACTGGCGGAGAGAATTTTTATAAATTATAAGCTAGAATATATTTATCATTCACAGGATTTAGTCAATGTTTTCGCGCTTTGAACTTCTCGGTCGCTGTGTGGTAGTTGAGAATGGTAGTTTAGGAGTCGTTCTCGATCGAAAAGAAAAGTCCAGGGTATGTATCGCCACACATGTATTTCCTGAAAGTGTTCCGTGACTATCTCATATTTATTGTCAACGTACTTCATCGATGAGAATATGCAAACCGCGTTTGATTCTATTGAACTTGTCCCAGAACGTGTTGTACAAGGCTAAAACGAATGATGAAATTGTTTGTATTATAGAGGTGATGTACGTCTTCTGTGAGCGTCGTCGTCGAGTCGCATCGCCTGCTGCAGAAGTCCGGAGATGTAGTAGATGATGTGCTGCCACTCTTAGTCCACTGTCTGCAAAGGTCACGTTATCAGTTGACTTGTGGTTCTAGTCGAACCCCGAACTTCAGCCTCTTCAGCATGTGCGCATTGAGCAGCCCCACCTCGAGCATCACATCCAACAGGTCGTTGTACAGGTCTGAAATGCAACATTGCATTGCAGGTAGGTGGTTGAACATGCACACCTTTGTCGTCCACGCGTGCACCCCTTCTTCAAATCTCTTCAAATCTGATCTTGTGACGGATGTGAAGGAGGAAGCGCTGCATGGCGTTCACGTATGCGTTTGTCTAGAAGGGCAAGTATCACTACTCATAGTTCAGATGATGACACACTGAGTAGTCGGTGCGCTCCTGGTCCGAGTTGAAGATGGTCACGCACTTTTTTCGGTGGCAAAACCTAGAAGGATGATACGGTGTTTATACATGGTGACTTGTATTCACTTCACAAATACCCAGTGCGCTCCTTTCGGTTCTCCCACTTTCTCTCCAAGCGTGACAAAGACCTGAATACATGTCAGTCATAGCGGTCGATTGTACTTGCTCATACCATGACAGCTTCTGCTTTCAGTCTCCATCCTATATGCATTTGCATAGAGTTTCCCACATATCCCATCCACTCATTACCATGTCGTCGTCCGTCCAGAACCCATGCGCGTCTGGTGCGATCTTTCGTATGTACTTGAATATGGTGTCCCTCATCGCCACGCTCACCTATAACAAAGCATCCATGAAAAACCAAAATGATCGTATGTACCTCTCCGTTCTTGTTGCTCTCCCTCTTGGGCAATCCGCTCCGCTCGCTGAGCTTGTACCTGGTCTTGTGGACCTTCTTCTTCTTCCTGCTCCCCTTGCCGCGCCAGCAGTCATGGCGGACGTGGCCTTGGCTTCTCCGACATGGCCATGTCCCTCTCCAGGTGTGTGGCCCTTCGCTCGATGAGTGCACGCAGCCCCGCGTCCTTCAGCCGTCTCTCCACACCACCGCTGGCTGCCTTCTCCTACAAGTGAGTAAATATATGTATTGTGATGATGTGATGTGATGTGTGTTCAGGTTGTTCCCACCTGTTCTTGCTGCAGTCTCGGTCCACTGCGTACGCGACTGTGAGTGAGTGAGGGAAAGGTGGCA
Source organism: Rhabditoides inermis (assembly GCA_963966185.1). Classification (NCBI taxonomy): domain Eukaryota; kingdom Metazoa; phylum Nematoda; class Chromadorea; order Rhabditida; family Rhabditidae; genus Rhabditoides; species Rhabditoides inermis. The sequence goes on along the minus strand of CAWZYM010000017.1, from coordinate 70,968 downwards.
TTGGGTGGCGCGCGTACCATCGTGGTCGAGTCGATGACGATCGTGTCGTCCTCGACGTATGCCGCGATCATCTCGATCTCCGTTCCCTGGAAATCAACTCTCTCCCTCTCTCTCCCTTTCTCTCTCTACCTTGATGCGCATCCTGATTCTCTTTCTCTTATTCTTCCTCTGTCTGCGGCTGCGTGTGGCGCTCTCATAGGGGACACCCTCATTCTCCTCCTCTTCCACTAGCTCCAGGTGCTTCCATCGTCCGCCATTCTCCTAAGTTATTAGTTGTTGAGCTTGTTTCGTGAATGTGCACGTACTATCGGCATGGGCAGCTTCGGCGGCAGGATGTGACGGCGTCGACGCCGCTTTTTCGCCGACACTTCCACAGTCCACGTGCTGTCGCTGTCCTCGTACTCGCGCCTTTTATCCCTTTGCGGGCCCTTTTTCTTCTTTTCTTCTCGCGCGCGAACTTCGGTGCGCACGAGCGATCTCTGAAAAGAGTGGGATATGAAACGTGGAACCACTTGAAATGAGATGTGTACGTTTGTGATTGTATCATAGCATGTCTGATTCATGTCGTTTCAGGTGGCTCACCGGATCGGCTCCTCTGAGAGAGGAGAGCACACGCTCCTTTCTGGCCGCCCGGTTGCGCCTCTTTCGGAGAGTGCGCAGACGCCGGTGCTCACTCCACGCCGTGGGCTACAAGCGAATCGAGTGAGTGGGGGGATGAAGGAGCTAATGTAAGAGAGAACTCATTCACCTTGAATTTCGGCCCGTCCTTCTTCTTCTTGGTCTTCTCGTTCTCCTTCTTCTTGGTCTTCTGCTCCTCATCCTTGTGCTCGTACACCTTCTCCTTCTTCTGCATGCTCTCCTCCTCTTCCCTTTTCTTCTCCATTCTCATCGCCTCTTTCTTATCCTCCTTCTCCATCTTCTCTCCCTCATCCTCCGCCTTCTCTTTCTTCTGCTTCTTCTTCTCCATCTTCTCTCCCTCATCCTCCGCCTTCTCTTTCTTCTCCTCTTTCTCCTTCTCCAATGTGGTCGGCAGGGGCGGGGTGGTAGTTTACTGCTCCTCGCCACCACACCGCATTCGCAGCCGGAACCACCGGCGTAACCTAAAAATAAGACAAGTCAACGTTATTCCAGATCAGATGAGTGTAGACGTCCTTACCTCGACGATGGTGTTGTCGAGGTGGATGCGTGTGAGCCGCGCGCACCGCTGTATGCGGATGCGCTTGGCTGTGGGGGTGGGGTCATCGGGGCGGTGGTCGGGAGGGATGCTGCCCGCGACGGCTTTGCGGAGGGGGCGCGACGCCGTGATGCCCTGTAGAAAAGGGGTGTGTGAGAGAGAGATAGATAGAGAGAGAGAGAGAGAGAGAGAGAGAGAGAGAGAGAGAGAGAGAGAGGAGAAAGTTCCCACTTGTTCTTGCTGCAGTCTCGGCACACTGCGTACGCGACTCGTCGTCATCGCCCCAGTCGACCGTCTTATTCTCCTCACTCGCTGGCGCGGCACCGTCGTCCACACTGCGATCTGCAAGCGAGGTGAGTGAGTGGGGGAAAGGTGGCATTGGTTGGCGCGCGTACCATCGTGGTCGAGTCGATGACGATCGTGTCGTCCTCGACGTATGCCGCGATCATCTCGATCTCCGTTCCCTGGAAATCAACTCTCTCCCTCTCCCTCTCTCTCCCTTTCTCTCTCTACCTTGATGCGCATCTTGATTCTCTTTCCCTTATTCTTCCTGTCTGCGGCTGCGTGTGGCGCTCTCATAGGGGACACCCTCTTCCTCCTTCTCTCCCATCCCAATAGCTCCAGGTGCTTCCACCGTCCGTCAGTCTTCTAAAGTGATGGGTTGTTGACCTTGTTTTGTTACTGTACACATACGATCGGCGTTATCATATGATATCGTGTGTTTATCGATTGATACTAATAACGTGACGTGTGTAGTTTATTTGAAATCGCGACTAATCGAGTGGTCAGTGAGCGTGGGTGTCGATGCAATCATAGTCATTGTATCATGGAGGGCTAGCGAACGATCAAAAGAAGAAGTAGTAATTTTAGTAATAGGAAAAAAGCATACTGAATAAAACAAAACTAATTTTATGAGTGACCTCGACCGGCAAGTAGGAGGACGGTTGAAGAAATGATGTGGGTAGTCAACAATACGCGTGAGGAAGGGATGCGCTATGCAAATTGAATTCTGGAACTTGTGCGAACCATAATAAAAGGGTATACGTAAATTGATAACACCAAATAAATGGCGATGAATAAAAATAAACTAGATGTGTAAGTGACATCTCACGGAAAATGTTTCACTTGAAGAAGAGAATGGGTGCGGAGGAGATGGGGATCGTGAGTGGATGACGGGCAGTAGTAATTGAATGTTACAGATGCGATCGAAGGATAAGTAGCGGCCTCGTTTGTTTTTGTAATACTATAATTGTAATGGCAATTAAGGATAGTTTAAAACTAAATATGACTTGTTTCGGGAAACGTGTTATTGGAAGATGAAAGGAGGTGCGGGTAGTGATAGGTGGACATGTGTGAGAGGCGAGCTAGAATAATTGAACTATAGAAAGCGCGTAAACAAATAGATATAGAAGGAGATTTTCTAGTTAGGTATTAACAAATAAAAGATACTGAATAAAACAAGGATCAATTCAAAAAATACCCTGACCGGCAAGTAAGTGAAGAAGAGAAGAAATGATGTGGGTAGTCAACAATGCGTGTGAAATGGGGAGGAAGGTATGCCAATGCATACAAAAATGAGTATAGTCGGTTTGGATCCTATATGCCATCCGTGACATTTCACATGTTGTGCAGTTTTGTGCAACACAACATGTTTGTCAACAAATATCCAAAACGCGTCCATGAGTAGGAATTGAACCCATAAGCAGCACGCAGCGATTGCGCACTGGCGGCGCGCTCTACCACTGCGCTATAGAGGCAGTTGTTAAGAGATCGAAGAGAGAGCACATCTAGCTCCACTGGCCACTTGAGTGTACTATGATGAGAGTTAACGAGCAAACATATCTGGGAGATTCAATGACCTCTTAGTGTGAGCCAATGGCGCAGTGGTAGAGCGCGCGATCGTTGCGATCTGCTCATGGGTTCGATTCCTTCTCACAAAGCGTTTTGGATCTTTGAAGATATACATGTTGTGTTGCACGAAACTGCACAACATGTGAAATGTCACGGATGGCATATAGGATCCAATCCGACTATACTTTGCGAAAAAATTAGGGAATATGGACCTATTTCAATTATAACGAGTACATGTTGAAGAACACGCCATAGAGTGGCGAACCGTTACGAACGATTAGAAACATACAAATACATCAAAAACCGAAAACGCAAAATTGAGTGAGCTTCAGTAAAACGGCCGTAACGATGGGAAGATTTTCTTAAAAGATCTATTATCATAGTTTGTTAGAGGGGGAACAATCTCGACTATTCGAATCTATAATTTGATTTGGGTTTTGCCCCTAGCGTTGACCTGCAAGTCGAATCAAACAATAGCCCGCGGCTAAACTCCCCCGCGCCTCTCTCCCCCACTCGCGGCTGACCCTTGCCGGGACGCAAAAGCGTGACGCTGGCAACGTGCCCAATTCACCCCGGCTGCCCGTCCCTATCCATATCAGATGAATATAGATGTCATATTGTCATTACCTCGATGATCTGGTTTTCGAAGTGGATGTGGTCGAGGGGCGGTGTTTGAGAGGGCCGCTGCCCGCGACGGCTTTGCGGAGGGGCGGGACGCCGTGTCGCCCTGTAGAAGAGGGGTTAGAGAGAGAGAGAGAGAGAGAGAGAGAGAGAGAGAGAGAGAGAGAGAGAGAGAGAGAGAGAGAGAGAGAGAGAGAGAGATGAGAGAGAGGGGAGAAAGAGGAGAAAGAGGAGAAAAGGAGAGGGAGAAGGCGAAGGAATGAGAGAGGAAGAGTAGGGAGGCGAGAGAGGGGGAGGGGAGAAAGGGAGATGAGAGAGAGAGAGAGAGTAGAGAGAGAACACATGGGGCAGCACACATCTTTCTTCAGCACCTCGTTCGGTACGTTTTCACCGCCGTTCTTGGTTCCGCTGACGTTCTTTTCATCATCGTCATCCTCGTCGTCGTCCACTCCCTTCGCACACTGACCCCCCCCCCCTTATGTTCTTGATGTCCTTCTTCTCCGTTTTCGCTCATTGCGAGTAGGCAGCGTGCACGGCGGAATGCTGTAAATTATTCTCGTCTTTATAATTCATGTTTTATTCACACCTTTGCAACGGCGTCTGCTGTGTATGTGAGAAGTCCCCGATGATCAGCTTCTCGCAACACCACCAGCAACGCGTATGCGAGCTGTCTTGTCGTCGCAACCGCACATGCGACTCTGCCTGAATCGACGCCATACAGTATTGTTTCTTTATTGTAATAATGAAAGATTAATAATCAAACAGAATACTCACTTCGCAGACGGACCAACGCGCATCGAGGGTGCACAGAAAGCCCTTTGTTCACTCGAACGATCGCCTGCGTAGACGAGTGTTCCTGACCTTCCGAACTGCATAGAATCGATTCGAAATTGGCATATGAAGCCAAAAATGTATGAGCATATTTGTAAATTTTTGGATATTGTAGATACGTACCAGACATTTAGAGTTCAAGTATATTTAAAATTATAACCAACCACTTCTCGGCCATGGACGAGTGCCGCGCCCTTTCCGGTGATCAGTTTAGCTACCAACAAATGTGCCGGAGCAGGAGATGCCGGTGCTTGACCCTGCTTCCTGAAAAGAAGTGGCCACATTAAAGCAATAGAAAATGAGCGAACTCAAAGAACACACCAATGAGGATATTGGAGATGTGTGACTGTCAGCGAGTAGCGAGATCCGACTTCTAGTCGGATGCTTCTCTCAATAATCCTCAATTCCTTTTGTGTATCAGACTAATACACGCGAGCTTTACTGCGGTGAGGCCTGGAACACAACTAAAATAAAAGAAGTCCATTACGACCGCCGTCATTGTCCCCAACATACCGGTGCCATAGGTACGCACTTCTCCGTGGGCATCAGGAACATAGTCTGACGACGCCTCGGTAGTTTCCTCCGCGACTGACGTGAGACTGACGACCGTGCGAACCTTCAACACGAAAGTGATTCATTGTGAAACAACGCAAACATATAAACATAGAAATAGCGATGAGGAGAGAGAATACATACCGAGTGAGTATGTATGAAGAGCCACCATCGATGTAGGTGTTCGACAGGGGGCAGCTGAAATAAGTTTCTTGACTACATGTTCCCATATTCAGAAGTATGATATCACGGTAATGCTAATACAACGCTTACTTCGGAAACGTAGACGCGCCTGGTACCAACGCGAAGCCAGCTGATGTATAGAATGGGCAGTCCGAACCGGCACCTCGAAGAATTGAGAAACGGCACATCTAAACACGGAAATATGTCCAGACTACAGTACTGTTCATCCGCGATAAGCCAGTTCCGTGGATTCCACGGATTCCACGGAGTCATCGGAATTTCTGTCACTGTCTCGTCACTCTCCTCTGCTCTCACAGTCTCTCGCTTTCTCCCCTCTCCCCTCGCATTCTCCCCTCTGGCAATATGATGGAGGGGAGAGAGCGAGTCTATGTAGTGGTTGATGAACAACTTTTCCGGAATGAAGTTTTCATTTAACGAAATCATCATGGTCAATCATATTTTGATCTAAGCTTCACAAACATCACATTTTATAGGTCTCAGATCAAATTCACTATTGTTGTTGTATGTGTTCAGTACTGAATTCAGTTTTGATATCAATATTCGATATGAAATGTATTACTGGTTGATCACAATACTTGATTTAGTCAGTAAATACATTTTGTTGCAATTCTTTTCGTCATTTGTTTTTCTTTATTGATTGGTCCCTCGATAGAGCAAACCCATTGATTGGTCCCCCGATACAGCACTCTCTCGCTTTCCTCCCTCGTACTCCGCCACTCTGCCTGAAGCGGTTATAGTCTGCCAAACGACTGCTGTTGTGTCCGCTTCTGCAACACTCGAAAATTCGAAATTTTGTTTTGATGAAACATAAGTATGATAATGTAGTTCATCTTGTATTCGGAAACAGGAATATACCATGGTTCATAGGGTTCCGATGAACTTTATCTTGCGGATATAGCATCGAACAGTCGATAGTGTTTTGAGAAACCAGCGACGATTTTTGTTGTGATGTCCTCGTCTTGTCGAAACGAGTAAAAAAAACATCTTTATTTTGATACTTCGACCATTTTGAAGAAATTCAGGTATCGCCACCCGGGCTTGTTTCCAGTTCAACTTGAGTGATTTCTCACAAAACATAATCGTCGAACTGCTGTAAACAACTACGTCTTCTCAATTTCGAATTTCGAAACAACATGATCGATATCCAATTCGCTTCCGAGACACACTGTGTTGAACATGCAAAACAGTGAAACATAATGATCAACAGTATTTCATGAAATTGTGTGATGACTTGTTCCGGGGAAAACGTTATGACCGCGACGGGATAGAACCAAAGAGCGTTGTCACACCAGACGAACGTCTCAAACTCAGTACAGAGTGCGAGAGTACGACGGAAGCTACGAGAGGCGCTTCGGTGAGTATGGCGACGGTTATGTCAAATTCTCTCGTCTTGGTCTCTCGCCGATGACTATTCAGGGTCATACCAGCAAACGACGTTTCAGTCTCAGCCAGCTCGGTTCGATCGTCACCTCCACCATTTATGGTAAAGGTAGTGTTAAGTGGGCTTTTGGCGTTTGGATCGGATAGCCGCGAGGTTCGCGGCCTGCGGTGGCGAGGTCAGCAGTTGCGCGCTGTCTATTATTGTCACCCGCGTCACTTCTTTGCCTTGGTAAATTGGCCGTAACGGAAACGGAATGTTGCTCATCATGGACGGGATGTATCGGTTGAAGATCTCATCGATCTCGTCAATTCGATACGCGAGTGTGTCCACGGGCTTCCACCATCCTTGCATACAAGTTGCTCGGAAAGCGGCCACAACAGCTTCACGCGATGCTTGCCACAATATCATAAATCCGCTTTTCGAAACTGCGTGAAATCCTTCTTCTCATTTCACCTTGTCTCTGCCCGGTTTTGCGTGCATCCCCACCCGAAAGCGGAGAAAATCAGGTTATGCTGATTCTCATTATACGCGGATAGCATCGATGCAGGGCAGACCGGCTGGTGGTTCGCCATATAAGCGGACCCAAACCTCCAGTCGGCATCAGCTGATCCAGTTGAATAATGAAGGTCGCCGTTGCCCTCGCTGCCCTGATCGGAGCCTCGCAGGCCTTCCTCTTCGGAGGATCCTCCGGAGGCGGCTGCGGATGCGGAGCGTAAGTCCTCTCTCTCTCTCTCTCTCTCTCTCTCTCTCTCTCTCTCTCTTTCTATCTCTCTCTCTCTCGCTCTCGCTCTCTCCTTTCTCCCCACACCTTTTTCTCTCGTAAAGTTGTATTCTTGATCTCACCAACTCATTTCTCTGCTTGTAACATCGGTTCATACTTTATCTACCTCTTCCATTGCAGTCCCCCTCCCCCTCCCGCGTGCGGCTGCGGTGCCCCCCCTCCCCCCGCGCCCTGCGGAGGCGCCCCGGCCGGCGGCTGCGGAGGCGGAGCCGCGTATGCCGCTCCCCCTCCCCCTCCTCCTGCCCCCGCTGGAGGAGCCTACCCCGTCGGAAAGTAGATCAGCCAGATCTACTCATGTCTGTACATTCTTGTTGTGCATCCACACAATGAATATCTTTCGCAACTGTTCTTAGCGATTTGTGAATGAGAAGGAACACAAAACACTATTATGTGCTGAGGCACCAAATACACAAACGCAAGAACAATTTGTGTAAACAGATTCTGGATTGACTCTCACACTCATCTACTTTCATGCTGCGTTCACTTTCACTGTCACTTGGATCGAACGCGCGACAAGGTCATCCAATCGCGCTCGCTTTCATTTGCATCTTATGTGTTCGTTCCGCTGATCTCCGAGATTTTAAATTTTAGTCAGGGCTTGGTATGGGGCATGCCTACAAGAATAAGAATCCATCAAAACATAGTAAGTTGTGGGGATGACCTGATGCCATTTGCTTGTTAGCATTTTTCTATATAACTTATTGATGAAAAACGATTGTATTTTCATTGACTATGATCTGATAGTCTCACTTCATACACGAAACTTAGAGTGGTGTGTTCCTTTGAGGGTCATTTTTGAGGGGCAAATTGAATGAAGCAGAGTTTATCACTTTCTATAGCTAATAACTGTTTTCGGGATTTATGATACAACTTCGAATATGTTTTTCAATGTTGCCTAAAATTAATGTTTTTGAAGTAAGTCAGTAGGTGACACCATAATATCACACTTTGATTTCATTCTACATGATAGAAAACCCCATAGAAGAATACATTTGCAGAAAGTTACGTGAATCAAATCCACTATCACGTGAATTTTATCGATTTCCTGACGAAACATGTAAATAGAACAATGATCTATGATTTGTTGATGAACGGAGAAGGGGGAGAATTTGGTGAGTCCGGTTTTCTGCGATTTGTAGTTTGTTTGATTCATTCAGGAATCATAAAAATGTTCACAGATGGGGATGAGTTGGATAAATCTGGAATCACTGTCTGTCAGATGAACATTTTCGCGCTTTGAAACGGTCGGTCGCTGTGTGTGGAGAGTAAAAATAAATCTGTGGTAGTTTAGGGTGAAGACGTCCAAGTGCGATCATCAGTGTTCTCTCGAGTGTTCTCTCTCTTGCTCTCTCTCCCCCCACTCATTCCCTCTTACAGGTTCGTTGTGTTGGCGGACACTCCAAAGAGTCAAAATATCGAAAACATGATATAAAAAAGGCTGATAGATACATGGCATCAAACCACTTCGAAAAATGGACGAATAAAGCTTTTTTCAAAACAACACAAAAATATAACCTATATTATAATCCTCTGGTCAACAAAACAACGATAATATACAAATACATACATAATACATGTATAGTGACAATGATATGCTTCTACTGCTGGGCAATGCTATGCTGCTTCTACTGCTGGGCAGTGGGAGCGAGCTGGTCGAGCAGCTTGACCCGGTCCTGGAACGATCCCTTGCTGGTGAAGGCCTCAAGAACGGCGCGGATCTCCTGCGAGTCCACATGCGAGATAGGTGCCACATGAAATGGCAGAGCCACGGGCCGGGAAGCAGCCGTGAACCTACAATCGACAATGCGCATGAGAGCAACACACATCGTACACTCACACTAATGATCCAAGAATGATTATCGATCGAGTATCGTCACTTCCCGCCAATAACCTCATTAGCCTAGTACCTTAGAGACTATACTTCATATCATCATGTTGTGTTGTCATTGTCGTAGTCCAGAAATAACGATTCCGGATGAACGATCGATCGATTGATTGTAGACTCACACGAGCAGCATTCGCACGCACACATAGTCCGCGTCCTGCACTGTGAAGAAGCAGCCGTTGCCAGCGTCCCTGAGACCCGCCGGGATCACTGAAACACATCTCTCTCTCCCTCTCCCCCCCCTCTCCACTCACCCTCGCAGACGGCGACGACAGCGTGGGCAGAGTGCGGGGGCGGGAGACGTCGCTTGCCGGCGCAGCACTGCCCCGCGCACGCCTCTCCCTGCTCGTTGCCGCCCATTCCACTGCCGTAGCGACCCATCGCGTACCTCACAACCAGGCATAGTCAGTCATGTCAGGATTTTTCGTTGAAAACATCATCGTGGGTTTTGAACATATACTGGGCTCGCATATGTGTTTCACGCTTTTCACGAGAGACATTAGGGTGGTTAGAGAAAGATCAAAGGCATTTTGACGAGGTTTTCGAATTCAACATCTCTTTTTAAGCGAGAGCGTTACCACTTCACTAGCTAGGTGTGCTTTCAACTTTGCAAAAAGAAACTGTAAACGTGTGATGAAATTTTCACTTTTTAAGACTTCAGGGTACTGTAGAACTATTGGACAACAGAATGTTTTCGAAGAGAAATGTTGAGCAGAGCACAAACGGGATATAGCGTGCTTTATGTCTCTCATGAAAAGAGTGGAACTCATTTGCCACTATAAAATCCAAGATTCTGTCTTGTTTTCGGCTGAAAACAATTGGTCCGGCTATATCCGTGTTACTGATAAGTGGTGAGATGAAAGCATTACCAACCATAACAATGTCCAATTCAAAGTTCACTCACCCATAGCTATCCACCAGTCGGTTGGACAGGTAGATGCCCTTTCCATACGCGGCGCCGTGAATTTGGAACTGAATGAGACTCGTTCACCACAAAACATTCAACGAGCAGACCTCAGTGCTGGAATAGTTGGCGATGCCGGAGCGAAGAATCGAGTGCCAGTTGGAAAAGGGGGAACCGCTGAAAACGGTGGTGTGTAAATCACATGATGATGGTCCCGATTGGTAGGTTCGACCGGGTGTGTGACATGACATTTCGGAATACTACTTCTTTTGATTCTCTCGTAATAAATATAAACAAATATGAACTGACTGGAATAGGAACTGCGTGTGTCCGCCGTGCTGGACGCGCAGCTCGTGGAAGCGGCGGTGCTTGGCCGGAGTGTCCGCCACAATCACGAACCTGCACGAAATCAGAAGAGTTCACAGATTCAGCCGTAAACCCCCCCCCCCCCAATATAGGAGCCCCCCAGAAGTAGCTAGATGTTTGATACAGACAGCCTAGGGTCAGCTCAATAGTTGCCACACTGTACATTTCCTGTTGTGTTACTGTGTCTTTATAATCTCTTGGCAGATTAAGATCATTATAAACCGTGATCGGTATAGCTGTATGATGATGCAATCTACAAGACAAATCAGCACGCCACTTAGGATAATCAGAATGTCCTAACATGCCCTAACAGCACTACACGCCACAGAGCTGTCGTTAAGCTGTGGTGTAGTCCTTCTACCCCCTTCTCCGCAGTGTGAATCTCTTGAATCGTGAGGCTACATTTACCTTTATCTTTCATACTGAATATACGGACATAAGGTGATATTTCTCAACCTTTCCCTATTCGACTCACTGGTTGTGACACTCGAACGACTGGACGTTCATCGACTCTGGCACCTGGTGGATGTAGGCGGGCAGGGAGATGACAAGCCTGCAACACTCCCTCCTCCCTCCCTCCCTCCCTCCCTCTCTCTCCCTCCCTCCCTCCCTCTCTCTTTCTCTCCCTCCCTCCCTCTCCCTCCATCCACCACTCCAGCAGACTGGCTGCGCGCGGCTGCGTCTCTCGGAAGCGCGCATAGGCGGCGGGTGAGGCGAGAATCTCGCGACAGCACGGCACAGAGTCTGCACGCACAGCAATCGTACACCATCAACAATGCCTCCACTCACATAGCATGTGACGCAGTATCTCCTGATCCGTCCACGCGCAAGGACCGCGACCAATGTCTGAACAGAACATGTACATACAATTGGAGATCATTCCTCTCGCTCACCCGCATCCTTGAGTCCTTCCTTCTCTCTCTTCTCGAGGTGCGTCTCCGGATTCAACAGCGCCCTGCAATGTGCAGTGGTCCACCTTATTTTCTCTCCCTCTTTCCAACCTCCCTCTCTCTCTCCCGCTTACTCACGGAATCGCAGGCATGGGATCGGGTCGCATCGCCTGTCGCCTCTCTCGCGATCCCATAGCCACAAAAAGATACAACCACAAAAAGATCAGTGAAACTCACTGAGATCGTGGTACTGGTAGGTGCAGAGATCCTTGACACAAATCGACGGGAGAAGACCGGCAGCCGGCAGAGGGTCGTTGCAGATCATACAATACCTAAAATGGGCGGGGTCAGAAGGGGCGGCGCGTTGCTCACTCAGTGAGAGAGGCCAGTCGGTCTGTCATCTGACGGAGAAGGAGTGCGAAGAGCGATCCGGTGCCATAGTTCGACGGATCCATGCTCTCCTCTTCACTCAGCACGTACACACTACATAGAGAGCGGCGGACGAGCTGAAAGAAAAAGACATACATACATACACACGTATGTTATGCAACAAACGCTCCTTTGAGTATGGATATATTCACTCAGATAAAAACCAGACAGAATAATTTTGTATACGTTCATTCCAAATGAACATTTCAGATGTAACGATTCCGGTGAATTATCGATTGATTGTTTTCTTCCCTTCTCTTCTAACCACTCACGTTGGCGATCTGATGTGTGACGACGCAGTTTCGGAACGCCACCGGCACATCGACACGAGGCATCAGAACGCCGCTCACTGAAACGCCACACCCACATTCACGTTTCCCGTTCAAACCCACTCGCCCCCTCTCCACTCACTGAGATTTCGAAAGCGACACTTGTCCACGTCTGTGATGAGCACCTCGACGAATTCCTTCTCCAGTCCCCACTTCTCGCGCAGCGATGCCTAAAAGGGGCGGGGTCGAAAGAGGCGCGGTCTCCTCGCCTCTATTCCGGTGGTGGAAATGCGGAGGGCGACAGTGCAGGTGGTGGGCGCAATGTCGTAGAGCTGCGCAGACGGCAGACCAACGAAACCCGAAGACAACATGCCGACTGAAACACGCACATGATTCCAAGTAAACGTCGTGCATTCGTACAGTATAACTCGTACACGTACACTCGGTCTGCGCCATGTCGACGTCGTTGAGGAGGTGGGCGTTTGGCTGCTCCATCGTCTCGGGGCCGAAGCCGAAGCCGAAGCCGAGCTCGTCGTCGTCGTCCGACGCGACCTCGCTCGAATCGTCCGACGACAGCACTGAAATAAAAAAAATATCTATTTCAAATGACGTAAACATTTACTCCGTCACATTATGGACAACACACACACACACACACACTCATCCTAAATGCGTCGACTTTAATTGGCACATGTGCCAACAGATCAGATCTGCACCGTTTGTCGTACATCTGTCTCCTTCTCATCCCATCCTCCACTCACCTATCACACTATCATTCGACTTCTCTCCGTCACTCTCGAAGTAGGACGAATCCATCAGCTCCTCTTTCTCGCCCCTCTCCTGCGAGGCATTCACTGCAAATTCAGAAAGTGAAAAGTCTATAAAACCCAGCAATTCTCAGACATGATAAATAAACGAACATATTGGAACAGTTCAGTTATCAGTAGCTGCGCGTAACAAGAATGATAATGTAGGACTCACCTTTCATCTTGATCTTCTTCGCTTCGAACGAATCCAAACCCGATTCCGTGGACGTGGAAGGAGTGGCAGGATCCATTCCTGCCAACACTTGCGAATAGATACAAAACAGTAAGCTTTCAGAACAATAATTGATCTGAGTAAGATATTTCACAATCCACACTCAACGACATATCATAAACGATGAATGCCTTTTATTAAGTCTGGTGAAAAAAGACTGGAAATGACAATGGAACTGTGAAGACAACATAATTACTAAGGTCTCGAACAATACGATATCCGCATGTCACAAATGCTTCCAAACTGAAAGACAACCTTACTTCTCCTAACTGACACTCATGATCCCTGATAGCCGTTTTCCTGCACAGGGTTCCCGTTCTTCCCTACAGCGCGGATCAGTTAGGCATCCACGTCTGAAATCTGTCCATCAGTGGAACGAAGCTGGACGACACCGCCAGACAGCATCGTTCGCGGGAGTTGTGCTCACACTGGCAGCATCCGAACGCACACATGTGTACTTGTACATGAAGCCCGCGTCCTCGACTCCTTCACACCCGCCGCCATCACTGCAACTCCCTCTTTCGTGAACTTGTTAACAGTTGCAGTTCGTACTGATTGAGTATTCGATATATTTTGGCATAGATCCTCCTCCCGTTCACATATTTCCCACCCATTCACCTTCACAGACTGCGACGACAGACATGGGTGGAATGCGAGCGATCGCTTGTGGCGGCAGCAAAGGGTCGCCTGCTCGTTCCGCTGCCGCCAGTGCACCCACCACCAATCGCGAAGCTGAAAACCGATACAGTTTCGGAAAGACACTAGGGCATCTGGGTGCATCAGGCCACCGTTCTCGCCTCACATTGTCCACTTCTGTCGCTTCTTCTCATCCTCACTTCCATCCGCTCACATATATTATATTTTCGCTCCGTAGTTCGACTCATCTTTGTCACTGGCCAAGCATGCTTTCATCAGGTCTCACCTTCCCTCTCACTTCCAACTTGCGCACTCCAAAATGCCAAACTGATCACGAGCAAACAAATGACTCACCTCGAATCCTTATCTTCTTCGCTGGAGATGCAGATGATAAAAACTGCGTGACAGCAGAGAAAACATCCATGCCTTCCTTCAACATGACATTACATAACATACCAGTCGACACAAAGGGGCGGGTAGAAAGTGAGAGTGTTGCAAGCTGCAGCCACGCCCCGCCTCTATTTCTCACTCGGCACTAGCCAGTCGATCGATCGAGATCGCTGGTACCACAGATCGCAGAACGCGTCAGGATCTGTCATTAGATAATTCTCAACCGACAAACAATTCATCCACGTCACTTTCGAAAAAAAAAACTTTATTAAGTAATTCAAAATCAACACTGCGCAGTGAGAATAAACGGAGACGCAATCTGTTACCCACAGATGTCTGGATAGAAATATATTATATATCTGGATAGAAATGTACATAGAGATATGTGTGATTGTGTGACGAGTGTGAACCGTGAGAAACCATAATGCACGAACTGAGCAGAAAAATACGTTGCATAACAAAGGGATAGATAATAACAGTGTACGTCGAAACGATTCGAAAGAAACTTCCGAATCTTCTTCTTCTCACTCCTCCTCCTCCGCCTTGGCGTGCCTCAGCAGGTGCACCCTCTCGTGGAACGAACCCTTGCGAGTCAGCGAGTCCAGCACCTACAACATTGTCATAATCCCAATTCACAATATTATCATCATCAACATCATATTATGCAACGGTTTAGCCGGTCCAGTTAAGTACTTGTTTCCCTCAACACTATCGTCGGTGCTGAAAGAAAACAAGAATGAAGTGATCTTGGTAAGAGAACTGCCGAGTAGCCGAGTCGATACTGTTCCTGCCGGATAATCACCTATCATGTGCTTCATACTAGCGATCTATCCGTGATAGCGTGATCGGAGTGCCCTCCCCCACACTCACATTGCGAATCTCGCGCACGTCTACATCCGTAATCTGCTGGTACGCGTCCAGTGGCTGCACGTTCTCCATCCTGCAAGCAACACATAGTCCTCTCTAACAAACAGAAAACTACAGTTCATGCAATACTACAACAATTAAAAACGCACACGAGGAGCATGCGTACGCAGACAAAGTCGGGATCGGGCGCGGTGAAGTACTGAGAGCGGCTCGTCGCCTTGATGCCGTGCGGCACCACTACAACACAAACAGAGGATTAACCGGTGATGATGGTAAATGTGAAAGTGGTCACTTCACCTCAATCAGTGGTTTTACGATTTACGTATCAACCGTTTTGAGCACCCATAGTGCTAACATTGTATGCCAGAATCATACTCCTTAATAAAGCGCTAACGTGGTGTGTGTATGTCCAGACTGTGTGTATGTCCAGACTCTCCTGTCGCGCCAAAGGGTCAGAGGTCCCAACCACCTATATCCTATACCAATGAACACCTCAAGGGTTGAGGATCATGTCGCAGTGGGTTACGGTATCCAACAGTAATCCTACAGTAAGAAAAATCAATATTCTAAGCCGTTTTTACTGTTTTCCTGTTACTCTCGAGTTGCCTGTTGTCGTAATCAACTTTTTGGAACTTTCCAGAAGCTTCTACGGAAGAAAATCAGGTGAGCGTGCTAGAGATTCACCCCTACAGAGATTTTTCTCTGACTGTCTGCGCCCTCTCTGACTGTCTGTCTGCGTCTTTTCAGAAAGTCGTGGAACTTTCCAGAATTCCAGAAACGCATAGCAGGGGCTATAAAAGGCAGCTTCTCGCCCCAGATCACAAATCAATCATTGATCTACACCAGCCTCTCCGGGCTGCTCCGCAGCCCTCCGAGGCTGGTCAGGTCAATAAAGTGTATACCAATGAACTAACGAGAAGCTGCCACCCACCCTCGCAGACGGCAATGACGACCGAGGCTCGCGTGGCCATCGGGTGGTGGCTGGCGCAGCACTCGCTCGCACACTCCTCCTCCTCCCGCACCGTCTTCATCTTGTAGCCACGAGTCGCGTAGCTGCAACACGGAAAATGGTACGAAGAGAGGAAACAACATCGTGAATCGCAACAAGGACAAGGCGAAAATTAACAGAAAAAAAAGATGAACAAGAACAAGGAGAACAAGGTACTGACTGTACAGAGTGTCCGAGATGGTTGGACAGGTAGATGCCGGCGCCGTGCGCGGCTCCGTGGATCTGGAACTCCGTGTTCGAGTAGTTCTCCAGACCCGAGCGCAGGATGGAGTGCCAGTTCGAAATGGGCGAGCCGCTGAACAAATCGAGTGAATGAAAACAAATGATACGGAACACTCACTGAAAGTAGAACTGCGTCTTGCCGCCATCGTAGCACTTCTTGAGCTCGTTGAAGCGGGCGTGCTTCTTCGGAGTGTCCGCTAACACAACGAACCTGAAAGAGGGAATGAGTGGGGGGGGGGAGAGCAAGAGAGAGAACACTCACTGATGATCGCACTTAAACGTCTTCACATTGAGGCGGCGCGGCACCTGGTGGAGGTACGCGGGCAGAGAGATCACCAGCCTGCAATGATACTCACACAATACGTAAGCACTAACGTTTATTGATGAGAGTGTTCGCCTTCGAGATCCCCCCCCCCCCCCGCACTCACCACTCGACAAACTTGGCGGCGCGCGGGCGGTGCTTCTTGAACCTCTTGTACGCGGTGGGATTGGAGATGATCTGGCGGGTGCAGGGAATGGAGGCGATCAGTGTATCGAGCGTGTTCTGCGCCGTCCACTTGTCCGGCTTGTCCTTCTCGGACCGGCCAATGTCTGCAGTGCCTGTGTCTACCCTCATGCTCTTCACATCCCCCTGTGTTTCGCTAAACTGTGTTTCTCCCAGCGCTTAGCCCTTGTAGTGTACTGTATGCAGTAGTCAGGATATAGCGATTCTGGATAAATTATTGATTGATTGATCCTCCCACCCACCGGGATCCCTGAGCGACGCGACTCGGCGGGTCGTGTTCGAGACGGGCTCGAGCGGTGCCCACTTCTGCATGTGCTCCTCCTCGTACTGCTTCCGCCACTCGCTCTTCTTCTCCTCCATCTCGCGGCTCAGCGCCTGCTCAATGTGGAAGTCGTTG
The DNA here is from genome assembly GCA_963966185.1 of Rhabditoides inermis. Classification (NCBI taxonomy): domain Eukaryota; kingdom Metazoa; phylum Nematoda; class Chromadorea; order Rhabditida; family Rhabditidae; genus Rhabditoides; species Rhabditoides inermis. Next base: position 53,766 of record CAWZYM010000017.1, on the reverse strand, counting down.
GCATGCGTCAGCCAGCGGCGGCGGCAGTTCAGCTGCAGCACACAACACAACACATACTGCACACACACAGTGAATGAGGGGGGAGGGGGGGAGGGAAAGACTACAGGTACATGCCATCTTTTGGATAAGACAGAATACTGAGGGAAGGACGAAGGAATGGTACAGTGTGAAGATGACTGACCGGCTCGACCGTCTCTCCGAAGCGCTTCTCCTGCTCATCGAGCCACTTGTCGTAGTCCTCCGCATCGATTGGGATCCTCTCCTCGGCAGGCGGACACTCACTGTAACATCACCATACAACCATATCCATCTGTAAGACTGTTGTGGAAGAGAAGTCCAAGTTCACGTGTTTATCCGAAATCAGCTATAACGATTCCGGAAAAACACTTGAACTTGAACTTGTATCTCTTCCGCAACAGTCTTGCACTGTGCACTCACGAGATGCTCTGGTGGGGATCGGGTCGCATGGCCTGCTTCCTCTCCTTCGACTCGAGTGCCGTCTCGTTGGCGCGGGACATGAGCACAAGCAGCAGCTCCAGCACCTCGGCAGTCACGCGAGGAGTCGTCATACCGTCGTACAGCTCTGTCAACCAAACGATTAGAGGCATCTCAAGATGTTAGGAAACCATCAATGCAGCAGGATCCAAACATCGTGTAATCGCTACAAGAAACAGCGACTCGCTTAGCTCGTGGTACTGGTAGGTGCAGAGGTCCTGGACGCAGATGGAAGGCATGAGACCGGCGGCCGGCAGCTGCTTGTTGCAGATCATACAGTACCTAGACACTCGGCGCTACAACACCCCTCCACGCCCACTCACTCAGTGAGCGTCTCCAGCCGGCTGTTCATCTCCTTGAGAAGGTAGACGAAGAACGAGCCGTACTCGGTGGGGTTCATTATCTCCTCGCATCCACCCGTCGCGTACTGATCCTGCATGATGCAGCGAACAAACTGAAACCGCAGAATGACAATAAAGTAGCGGACAGTCTCTTCAAAACGCCTTCGAAACACGACTAAAGAGCGTGTTTCGAAGGCGTTTTGAAGGGGCTGTTTCAGAAGAGACTGACCACACCTTCAACAAACGTACGCGCAACACGCACTGAAACACTCAACGCGACAATCAACCATCAGTAGACGTACGTTTGCCATCTGGTGGGTGACGACGCATTCCTTGTGTGCAAAGGGAATCTCCACCCGAGGAAGAGTCTCACCACCCGCTGAAAAAGAGTGAGTTCAACACAGAATAAGCATAATAGGATCTTCAAATTCTCGATAATCATGAATCATTTAAACCTCACATAACCACTCACACAGGGCGCGGAAGCGTGCCTTGCTCACTTCCGCAATATGCAGTTCGATCGCGTCCCGTTCGATGCCCCACTTTTCCCGCAGGAACTCCTAGAATGCACATTACAATAACAACATAACATAACATGCAACGATACAGTCGCCACAACCACTCACGTCTAGCTTGGTGGTCTTGAGGCGGATGATGACAGTGCAGGTGGTGGGGGATATGTGGTCCAGCATCTCCAACACAGCCAGGCCATTCTCCGACAGACGACCTACAAGTGTTGTATGGAGAACAGCAAATAAGCATGTGAACGTCATTATTTCAACAGTAGTAAGTAATTCATACAAAACCGACCAGCGACAGACGACCTACACACAAATGTTGTATGAAAAACATCAAACAAGCACGTACAAGTCAATATTTTAACAGTAGTATAGTAGTAATTTATACAAAACCGACCCGCTTTCTTGACTGCCATCTCCACGTCTGCCAGCAGAAACTCGTGCGGCTTCTCAGACTGAAATATACTGTATTGGCATTTTGAACTTCGAAGTTACCATGTCGTCTTCCAGGTAGTCGAAACTCTCGTTGTTCTCGTCGTACTCGTCCGAAGACACCTCTTCAATCAGCATAGAGACCTTCAGGTAGCTTTCACATACCTATGGTATCCTCGTCCTCCTCCTCTTCATCGTCGTCGTCGTCCTTGCTAAAATACGTGGCGTCCATCAACTCCTCGCCTTCCACCACTGAAATAGTCACATGAATGGTGTGATACGGTATGTATGTTGTTACTACTCACTGTCGGGCTGTGTCGTGTCCATGTCAAGCTCTTCATCTTCGGGTGTAGCCGCCATGCTACAACTGCCAACTTAGAGACACACGCGCAACAAGGCGGCGAAGAAAAGGAATAACAATTGGATGAACGGAAACGGAAAGTGAGAACATCTGGATCGGCGCGCGAACACTACAACCAGAGAGATTCCATGATCATCACACACAACACAACACTGTGTTTTTGGCGTGAACAAAACCAGGACCAATAGTGGAATGAACACACAACCATAACGGCAGATATGGAAGAAGGAAAGTGATTGTGAAAAATATTGCGAAATGGTATGGAGTGTTGATCAGCAGCTAGAGCTAGCTAGAACAACCACATCAGAGCTACAAGAAAACTTGTATGGATAGCTAGTAGGAATCCGAAGCTTTCATAGAACTCAACATGAAGCAACACGAAACACTCACAAACAAACGCAAACACAATACAAAACAAACTAAACTAATTTTGCGAATGGCAGACGTAGTGCTACATAAGGCATGTTTATAGTCGCGCATTTTCCAGCAATATTGCGCAATAATGCAACGCTTTAAAATATGTATCGATTTTGCAGCAAAATTTTGTACCAAAATCGATACGTATCCTAAAGCATTGCATTATTGCGCAATATTGCGGAAAAATGCGCGACTATAAACAGGCCTATAGTGCATGCACAAACCACGATAAATAGAACCCCTGCAAACTTTTCGAATACGTTTGTTACATCTTCCCTTGATATTGTATACTTTTTGCTTCAGCAATGACGTCAACGTCTCCGGCAGACACGTCTACATCATCGCCGATCCCAGTATGGATCAAAAATCGGCCGAATCACGTGGAGAAGATGCGAAACGTGGTGTTGCGCGTCAAGGAGTCGGCCAAGTTCGGAGAGAATCTGAGAGGTGTGTACTGTATTCTAATATAGAAATGTTGGGTGTAGGCATGGCGGACGGCGGCGGTGAGCTGACGGATCTCGCGTGGTCGGCGGTCATGCAACTCGCACCCACACTCCTTGAGGTACTGTACCGCACTGAAGTCCTTGTTCAAATCGTATTGTGTAGATCAACCACTCTCGCAACCCGCTTCCTCAACTCATCACAGCCATCCGCAAGTACAAGGACTCGGGCGAGGTGCGTGATGGTTTTTGCTTACCGCCCATGTTGAATCTCGTCTCGTTGAGCTCATCTGCTCTCCTCCAGGCCGCCACCTTCTTCTCCCGTGTGCGTCTCGTCTCCATCTTCGGGGCTGCCATCTCGTGTGCCGACCTGGTCGAACTGCTCTCCCAGTGCAAGCTACTCGCCGGATTCGCTTTTGCCGACGCCACATTCACGTACGTGCTTGCCGAACTGATTTCCTAATGTACTTCTTCCAAAGCACAATAACCCACGCGAGTCCTGTTGTATTTAACCATCCTCGTTTCGTTCTGCAGTGACGGCGACTGGTCGGTGCTGCTTCCCCTGCTGCGCTCTCTGAACGTGCGCGCCATCGACGTTTCTGACAGACTGGACATGCTCTCGCAGCTAGACGCAGAGCTCGTCAAGCTCGGGGGCAGCCCCGGAGTCGCCACCGAGGATATCAAGGTGCGCATCTTTCTCTCTCTCTCTCTCTCTCTCTCTCTCTCTCTTCACCCCATCCCCTACACAGCGCTGCTTCGCCTCATTCGTCACCGTGCGCGTGTTGGTGGCGCAGGAGCTGGCGTTCGCGGGCGAGACGGACGCGGAGGAGCTCCTCGAGTGTCTCCCCGACAGGTTCGATCTACTCAACTTATACACCCTTTTTTCTTTGTCAGGTTCCCTCGTCTCTCCACTCTGGTGTGGGACTGGAACATTGTCGATCCGGCACTCACACTCGACAAGAGGTCCATTGCCATCGTGCAGTCGCTCATCGGACTGTACAAGTGAGTCGAGTGACAGAGTGGGGAGGGGGGAGAAAGAGAGAGAGAGGGGGGAGAGATGACATATCAGATCTCTCGAGCTCGGATGCCTGGCTGTGGTCGCGTATACGCCGTGCGCCGAGACCAAACACTCGGCAGGAGAGGTTCGTGTTCATAATGGTTTGTTAGATACACGTCAACATTCAACTGGCACAAGGAAACCCCGAAGAGTGCAGCAAGGTGATTGCAGGACCAGCGCCGTGAACCATTGTAAATATCATATTCACGACGATTCTGAATTGATGATTTGATTTGATTCAGCTCGCACGCCGCCTGAGCGAGTCTGGCGCGGAGAACACGTGTCTGTACCGCTTCGCCTCCAAGGGACTCTCGAACGGAGACGCCAACTTCAGCATCGTGGGTTTCAGGTTTCACCATCTCGATTCACTCATTGTTTGATGTATTCAGGTGATCTGCGGTTCGGACACACAAACAGCCACCGTCCTGCACAAGATCTACGTCGAGGTGAGAACACTCGAAATCATTTGATTAATCGTTCTTGCAGGGCCGCAACTCGATTCCGGACCTTCGCCACCTGCTGTCCCTGATCGACCCTCTCTCGGAGCTGCACCTTCCTCCGGTCACTGTCGACTTCGGAGGATTCGACGCCGCCACCATCAAGAAGCAGTTCAGCGAGAAGACGTGGAACAACCAGCTCAACATCTAGAGCCGTATTGTTACTTTGTTGATTTGATTGTTACTTTGTTAGCCTCTATTTGTTCATCACATATAATAAATAATAAACTTTTATATCATGAAAATTGTAGCAACTCTGCGTTCTTGCATCAAAATGGAACGCGATTGATGTACAACACTAGTGAGGGCAGCTCGTCAAGCGGCTGAGACCACGCCCCATGTGCGGAAAAGATAAAACATTCATTTATACTGAAAAGGAGGCGAAATCGCCATGTTACCCTTTTGGTGTTCCCTACGCACACCATCGGAAGCAATCCCAAACAGATCACAGCTCACATGTAATAAATAATAAACTCTTTATGATATTCGCAAAATTGTAGCAACTCTGTGTTCTCACAACAATAACAATATGGGCGCGAGAATATTATTACAATACATTTTGTATAGATATCGCGGCGGCGGCGGCCTCTGCTGGGAGAGGAGAACAAGGCAGGTGCAATGTGTATGTATATGTTTGTATGTACTGACTGTATAATATGTATATGTGCCTTCCTAAGGAGCGGGCCCTCGGCGGGGCGGGGCTGCGCAACCCGTCACTAGACAACACGAGCCACGAGCTGGGTAGGACAGACAATCTGTGCCTAGCCAAGGAAGAGAGAGAGGGGGGGATGGAGAAGTAGGAGGGATAAGTTGATGAGGGAAAGAACCCTTGATGCAACAACTACCCATCGGAGAACGACGGCGCGAGAAAGAAGAGGAGAGAGGGGGCGGCGGATCAACCGGGAAAAGACAACGCACATCTACACGCATAACACAATCCAGCTACCGAAACTAATATGTACAATCAGTGGAAGAGAGAGCCGCTGACAAGAAACGGGAGACGAGTCAGCTGAAAGTGCAAGAATGATAGACGGAACACGGAACAGAAAAGCAAAAGACAACTCACTGCTCGGGGATGACGTCAAAGACGACCTCGTCGCGAAGCTCGGCAGAAGAGGAGGAGGAGTGAGCCGAGTCGGCATCGCCCGACGGGGCAGGCTCGGCAGCGGCGCCGGAGGCGCTCTCACCCCGCTGGTCGTGCGGATCCAGCACCAGGAACTTGAGAATGTCCGACAGCGAGATGATGCCCACCACACGGCCAGACTCGTCAGTCACAATCAGTCGGTGCACCTGCAAAGGAAGCAATGTGCGACAAGACGCCAATACAAACGGAACGCACCTCTGCGCGCGTGATAATCTCGAGCACGGTGAAGAGCGAGTCCGTCTCGCGACACGTGCGCACTCCCTCGAACCACTGCAACACGGTCAATCAGCAAGATGGTCTCTATTCTATTTGTGTAAGATATATAATGTGCGGATACACTCAACATTCCACAAGTCACCTACGGATCCTCTCGCAATATAGAAAAAAACAGAATAGGGACCATCCAGTGCATGTCTGTCCCTTACACCATCCCCCCTCCCCTCCCCGTCCACTCACCTGGCTCCTGTGCTGGAGCGCCTCGTGCACCGTAATGTCGAGCTTGCTGTACGCCTTGTCGGCCGCCAGACTGATCACGTCAAACTTGGCGTAGATGTTCACCACCCGGCCGTGCTCGTCGACGAGCGGAAGGGCAGAGAGTCGGTTGTCGAGGAACGTCTTCAGCGCGTCGATGAGCGGCGTCTGCGTCGAGATGGTGCGCACGTCGCCCCACGAGCCAATGCCCAGATCGCGCGGGCAGCGCGCCATAAACGCCGGTCGGGGCAGGTCGTGCATCTGAAAACAACAACATCATCAGTCTATTCGACTTTGTCGCTGCGTTTTAACTGTAAGCCAATTCAACGCAACCCACACTCACGTAAAGCGAGAGGAACTTGATGATCCTCTTGTGGGTGAGGATGTAGGAGATGTTGCCCGAGTGGGCGTCCATGACGGGCAGTCGGTGCACCTTCGACTCGCACAGCACCTGCACCGCGCGGAACAGGCTCTCGTTCGGGTCGATGTTGACGAGCGGCGTGAGACCGCCGGCGGCCGCAAACTGGTCCCGCCAGTGACCGATGCGCTCCTCCTCCAGCGCCCGGATACCCTCCTCCGACGAACCCGCCTCGTGGTGACTGCAATCAAGGGTGTTAGAATTCACACTATTAAGAGTGTCGTTCGATAACAAGCAGGGCAACACTCACCGATAGAGGATCTTGATAAAGTCAGTGATGGTGAGCATTCCGATGAATTTCTGCTGGGCATTGTCCCACAGCGGAGCCGCCCGCACTCCATTGTATACAAGAGCGTGGAACGCCTTCTTCACCTGAACAACAACAACATCGTCATCACTGCACCCATTCCAAGCATAATTGTCACATCAACTCTCGTGGATCCTATCCCTTCGAGACTACACCCTCGTCAAACGCCAGTCCCCATTCAAATAATCCGCCGCAACGATCACAAATCCTCCCCACGCGTTGCAACTCTATGCCAGCTCACATCTCATCATGACGTCATTCAGCCATAGTACAAAATTCACGCACAAACCACCCACCGGGAGTTCCGTGTCAAAGACGACCAGCTTGGTGGAGAGGGGGATGAGGTCGTAGCACTTGTGCGCCTTCATGAAAAGCGAGTAGACAGAGTCCTGGCACTCTGCAACAGAAAACAGTTACTCGCCGTTGCCCATCCCATTCCATTCCGTCTTGCATCCCCTCCCCCACGCCCGCACCCAGCAACACGGTGCCGGTGCCGTCGCCGCTGCACATGGTCGCCAGCGTGAGCGAGTCGAACGAGTCTTGCAGACTCCCCTGCAACAAACACCCCATCATCCCCTCTTCTCTACTCACTCTGTGTGTCCAACGCACTCTGCCACGCCTCGAAATCGAACACCGGATCATGACTGGGCGCGCGCGCGGCCGGCTCTCCCTCCCTCGCCGGATACTGCTGCAGCCGCCGCCTCGGCAGGATGATCACCTTGGGCGCCGTCCACTCCGCCTCGCTCGCCCGCTCCACGTGGCCTGTCCTCCGCCGGCCATAGTGGCCTGAGGCGGGCAGCGAGCGCACCGTGTCATAGTTGGCGTCGGGCTCCTCCTCGAGGTCCTCGCAGTCCCGCGCCCTCGCACCGCGCGGCTTGCCTGCGAGTGCCCGCCGCATAGTGCTCGCCTTGGCCCGCGCGGCCGCCATCCACGCTCCTCCGGTGCCACTGCGCTTCTTCTTCCGGTTGCTGCCGCCGGGCACCGACTGCGGGTGCAGCTGCGACTCGGGCACGGGAGGCATCTTCGCCCCCGATGCCTGCTGCACCATGTCGACACAAGAGACGAACGAGGGCAGCTAATGCATACAGAGCGCACGCACTGAAACCGACAACGTGAGCAGACGATGACGAGCACTAGAGCTGCGCGCAATCAATCGCGGATGAAAACGCGAAAGAGAAACAATCAACAGAGATCAACAGAGACAAGATAAGCGAGGCAGAATGATGATGGGGATAGGATACGCCCTCACTCACTCGGATACGCGGATACGCTAACGATACCCTGGTGAATAACAAAAACATCAGCCGGGCTCCAGGATGCAGGTAGACAGAGACAGAGAATGGGTTCAATAACCCAGATAAAATGATAATTCTAATTAGTGTTTACTTGTTCACTAGCAGAACATGCCTCGGAAAAGTAAATAAGGAGGTGACGAGAGCGTAGAGAGGCCACTTTGTATACAACCTTCTTGACGCATCAAGCAGTCCCCCATTTCTCTCTCTCTCTTTCCCCATCTTGCATCACGCGATCTCGTCCACCCACGAAAACATCGTGGACACCACTTCGACAAACTGCTCGATCATCTGCATGCGCCGTTAGCCGACGACACAAACAAGTGCATAAATGTCATTGCAAGCAGCAAACATGTGGGGGCGTGGGGGCAGATACGAGTAAGCGAGCAGAGAGACGAGTAAGCGAGCAGAGATAAGAGATGACAACACATATATAAGAGAGACAAGAGATGACAAACATATAAGAGAATCGAGAGACGGAGTGACTTTCGGAGCGATCTTCGCACGCCGAGAAACAAACATTGTGGTGCGAGTGTGGTGGGAAAGTTCAAAGACCTCACTCGCTTCCTTCCTTTCTCCGCTCCCACACTCGCCTTGAAAGGACGATGGGATGGACACGGGCGGGTGCAATTCAAACAGTCCACGCGTGCACAGAGCAGCGAGGTGCAGGTACATGCGAGAGGAGGGAGAGAGTGGCAGTGGCCGGCCGGGGCCATAAACATCGCAACGGTCACTACAATCTATCTAATCCGCTCGCATCTCTGCGTGTCGCCGACCGATGCAAGGCAGTCAGCGCACACCACATACCACTCCCGATGATGCAATCGATACGCGCACTCATGAATAATCACGCATACACTATCAACGTCACCCTATTTACTCTCGATGCTGGCTACCACTGATCTATGAAATCAACAGATTACACTCACTTACTGACAAATAACCGATACGATAACCTGCTTGCGCTCAGCACGCCGCACGCCTCAAATTGCTTGGCATAATCCAATCGCGACCACCGCACAAAAAAACTACGCTTTTTCAATTACATTAGAGAGATTGAATATGGATTGGCGGCGGTGACGAAATGCAATTGAGCTGGGAAACAAGGACAGCGGGGAGGGATGGAGCGAATTCGGCAACGCAGAGGACACCGACCGTTATCCCGGAATGGAGACACAAACACCCATCTCGAGGCTGTGACTAATCAGTGTGTCAAACTGCACTACAACTAAATTACTCACTGGCCAGTGTGGGGGCGGCGAACAAGAAAACTTACTCCTACACAGAAGAAAACACTAAACTCGAATAATAATAGGGAAGGGACAGGTGGAATGCGCATTCTCGAATAACAACGCAGCAATCAGCGTAGGTGGGGAGGAAAACGAGCTCATTCCAGGCTTCCTGGTACAAAAAAAACGAACAGCAGCATGAACACGAAGAGACCAATGATGAATGAATAGATAGATGTGAGTCGGGCAAGGGATCTGATCCATCCGAGTTTCTCCGGCTAATCAAAAACAATTGTTGGTTTGCCGACCGACTCTCAGATGATGTGACGCGAGTCGCTCAAAAACAAGGACAAGTAACGGGCAGAGTGAGATAGACGGGGTTCTATGACTTGCATGCCCGTCCGCCGCCCGCCCCTTCACACATCCCGCTCTCACGCAAACAAAATTAACTGTCATGTAATAAATACACGACTGCAACGTCGTCTCGCATGTCATAAAATTCAAGGATTCTGAGAGCGCAAACGCAAAACACGTAAATAATGAGAATGCGCGTTTTAGAAGAGACGACGTGTCGTCACACCGCAATGAGACAATAATAAAACATGAGCTGGAAACATGATCAAACACGGATTTGTAGTACAAAAAAATGTACACATTCCATGACTGCACGCGCTCATTTGCATAAGCCGCATTGGAAATACAGGCCGAGCCGTTGCAGCACGGCAGATAGCGATGCACAAAGCCTTCTCTCCGTTCTACTCTCTCGTATCGTTGCCACACCCAACACTGTCACCTTCCCTTCTCTCGCGCCTCCACTTAGCGACGCCTGTGTTCGAAAAATCCGAGCGGCCAAAGAATCGGAGATGGTGAAAAACTGGAGAAGGTGCTCGAAACGTGAAAAGCCGGGAAGAGCACACATAACAGATAGACAGGAGAGGGAGAGTTGGGTATGAGGTGAAATTGAAGCTGGCGAGCAGGCGAAGAAGAAAGGGAGGGAGGAAGTAATGCGCGATATGAGAGACGGTGAAATCACGGCGAGTCGACTGTGTTGAAAATGTGAAATAGAAAAGTGTCTTGACTAACGGGAATTCGACGGCGGCAAAGTTGAAAATTTGAATTTTTCCACTAAATTTGATTCATTTCGGTTGTAAGATAAAATTTTGTTTTGAAACTTCATAATATGAAACAAAACACTGTTCTCGAGGCATTAACGGAACGTTTTTGTACAAAATATGTCTCATTAGCTAGTTCCTTATCGAGCGACATTTTTTGAAATGTTTCTCCGTTAACGTCTCAAGCAGTCTATTATGAAAGTAGAAATACAACAAAAGTCCAGAAAAAGTTAATATTGGGTGAGATGAATCAAAAAATCACTTTTCACTACTCGAATTATCAACATTTAGAAAACCAATTTGCAATATTATTTTTCTTCAGTAGTTCATGTATCGTATTAACACTAGAAATGTATCAAAAAATCAAAATAAGTAACATATTGAGCCGATGAAACATATTTCCTTCACTCTGATCATTTGACCAGCCCTATTTCAACTGTCGACTCGCCGTGAAATGAATGAAAAGGATGAAGACGGAAGAAAAATGATCGGAAGAGGACGAAAAGACGTGCAGGGCAGAGCATCATCAAAGTAAAGACGGGCGACTATTACACCATTCACCATCACAGTTGTTCCGTCGTACTTTTCCATGAGCATACATCGACCGGGATGTGAGTAGAAGGCGAGAAGACGCCATGTCACACACGTAATCCGCTATCATTTCTCTACAGACGCATAGCGTGGTCCGTTCCCTCTCACGCGGGTTCTTTTGGTGTGCACAAACCGCGACAAACCACAGAGAACGACCAGTGAAAGACGATAAAAGGCGATAGACATTCTATTCGAACCGCCACACCATTCTACAGCACACACCGATTCGCACGCTCCACATATTTCGATGTACAGTTCGAAAGGGAGGGGCGATTCCAACCAATATGCAAATGATTAGCGGTCATTGTCCTTGGCCGACAAATATGGCTTATTTGTCAAAATACGTCAAAGGAAGGCGAAAACAATTTCGGTGATAACTTCGATAGACGCGCAGATATGGCGTGGCAGAATTGCGATAAAACCTCAGACCAAACTGATATCAAAAATTGTTAGCTCATAATTACAGTTCAAAAACGGTCAAGCAAGCAAGGGATGATGAAAAGGACGGATACAACAATGCTAAGCCGGCTTCACGGAAATAACATGCGCATACCAGATGTTTGTTTGAAAATGTGCGTTGGAAAGCAGTTTCGCAATCGCTGCAATATTTCATATTCACAACAGTGAAACAATGTCCACAATGAACGGCCACAGTCGGTTAAGAGCAAAAAAAAGATATGCGGTGTATTGAGAAGGGCAATGATATGCGGGTGAGAGAGAACAGACCGTTCGCAGATTGGAGAAAGAAGAAGAGACCGCGTGTGCAATTCGTGCGAAAAGCAGGACCATAATCTGATAATGACGAAATTTGTGCGTCTTCTTGCCCTCTTCGACCCACAAAGTACACACAAGAGAATTGCTAGAAAGTGGTAAGAGAGAGAAGTAGGACGGAGCCATGGAGACGGAAGGAGAGCGTCAACAGCAGAGACCATACCGTTCACTTCACTCGTTTGAAATATATTGCACGCTAAGTGTAAGTGCGCAGCGGCACGCACGCTCTCATCGATAAATTTTCAGCAAAAAGGGCGGACCAGTGTTAATTATACAAATTCAGTGCATTCCTTCCTAACGTGAGAAATGCAATCATGTTGGGAAGAGGGCTCAATCGAGGGATAACTGAAAGAACAGATGATGACGAAATGAGGGAAACACGACATGGAGAATCGCTCGGATGGGAGGAGCATTATGACCGAGGCAGCGAATGCAGATGCGGAAACGACACGTTTCGCAACTAGTATTACTAGTAATCTTGGAACGAAAAGAATAAAGATTGGAAAGGCACGTGAGGAATTAATATAATAAAGATTTGCAAACTACCATGCCTATATGTCATCAAAGAGCAACGAGCAATTCCCACTCTGAACAAACACTGAAGAACGAGCAGGAGAGAGGAAACGACGAGGGTGCATATTGGGTTTCTGAGGGTTCACTGCACAGTGCAGGGACGACCGGATAACCAGCATGCTATTCACTATGCACAGTCAACTCGGCTCTCGCGCACCCAACAATCAATTCCGCCCGTCCCTACCAACCAACACTGAAACGGGTCGCGCTGACATGAGCACTCACTGTGGGGCGTTGCACATATGCACATGGTCAACACTACAAAAGGAGCTTATTGCAGTGAAATAAAGGAATCGCGAAAATATATGTAGATCACCCATCTAAAACTTAGAACACAACGTTTATCGCAGCGTGTGTCGAAGAAGAAGAACGAGAGGCCAGATATTGTGAGCGCGAGAGTGCAGGCGCGCAGCGCGGGCAGCAGAGAGTGCGGGGATGAGAGAGACGCAGCTTCGAGAAAAGGAGAGTGAGTCAAGTGAGACGAGAGGAGGCAGAGCGGCGAGCGTGTCACACACGCAGAGGCGCGCGGTCAGTGAGGCTGGCTTCCCTCCGTTCTCTCTCACACTCTCACTCTGACGCAGCTGCACAAAGCGGCGAGTGTCGATAACAACATGACGTCATGTTGGGAGGGAGCGATCCATTGAGTTATCCCAGCCCACATCCTCCATCATTCGGTCGCGTGATCATGCGACTTGCGATCTGCATTCCTCCGCGGCACACACCACCATCCGTCCGTCGCCGTCCAGTCGATCCGAGTGTTCGATTCGAGCTTGTTGCGTGGCAGAGCGCGTGTCTTCTCTCATGTGTAGTGTGTGAAATGTGTAATGCGTACCTCTCGTATGAGTAGTGCGTGAGAGCATGCGGGCGATGCGAGATCGAGTCCCGAGTCGAGGCTCTTCTGCGCAACGGGCGCGCGAGCGAACCGTGAGTGCACGGGAGGACGGCCGAGCGTAGCGCGCATTGGGGCTGAAACGGGAAAAAGACTATGAAGAGTACGCATATAAACAAATATTGTGAAAGCGTTCATTACAAATATGTGATGCGATAACCCAATATTGATTGATTGACAAATATAATATATACATCAACAACACATTCAACCAACCTAACATGGTCGATCGGCTCAATATAGGCAGGCACTCACAGACGGGACAATACAACCACCGACACACTACCCGGTATATGCACGCATTCGCGCGGCCCGTTTTTTCAAACACGTGATCGCATCATCCGAACAGCGATCGGGGGATCGCCGCGGATCAAACCGCCAGTGAAAAGGCACCCGCGTGGGTAGAGAAAGAGAGAGACAACAGACACGCCGAGATAGGTATAAACCCTGCAAAAACAATGACAAAACTGCGAAAAAGAGCGAGAGGTAGAGAGTTAGTTAAATAGATAGATAAATAGATAGTTAGATAGAGCAGAGCAGATAGGGAACTCACAGTGGACCATGGCGGGCGAGGGGTTGCTCTCTTGGCTGTATGTGCGATGCGTCGCAACCGGCTGCGGAGACGTACAGTTCAACTAAATCAGGCATAATAAATAAATCACATATTCACTATTATAACGATCCACCTGTTCCTTCTCCGCGTCCTCTATCAAGGTATAGCAATTCAATTGAGGAGTGAACATTGGAATGATCGAATAACGAATAACCACTGATTCTAAAGGTGCGGTAATACCATTCTCATTTTCAAAATTCACTCACAATCTCCCAAAAAACTAATCCTCCACTCTGTTTCTCCGATTCTCCCTCTACACACACTCTCTCACGTGCCATTCCGTTCTATTTGCAAAGTACGCACGTATCTATGATGGCGCAAAACATAGACAATCGCTGGCTCATATGTTCAAACCTTCAAACTTAAAACATTGACTATTGATCTTGATCAATGCATATGCTAACCGAGTTGGTCCTTGTGCGTCCCTTCATAAAGTCGACGACCTTGCTGACGGGACTGTGTCGGCGGTCGCACACTCCACTCTGCAATGCGACACACACTCCTTCCTCATCCCTTCATCTTCCCCACCTGGTTGGCGAGTTGAGTGTCGACAAAGAGCGGACGGGGCGCCGACCGGGACATCACTTCGGGAGAGCTGCCGCCCGACAAGTGACCTGCAACAAGTCCATCAACTTATCCAACCATCTATATCCTCCCTCTCCCGCCTTCCTCGCACCCTTGATCCACTTGTGGTCGAGGCTCATCATCCTCTTCCTCATTCGGTTGACGATTCCCCTGGCGGGCAGGGGCCGCGGCTGGCCCATGCCATGCTCCTCCGCCTCTTCCACCAAGTCGTGCATTCAACACGAGAGAGGTAGATTCAAATGTAGCGCCCACTTTCACACACTTCCGAAGATCCCAAGACGTTGCCCTCTGATAACGTCAACGTTTGACACGCCGAAAACATTCACGAACGGAAATGTGGAATAGTAGGGGCGTTTATGAGATAGCCATCTCTCATTGCACATATGATGAGAATCAAATGACCAGAGATAGCGGTGCAACAACCTACATACATACCTGTCGTCTATGATCTAAACGACCACTAGCAGAGCAGTATAAAAACAGTCATACGAGTGAACGAGGAAGGAACGGCAAATGAGTTCTAATCGTCGGTCACATATCAAATTATATGGAAGAAATGCCAAGATAACAACATCTCGTAGACGAAAAACGCGGCAAATGGAAGTAGATAAGGAGGAAATGTGCGACCAAGCCAGACGTTCCTATCGATTCAAGAAAGTGACAATAAATCATACCGAAAAAGGCGGTGGATTTCATGTCTTGCGGTGCAAGTGAACCACACAGAAAGAGCACAAGTGCACAAGTGTGCGATGAGAAAAATAAAGGCAATTTGGGGATGAGTCGCTGTCAGTGGAGAGAGAGAGAGAGAGAGAGAGAGAGAATACGAAGAAGAGAGAAGAGGGGGAGAGTGCAGTGCTGTGCTCGTGGAAAAGAAACACATTCGAGTCATGTATGCAGACTCGCTGTGGGATTAGCGGATAGAAGGGCGACAGCAGCTAGCAGAAGGGGAGACGAGAGACGGAAGGAAAGCAAGAAACAAGAACATCTTCCAGAATAACTTTTCAGACATCCTATCCGCATCAAACCCGAAACACTGCTCTCATCTCTCAATTCTTTTCGGACCGCTTCAGACACTCTCGGCCTTCGTTCCACCCATGCAACATCGACATGGAAACCGATGCAAACATGAACCAAAGTCATGTTTTTTAAACAGATCGAGTGAAATGAATCTTAATAGAGCCGTGTGAATACGATAAAGTGAGTGCAAAACATATCATGTGCAGACATATCATCGTCTAATAATACATGCAATTACCTAGCAGAAGCTACCCACAGCAGGAAATAAGCTCATCATGTTGCATATTGCGATGAGGAAGAAGGACAAGAAATTGGGGATGTGCAGGAAAAGGGTCTAACGATACAAATTAAACCATATCACAAGGTGTATTAGGCACACATGCCACACTTGCTCTCTCTTTAGCAGATCCCGGGCCCAGTTCCGATGCCAACTCAATTATCCGTTATACCCTCCAACGTTAAAGGGACAACGCCACTGCGCCAAACAAAGCAATTTTACAGCAGCAGCAGAACTACCAAACATTGGTACCATGTATAACTCTGAATACGAGGCAAAATGAAAACACGTGGGACGTAGCTCTAAACATGGAGGCGGGTTTGTTAAAAGTCACGCACAAAGTATATATATACCAAGCATGAGCGTGTCGATTTGTCTTCCCGCTTCGCTCCACTCTTTACTCGGCAGCTACCATTCGCAGACACGAGCAAATGGTCACTGGGGAGATTCGTGTACATAAAACTTGTACTTTCTATCACCATCACCTCTCCCACTCCCTCCAAATCTCCAGCAAAGAAAACAAAGATACGTTAGGTCTAACAGAACTGCTCAGCATTTATGCGTTATACGAACAAAAACAAGCTTGTTAGCGTGTTAGTGCAACAAAAAACCCAGACGAAATAGAAAGACTTAAGAAGGACAAGATAGAAATAGTGGAAGTTCTGCAGTTTCTTTTCAACTTGGTTCATTTTCACCCGTATCCCGTATTCACCAATAACTAGTTATACCGTCACCTCTACTCATTTGTCTAACATCAGGAAGAAATCAATTACAGCGCCGCTACAACCGGGCCGGGAACAAGAAGGTGCGAATCGAGATAGCAACATGTGCTCCGTCAAATCAGATTAATGTAGGCGCAACGGGTGCAGGCGAGTGTGACAGGGCAGACACAACACGACAGGGTCGAGGAGAGCATGCTGCCCCCGGGTAGGGGCGGGAGGGAGCGGGCAGAGTGCCAGCCAGTACAACCACGAACCACGACACGGCGACAACTGCCCGAGTCTTCCCGCATAACCAATGAGAACGCGTGCAAAAACACAACCGCACTCACCTATTCCATCCCGCCGAGACACATTCAGGCAGAAGCAACACTCAGTGTCACATATGAAACAAATGCCTAATCTCGGGAGCACACAGAGTTAGTCAACTGCAGCCGGTAGACAATGGGTATGGTTACATGCCCTGCTACTCTCTTCCAATCAGGTCCAGTTGAGTCTCAAAAACACATTCTCACACAGCCACAGCAGCAATAACGAAATGGAGTGCAGGGGCCAAATGGCGGGAGAGAAAGCGGAGAGAGAGAGAGAGAGAGAGAGAGAGAGAGAGAGGAGACGACGACGACATAATCTCTGGCCGGGAACTGAAGCTACTGAAGACCAGTCACGAGCACCAAATCCAAAAAATCGAATAGTCAATGTAGAGGCAATCAATCGAATAACACGCATTGTTATTGCTAGCTTCACCCTTCGACCTCTTCGCTCTTCTCCACTCCCTCTTCTCTCAACTCCACTAGGCAGTCAGCTGATCAATCAGCTGTTCCTCCTACCTCGCTGCCTCTCTCACTCTAATCCACCAAAAATCGGCGGCAGGGTCAGTACCCATCATAACACACCACGTTCGGCTATTCCTGAACGCGCCGAGTCAGCAATCTCAAAACTGAGATCTGACCTATACACGTACTCGATCAAAAAAGCCACATGACATTTAGACACCTCCCTCACCCTCAACCCTCAAGGCGTGGTCAGACTCTTCGAAACAGCCCTTTCAAAACGCCTTCAAAACACGCTGTGTTGGGTCGTATTTTGAAGACAGTTAGACAGTATCGAAGATCGAAGGGAGTTTCGAAGAGGCTGACCGCTACTTCACACCCTCACACCACACTTCTCTCCTTCTTCCACTCACTTGTCCTGGGGCTGCACTGGGCGGCGTTGGCGGGCGACGGTGAGCTGGGCAGCATCACCAGTATACCCGATTGCCGCCTGAACATGCGTCAATCTACTATCCACACATCGACGCTGCTATCGTAATCTTGTCGTAATTTACATAATTGTACTGTGCTACTTGATTCCAGATAAATATTGTGATTCTGATTCTGCTATAGGCTGTTCCACCTCCGTTCATAGTCTGGTTCGGCAGGCGATAATGTCGTACACACTCACTTTGGGCTGTTTGTGCTGAGGGGGCTGGTGTGGAGTGCGTCGCTGCGGCTGCGCGGTCGGAGGGCCGAGAAGAAGCTGCCGCCGGGCGCCGAGCACGACACCAGGTCACTCGGCAGCTCCACCATCTGCGGCGGAAAGCCCAGGTCTGCAATGGTACGTGTTATGCGTACGATTCCAGACCCACTCGAACACCCGAGCATCTCACATCCCATCCAATTTCATTGCATATTTCTGATGGACGCATGCAAATAGGTGATTAGACGCAACACAAACACAAAAAAGAGAACGAATTTAGCATCATTTATGCCACACTCCGGTTCTTTAGTTATGTCTAGTCACGATAAACGACTAAAATAGCACACAGTACTTCAATGTAAGCCACACTACTCACAAATTAACTTAATAAGAGCTCAAGCGCTTTTCCCATTCCCACGTATGAAATACGAACAACGAACCTCGAAAATGCACGAACACGGAACACGCGATACTTGCATGCGATTACATCTAACAATTCGACTATTCAACCACAAGCCACTACAACAACAAAACCATTAAATTACTCGGCTCTCTTCGAAAGAATATAGACAAACCCATCCAGTTAGCTCCACCAAAATCACAAAATAAAACCACGACAACAAAACAATGAACAAGCAACAAAAAAAAACGAACCTTCATCGAGAGATCCCTCCGTGGTGATGTTGAGCGACTGCAAGCGGCGCCGGCGGAAGCCCTCCAGAAAACCACGATGAGAGCGCGGAGACGAACCTCAAATACAGAGCGTAAACAGAAACACACAGTGGCAAATGCAACACACCATCATGTCCGGCGAGGTCTCCGGCCTTTCCGTAGACGTTGATTGGCTGGGAGCGGATGGCGCGGCCGGGCGAGCCGGCGGCGGGAGAGGCGGCAGACATAGCCGTCTTACTTCTTCTCACACTCACTACACACTTCTTGGCCTTCTCGAATTGCGACGACACGCTCGGACCGCCACTCGCGCACACGGACACAGACTTTGTGCGGCGCGTACTGCAAAAGGGAGAGCGAGCAGATGAGTAAACCAAGACAGACATATATCACACAGATAAAAACTCTATATATTGTCAACATTTTGCGAGCTGCATAAAGGGGAGGGACGAGAAGCGTGAGATGTGAAAACAAACGAACTGGTTGCGATGACGAGCAGAAAGAAAAGAGAGAGAGAAAGAGGGAGTGAGAGAGAGAGAGAGAGAAGAGAGAGAAGAGAGAGAGAGAGTGAGGTTCACTACTAACACAGTTTCCAGCGCGAACAAAACCAACAACCAATATATACAATTGCACAACAGCTTCGCTATTTGTTTTACGCATTTCATACTAGCATAATGAAATAAGCTTATGCTTGGTGGACAAATTCGAGTGCGGTGACAACTATAATAACGCTAGCTGAAAGAAAAACAGCTAAAATAGCACTCAGAGATTCCCAAGTGTATCTAAGGGCCGTATTTACAGCCACAAAATGAGATACGATAGCTGACGAGACACAACATTCACAAAAAGAACGTTGGTTAGAACAAAACAGTAGGACGCAAATGTGATTCGAACGATAGAACATGATTCAAAAATGGCGCGAAAATGGGAGTGGGACACTGAACCCACAAGGCGCAAGTGAATCTTTGAATGACCACGCGGTCTGGCACATCTAGAGAGCGTATAAAGCGAGTAAAGAGAGCGCAGAGAGCGCAGCAGTCAGAGAGAAAAGAGAGACGCAGAGACGTAGTTGAATGCATGTCTTTCTCTCCCTCTTTCTTTCTTTTTCATCCCAGCCCTCGCAAGGTCACCACATGGTCTGCTAAGAACTAGCACAAATCTTATTTCTCTCACTTGTGATGGTCAAAACCTGTGAGAGAAACGCATGTTCCTCGAATATTGGTCCCATATGTGTCATAATGTTTTTTCTCCAAAATTTCAAAATCGATAATTGCGCACAATTATGTGATAAATTCGTTGATTCGTTCTGCTGCCAAGTAATTGCATGAGTCTCGTAAGAACAAAAAATGTAAAAGAGAGACTGATCTCGAACAACTCGTGCTAAGCAAACTCACAAACGAGGAAAAAACTGTGTGAACCTAACGTGAAAGTAAAAAGAAATTTGAACAGAGAGCAAACACGCAACTTACATTGAGAATAGTGTCAACTACACAAATAATAATAACATGCTTCTTTATTAGCGGTAAGCTAAGCAAGGAATAACTTGTACTTGATTTCAAACCTCCGTATAAGTCACATGTGCGCGGCGTGCAATTGGAGAAATGAGCATGGGATTGGCTGGTAGGAAACCCCATCCTAATGGGAGAGCAGGGTTGCACGCATACATGAGAATTGCAGAATATTCAAACTACCACAAAAGATATAGTTTCGTTTCTCGTTTCTCAAACCAAATTGTATCGGTATGTGCATAGAGTAACATATAAAGTGAGCGTGAAAGGGCATTGCACGATTGAATTAAACTTTTAGAGGAAGTTCGAATGCGTGGCAATTCGTATATTGAAATCAAACACATTTGAGAATCAGGCATCGATCGTGGTAGGCAACAATGGATTGAAGTGAAATAGGCAGGCATAGTGATAGGAAATGCAATGGCGGCGCTCGCATTCGGCAGAGCGCTCACTGTGGACAATGCAGCTGGCCCCGCTTTCGTTCCGAAACCCTCCCTCTCTATTCTCTATTGCAATAACAAGAGTGAGAGAGCAACTGAGTGTGCCGAGTACTCGCCGCGCACGCGCACCCCAAAGTGCATCTCAGAGATAGACAAAGAATGCGAACGTTCTATTCAATGTTCACTGTTTCGACATAAATCAAAGATCTAACATCTCGAACCGAGACAAAAGGCAGTTGCAGAAATGGAAATCGAGACGGGATGGGTAAGGGCGCTGAAGAGTACAAGTGGGGTGGGTTGTGTGGATCGGTGAGAGTGGCGATAGTATTCACTATTCACAAATCGCACACGACACAAACACGTGCTCGACGCGGGCTGATCGACTAATAAAAATGCATTTGGAGGACACTGGGCGGGCCGGCAGGTGGACAGAGGAGAGTACAAAAACGATCGTCACATACAGCCAAGAAACGCCGAACACAGCAGGATCGAAGGACAAGACAACTCTTCAACTCACTGTTGGTGATGATGATGCATAGTGGCATAGTACTCGGGATGGGGCAGACGCATAACCGACAAAATCAATCAATCAGAAGCCCAGTAATACAGTGAAGAGTGAAAGCTGCCGATCTGGAGTTGACCCTTTCTCCGCCCAGCCACACTGCATATTCCGATAAGTTATCAGCAAATCAAACACTAATCGGCGTCATGATCGCAGTACGATAAGCCACTGAGACAATGAGACTCCCGGATTAAACCACGGGAATGTTTCAATTCAATGAGGCAATTATTAAGAATTGGTAGATAATTTCTGAGATGCTACAGTATTCCTAGCAAAGCCGTTATGAAGAAACGGAAGCAAAATATTACAGTGCATTCATGTGCTGCTTCTCTCATGTCAAGCGAGACTTGATTCTTCTCTTTTTTTCTTTCGTGTTCGTGGGAAAACCGCGCAGCTCACTCACAAACATCGTGAGTAAGTGAGCACGCGGAAAGACACACTCACGCCCTCAGATTGCTCTACAATCATAGAATGCTCTACAAACAAACACAAAAACACACGTGAAACAATTGTTTTAGGATGTGGACACAACTGCAGCTGTGCGAATGACCGAGACGAGTGTTTTGGTTTCGAAACGACACGAGGTGCGAACAAGAATCAAAACAAATCTGGGCACATCGCGGGAATGAACACAAAGAAACCAGAGCCATGTGAGAGCCGGAAAGGTCGTGTATAAGAATCCAGACGAGACATTACGAAGAGAAAGTTGGGCGAGCGAGGTAAAAGCTCACAGAGCGATGGGAGAAGAAACGCAGAGTGAGAGATATCAATGGGCACCGGGGAAATGTGTAAAACGCGCAAAATGCGGAAATGATGTGATGTATCAAGATAACGCTACCACAACTGATGAATCGAAAGAAGTGAAAGCGAGAAAGCTCGTCGTTTGCTCGTTTGAAATTAATGCTGACCATAACCACAGTATTTGGCAATAGATACTAAGTATACATGAAACAGCTCTCACATAAAATGAACATTTGCAGCAATGATGCTTCAAAAAATGAAAAAAAAAATCATTTTAAATCATTGAATGCCGGCTGGCCGAAATCATGGTGAAAATCAGCCTTTGTCGTGCAGATGGTAACACACTCCATGGAAACAATTAGCGCGAAGTAATACATTTTCAAAAAAAGCAACGTTTACATCATTGCGAAGATGTTCGCTACAATAGCACAGATAGCAGCAAGCGCATATTGGTTCTGGGGGTGGTCATTCGAGGGAGCGCGGAAAGGGGCAACCGCTCGCGGGGACGGGAAAATAAGAAGTGAACTCTTTGTTTGAACCTTGTTTTTCATCATGCCAACGTCATTTTTAACTTCGATAAGGTACATAGACATATCTGTACAACTCTAGCATGAAAACAGTTTCACTGATTTTCGTTGTACTTCACTGAATCACTTCACTGAACTTCACTGAATCACTCAGTAAATGAGACTGAAAAGTTGAGGCCGAGAGTAGTCGCTTCGCCTTGAAAAAAAGTAAATCCACTGGTCTCCTTTCCAGCTTACAAGGTGCAGGTTTGCAGTACCCAGATTTGCCCACTCGCAATCTTCCGTCCTTTCGGCCAGCATGAAATGCTGGCCGAAAGGACGGAAGACTGCGGAAAGGACGGAAGACGGAAGAACTCACATTCGGCCAGCTGCTCTACGATGCATCGCACACCGTGCAGGTACACCGTACTCGGACCCGACAGTACTACAATGAGCGAGGCTTGCAATGTGGTCTACTGTGTGGAAGTGCTACCTTAGCGAATGTACAATTCTCTTTCGAAAAGTACACGAGTAAAGAGGAGTGGTTTGTTTTGATCTAATTCAACAAAAGCACATGCATAAAATCTCTTCGCAGCTGACTAAAATTTCAAAACAAACCTGCTCTTTCGAACGATGTTTTAAAACTCTAATTGTTTTCTTGTTAGCATGTTGAGTTCAGGTATTCAGGATACTGTTAATCCCAACAAGTAACTTGCAACAAAATGTATGACACGATTATAGTGCATACTATATTTTTCATCGATCAGAAAGAGCAGGTTTGTTTTGAAATTTTAGTCAGCTGCGAAGAGATTTTATGCATGTGCTTTTGTTGAATTAGATCAAAACAAACCACTCCTCTTTACTCGTGTACTTTTCGAAAGAGAATGGATGTCCTTTTCTCAAATTTCGAAGAAATTGTTTTTCAGGTTGATGTGCCGAACATGTTATGTATACATATTCGAAACTTTAGAAAACGTATCCTGAATATGGAAACGCACTGCTTTGTCGAATCGCTCGTGCGCCTGCCAATGCCAGTCTCTCATTGACACGCGCTATTTCGCGTCTCTCTCTCTTACCCACTCACTCCGCTCCGCACACTCCCCTCCCCCCACAGTTTTCGCGCCAAAACTGGGGCGGTGGCCTGGACGGCGAGCCGACACGAGAGTGGGTGAACGAAGGGCGGGGCATGCGCTCAGCCAATCAGAGTGCGCACGCAAGAGAGCCGAGCGACCAATGAGCGCAAAGTGCAGTGGGCGGAGCTTACGTGATGCACACCGTCGTCGCCGCCGCCGCCGCCGCCGTCGTAAACACGTTTAGTGGCAAAGCGGGAGAGAGCAAGAGAGGGCGGTTTTTGGATGCCGCAACCGATATTGGTTTCACGAATCATACTCATAGGTCTTACAAAGTGATATTCTAACAAATAACGCACACTAATTAAGTATATTGTATTAGAATAGAGAAATCGTGTGTGCCTTGGGAGTGGCGTGTTGCGCGCGTCACAGCTCAAAACAAACGGGCGCCGCTGCGCGCCGCCCCTAATGAGGGAAGGGCACGTAGCGTCGCATGCTGGGGAGAGGGAAGGGGAACGCGTCGAGGGCGCCGTCGTCGGCGCTGCTGGCTCCCAAGCTCTCTCGCCGACTCGGTGACAGCACCACAGTTGCTCCTCTCTCTCCGCCTGCGAAACTGAAATTATTACGAACTTAGTCAAGTTGCGAGCACAGTTTTCTCTTCTCACCTATCCAAGCAGCCACAACGATTCCCATAGCCATAGAGTCCATACGCATATATAGCTTGGTCTTTTTAGGCGCTTGCTCACTCAGTCTCTATTTACCTCTCTGATATCACACACAATCACTCCAACCTGTTTGCATTTCCTCGAACCTACGTGCGAATAAAAAACCCAAAGGTTGCAGACGTCGAGTATAAATAGCGAGGCATGAACCGATCGGAATTCTCACTTTGGTCTTTGGTGCCATCGCGTCT
This sequence comes from Rhabditoides inermis, assembly GCA_963966185.1. Taxonomy (NCBI): domain Eukaryota; kingdom Metazoa; phylum Nematoda; class Chromadorea; order Rhabditida; family Rhabditidae; genus Rhabditoides; species Rhabditoides inermis. Next base: position 29,336 of record CAWZYM010000017.1, on the reverse strand, counting down.
GCCATGCTTCTCTCCCTTCCCCTCCTCCTCCTCTCTCTAGCCGGCGTCCGCGCCTTCCCTCCCTGTAACAGCTTCGGATCCGTCTTTTGCTCCAGTGACGTCGACTGGTGAGTGAGTAATCTATACCACACAATGCATACAGCGTTGCCGTTAAAAGTTAAAAACTGTTGAAAATCTGTAGAATTGATATGCTATTCTAGCTCATGTGGCTACGTGTGCGATATGGATTTGCAAGGGCAGAGAAGGTGTCGCAACGGCAGAGCAGTGAGTCTCTCTCTCTTTTCTCTCTCTCTCTCTCTCTCTCTCTCTCTCTCTCTCATCTCACCTCTGCTTCTCAGCCGGGTGCCTTCTGCACGACCTCCCTCGATTGCACGTTTCCCAGGACGTGCGAGCAAGGATATTGCCACCTCAACAGCGTCCACCAAGGTTAATTCTCACATTATCACTTTACCGGCATCTCTCACACTGTCACAAGTCTCACAAACTGAGCGCAAAAGCACATTTACAATTCCGCAAGAAAAAAAACTAAACATAACGAGAACCTATGAGTTGTATGATTGGTGAGTGCCCCAGTGTTCCCGTGCCGGTCGGACGCTGACTGCCCTGTGGGCCAAGCGTGCGTCGATCTCATGGGCACCAACACTTGCCAAGCAACCAGCGGTCAAGCAATCCTGCCCAGTGAGTACTCTCAGCAGTTTTAGATTTTTGCAAGTGGGAACTAGAAAAACGAGAATCTCAGACGCGCTTCCCTCCAACGGCGGTGGCAACATTGGCGCGTATTGTGACGTCTCGATCGACTGTCTCTCTGGATATTGCAACACAATGAATGGACTCGGAGTGTGCCAGTCGAATCCCGGTGAGTTTCCGTGAACATTCCACTCTGTTACCTAACGGGAAACTGACGGTTGTAATACAATATAACTCATTGGTACAAAACGTTAGTGAGTGATTAAGCGCTTACGGTTACAAGTGATTGAACCGATTGTGCTTCGCAGGCTACTCTCCCTCAAACGGCGGCGGTCAGATCGGCTCGTATTGTTCCTCCTCGGACGACTGTCTCTCTGGCTACTGTATCATGACGACTGGCACGAGAAGTATGGGAGCGTGCGGCGAGAGAACGCAAGGTGAGAACAATTTCCTCGTCAACCCTTCCGTTTCGAGTTCCAGGATCATCATCCGACTGCGTTTCCGATTCGGACTGCGTCTTTCCCCTGCAGTGCGTACCGGCTTTCGGAGGCAATCAGTGTATGGTGAGGATCTGATCATAAGTTCCTAGATGAACCCCCTGGCTGCCCTGGCACGATTTTCTTTTCACCTAAATCTACCGGTTTCAGCAAAACAACGCTTTCGGTTGGCCCGGATGGAATTGACGACCCAACCAACCGAAGCCTTCGCCACAGCGATGCTACTTCGATCTACCCCTTGCAACTCGATTATTGTGCTTTAATCGCCTGGTTTTGAATCAGGCTCTCCGCTTCAAATTATATATTATAATAACTCTTCTCTAATTCTTTTTTGTGATCCGTATCAAGAAGAAGACACGCAACAAACGAGTTTACTGATGCCTATAGCACGTCGTAGATAACAACATAAGAAAATCAACAAAATCAACAATGTTAAATTAATCAACAAGCAACTTAGTGTAACAACAAGAATAAAACAATGAGTTCTCGTGTGTGGTAGACACATTTCGTAGTTATCGCGCACTAGATCTCACTTGGCGTTCTTGACGTGATTCGCAAATTCAACATCCATGTGACGAATTGCAGTCGCCATTCTCCTCCGCAGCATCTCCCCCTGACAGCCGCACGACTTGCCCTCCCAGACTCCGCCCACCGCAGTCACGCCCACCACGCGGATCGGCACCGCACTGAAATGCACCAACTAGCGGACACTGGAAGATAATACTCACGAGTTCTTGTTGATTCTGAAGTGAAATCGGGTGTCGGCCAGCGGACATGTCACAGCCACTCGCATCAGAACGGCATACTGCAAGGGCGTCTGTGGAACGAACGGAGGTGGGGGGACCGACCTGGTCGAAGCGCTTGCCAATGCGCGCGTGCACCACGCACACAGGCATCGCAGCGTCGATCACACACACCATAGCGCCGCCGCCGATCGAGCACAACGCTGCAACGGCAGAAGAGATTGCGACACAAGAATTGTGATCCCGTCACATCCAACCACGCCATCGGTGAAAAGGTGAAGGCGATAGGCGAGTGACACATAGCGAGCACACTGACCCATGATAGGCGCCTTGTGGTGGTTGATGACCGCGTAGAAGTCTCCGTTCTGCGTGACCAGTGATACGCGCCCGCTCGCCTCACCCACGCACAGAGTGTCCACGTACGGACGCAGCGGGTCCGCAAACTCCACGCAAGTCACCCTGACACGAAGAATGCCTCCCTCTCTTCCTCGCCCTCCACTCACGTCGCTCCCAGACGCACTCCCGGGTGCTGGACCCACGTGTGTTCGTCGCGAGTCGACTCGAACTGGTGCAGCTGCCCGTTGGCTGACAGAGAGACCATCCTACAATCACAACCTCCCTCCTCTCTCCCTCTCTCTCTTCCCCCTCTCCTCGCCCACTTCAGTTCAGTGTCGTCTGCCGGCGGTCCGGGGAACGACTCTCCGGCCATGAAGTGAGGCATGGAAGATGTGCGGACAAACGCCGGAGGAGTGATGCACACGACTCGCACCAGCGGAGACGAGCACGGCGACTCGACGAAGGCACACTCCAGAGCATCGTGGAACACGCTGAACATGGAGGATGACGAGAGAGAGAGAGAGAGAGAGAGAGAGATAGAGGGAGAGAGAGAGAGAGAAGGAGAGAGAGAGAGAGAACTGCTCACTGCACTCCGCGGCTAGTGGTGACGAGACAGAGCCCGGTGGCATCATCGATCTCGAGAGCAGTCGCCTCTCCTTGGAGGGGAGCCGAGTCGAGCAGTTGCAGCATGGACAGACCTGATCACATCCGTAACGCCCCATCTCCTCTCATCTCTTCACCCACCGTCCTTTCCCTGGGCGTAGAACATCCAGTGCAGCTTGGGCGTCTTGGTGGGCAGGACGATGTAGACGATCGGAAGCCCGCGGATCCATCCGGGACGCGCGCCCTCACTCCGCACGCACACCAGAGGACTGCCCGTCGGCCGCCAGCCGGAAGCGCGCGCCAGCCGCGACACATCCACTCGGATGTCTGCAACAGAGAACAGTCCTTCTCCCATGTCCCCTATCCTCCCACCCTTGTCGAATCCGGGAGCAGAGACGCGCAGCCAGGAGCGCGACACACTGACGAGACAGTCTCTCTCGCCCCTGCCCACACTGTGCAGGCGCGGGTGGCGGAACAGCGACACAGACTGCGAGTCGACGTCCACCAGAGCAGCAGTGTACACCTCCATGCACGCGCGCTGCAAGCACTCTGTGTACTGACTACACAAAAAATGGAGACTTATGAGTGATTCCGTTTTTGTAAGTGTCATAGTCATGATCATGCTTGCGATTCCAAATAAACATTTGATCGTTTGATTTGATTGACAGCTCACTGCCCACCACAGCGTCCGTCTTAGTGGCGACTGCGAGGAGTAGATGCGTGTGGGTGGCGGAGAGTGCGTGGGTGAAGTGGTCGGGGCGGGTGACGGCAGCCGGCAAGCGGAACACGGCCACTCGACAGCGCGTGTCCTGCGCCGCGTCCCACACCTCCACACAATGGCCCGACTGAAACATGCGCATCCACCCCACTCCCTCTCCCTCTCTCCCTCTCTCTCTCTCTTTCTCTCTCTCTCTCAGTCTCACCTCATTGCGCATGTATACGACGAGGAGGATGCGCTCTCGTCCTCCCTCGCTGCCCTCCTTGATCTTGTGGAGGCGGAGAGGCAGGCGCGTCTCCGCACCTCCACTCTCCCACAGGCACATCGTCTCGCCGGCCGGCATCGTTTAAAGCCCTCTCTCTCTCTCTCTCTCTCTCTCTCTCTCTCTCCTCTCTCTCTCTTCATCCCCTCAGCCCCATCCCCCACCCACCAGCTCCCGCGCAGTGTCTGCCATGCTCATATGTTTCAGCAGTCCCATACGGTTCACCATCACCAGCACCTCAAACACGCATCATCAAATTCAAATTCAACATTTATCCGAATCCGTGATCATAGCTCATTCACAGAGTAACGCCGGGAAGCAAGAGTGGGAAAACTAGCCAGAGTGGAAAAACGTCAACCACACTCTGTATCATATATACTGATCACTTTCACTCACTTTCACCATTTCACTCGATATCACTCCCATCGTGCCACCTTTGCATCATTAGTCTATATTATATACTCATTCTCGCACCTTGTCGTGAGTGAGGCAGATGTCCACGTATTCCTTGAGCAGTTCGTGCGCATTCACGCACGCCCAATCGTCGCCCATTTGCTGAAACACACTTTCTCTCCATCCTTCTCTCTCCTCTCTCTCTCTTTCCCTCCCCCCCCCTCTCTCTCTCTTTCCCACCTTCCTCCCGTTCGCCCTGTATGCCACATGGTAGACGACCCCGTCCTCCGTGAGAAACGCGAGGTAGGAGAAGCCCTGGCGGCGGAGAATGCGCGTCGCCCGCTGCAAATCAATCAATCAATCAATCACAAATTACACGTCCATCACCACATTTTATATTATGTTTCCCCACTCCTAACGTCCAACAAATTCTTAAACTCCAGTTTCCATTTTTTTCCCGGATGGACGCAGCGTTTGCATTCGAATGATGCTACTCAGACTCACCACAATCCTCTTCACCGGGAACTCGGGGTCGGTCTCGATCTCGAACGACGTCGTCTTGCCGCCCGCCTCGCCGCACACAAACATGCGCTCAAATCATTTACGTATTCATTTATTACTGCCGGTATCAACAAATGAATCTAACTGATCCAAAACATAGCCGGAAGTAACTCACGAATCGATAGGACGCGTACTGCACCAGCCAGTCCTTGCCCAGACCGTGCACGCAGATCGGCTTAAATCGATCGATATCAATCTATCAATCAATCAATAACACCCCACCTTGTCACCGGGGTTGCCCTGAATCGGCATGACCAAGCCGGTGCCATCGAATCCGCCGGCGATATCTGTTTGAGAATGCAATCCAGACAAGTACTCTGCACCCACCGTTGACAGCGCTGCACCTGCGCGTTCCTTTCTCACTGCGCATCAGCAAGTAGCCATGCTGCGCAGAGTGTGACACCTCAACAACTACCATCTTCAAGGTGCGGTAACTCTCTTCAGAAGCAATTCCGACGTTTTTCGAAGGGATAGCAAGGCGAGTATTCCGAAGGCGATTCCGGACGGTCAGTCCTTCCTTCACTGCTTCACTCACTCACCTCCACTCCCCTCTCTCGAATCTGCCACGTCGACGTCACACTGCCACTCTCCACACAGACTTCCAACACCTCCCTGCAATTGAACAGTAGAAAAATTTATGAACATGCGATAACGAATGGAAATAATCAAACTACCTGCTGCTGTGCGAGGCAGCGACGAGTGTGGAGGGAGTCTCAAAGTGGAGAAAGTTCAGTCCGCGAGTCGATGGCTACACAAGTGGAGCCCGTGTTAACATAAGTAGTTTTTATAGAGTACCTTGAGAAGAACAAAGGTCTTTGGAGATGGAGAAGACAGCGATGCGCGCATAGCCACTCGCAACACACGGCCGCTCGCACAGCCCACCTATCAATCAATATCAATCAATACATCCAATCAATAGACTCACAATTAGGTGGCGATACTGAGCGCAGAGGGCAGTGATCGTCTCTCCGCAGGACAAGAAAGGCACGCCGACAACAGTCGGGTCCGATTGTCGACCCGGTGAGAACGACATGACACTTCCTGGAATATTGAGAGATGAACATGACCACATATGCTGAAACCACCGCCAGTAGCGAAGTAGACGGTGCGGTCGGGGGCAAGGGTGGCAATGTGAAGGGGCGGGTCAGGACAGAGGCCGGACAGCGGCTGACATAATGATTATTCACAGTTCACTATCATGTTGCGTACCTCGTAGATGCATTCCGGAATAAATGAAGTATTCGAAGAGCCGTCCATAGTCAGGCTCGCCACCAGCAATCCATCGCAAACACCGTCCTATAAATATATGCATACTCTAATCACTTAATAAAATATATAAGTTGATATATAAAATGTCCACCTTGATCTTCTCGTAGCCGACGACGCAGCGGAAGCGCTCCGAGTCGTTCCAACAGCTCATCCAACCAGGCACCATCTCAACACGAAATACACGCTCACCAAAGTTTCATAACCAACTGTATGTTGAGCAGGAGATGGCGCGAGGAGGCTGTGAAACTGCGAGACGCGCGCGAAATCCATGAACAAGCACACATGCACGCGTGCTTCTCCAACATCCTCCGACTGCCCCACGACAGTGACCACATAGGTGGCGGGCTGGCGCTGGTATGCAGTCGCACTACCGCACACAACCCTGCAATACATTCCACAAATAATGATAACATGCAATGCAGTGATCTCACGTGGTGAGCGGATGCGGGGTGACGGCTAGAGGGAGGAGCGCGAGCTGCTGCTCACCGATGACCGACAGCGACACGCTCATCGTCGCCGACGTCGTCACCACAACAATCTGAGTGTAACACGTACACGCCTGATTATGTGAGCGAAACTACGACGCACATGTCGCTTGGAGATGACGAGTATGTCGAGGATGGGGTGAGGCAGCTCCATGACGCGACTCGCGCACACCAGCCCGCCCCGCTCCAACTCGCCCCGAGACACCACCGCCACACACGTGTGCGAGTACAGCAACACCACATCTACAACAGTAATTTATATTCGACTAGTAAATAAAACCGCATAAAACTACCGTTTGTTTGCGTGAAGAAACGCGCTCCTCGCACGTAGAAGTCGGAGGCAGACTGTTCGATGGTGGTTTGTGCGAAGACCGACAGCACCGGCTCAGAACGGGCGGAGAGGAGGGAGGATACCCACTGCACTCCGCTGCCACACCCTGCAATGTGGTCGGTATCGGTATCAAGTACGCGGTAATGTCATCCCACTCACCTAGGATGAACCTGTCTGTTCCGGGATGTTCAACCATGAGACAGCGAGGCTGATTGTTCAGCTGTAAACTCAGCATCTGAAACTTTTGAAAATATATTTAAAAAAAACAACAACAAAAACAGAACAAAATTGATACATCGTTGAATTCGATCGATGATATCGGAGTTTCAAAGGGTCAAAATCCATGTAAATTGATAAGTGGAGCGCTTAAAAAGTATTGATTATCGAAGATTGCTTCATCATGATTTTTTATTCAAAATATTTATCATAAATGTCTTCATATGTGTACAAACAAGTTTTTTGGAGGCTCACACACGGGCGAGGCGTGCCTTCTTCTTGTATCCTTCGTTGCTGGCTCCAGCCACTGCGGCAGTGCGGGCGGGGCAAGGACAGTAGGCAGCGTCCGATCCCGGCTGGCCAGACTCTCCGGCTGCTCCAGGAGCTCCATCCTCTCCCGGGGCTCCGTCCTGTCCAGAAGGTCCCTGCTCTCCTTCCGCACCATCAGATCCGTTCTCTCCGTCCTCTCCAGAAGCTCCAGGAGCTCCAGCAGGTCCGGCGGGTCCGGTAGGTCCAGCAGGTCCAGGGGCTCCGGATCCGCGCTTTCCGTTCTGTCCAGGCTGTCCGGCGGGTCCGGCCTCTCCGGGCTGTCCAGCCTCTCCCTGGTCTCCAGAAGGTCCGTCCGCTCCAGGCTGTCCGTCCTGTCCGGGCTCTCCGGGCTGTCCATCGGTTCCGTTGTCTCCAGGAGGTCCAGCGGGTCCGTCGGGTCCGGGAGGTCCGGCGGGTCCAGCCTCGCACTTGATGCATCCCTGCTGCTCCTTCGGGTCAGTGAGGGCACTTCCGGCGTTTCCGGGCTGTCCGGGCTGTCCGGGAGCTCCGTTCTCTCCATCCTGTCCCTTCTCTCCGGGAGGTCCGGGAGGTCCAGGAGGACAGTTGTTAGGCTGCTCTCCGCAGTTGCACGATCCAGAATCCGACCTCTTCTGATGATGACGGGTCTTGTGGAGCGAGAATCCAGCAGAGCGCGAGTGGCGGGAAGCAGAGTTGACAAGCATCATCTCAGTCCAAGCCATGTCAGCATACTCCTGAATAAGATAAAATAGCAGAAAGAGAGAGAGAGAGAGAGAGAGAGAGAGAGAGAGAGAGAGATTTTACCTTGAACTCTGCCATTTCGGCCTTCTGTTGCTCGAGGAAGGACGAGGCATCCAGGAAGATGCTTCCGATGGCAACGAGAGAGCAAAAGACGACGATTCCGCAGCCTCCAGAAAGGAATCCGACAAATACTCGAGACATGGTGGAAGGATGGAATGGAGAAGGAAGGACGCCTTATATGGGAATAGAGAGTTTGGGAATCACACGCACTATATACTTCTTTCGTACGGAAAGGGACAACTATTACACCTAGTGAACGGAACAGAATCTGACAAAAACGCGCGTTCACAGCTAGTGGTAGATTCGGGAAAGGTCGCCGCAGGGCACAAACCGTAAACAAGCCGGTACTGTACAGCAAAACCCAAAACTAATTCCAGTTTTCTGGATTCAAAAAGAACCTATCTTCTCTTCTTGTTGCGTATATTGCAAACGACATTTGAGATATTTCTGCGATTCTACAGCTTCGAATCTCTGACAGCATCACACCTAACACATTTTCAATCTTCTTTATTTAACAAAACAACGAGAACAATCGAACGTCAATGTAACACAAAAAAAACATGACAGAAGTATCTTCAACTCAAAACGGAACAAAACAAAGTATCGAATAGATCAAAGAGACTCAGAGCCTCCAGTGCAATCTCAAAATGTACAGTGTGGTGAAATAGCAATGATTCTACGAGTGAATGACAAGGTGCATAATACAATAGTAGATGGGCGAGATGTGAATAGTCATAAAGATATAGCAGAAGTCGCTCCCAGAAATGAATAAGGGGGAGAGACAGGGCGTCAGATGGAACGAGTGTGGGAAGAAGGCGACTCACTCGGGCTCTTTCTTGATCATCAGGTTCGAGTTGTTCCAGTTACAGAACGACTGAAACAGCAGGGTCAACCCACTCGGAAACCTCAACACACCTTCATCAGCGTGATCGCGTCGGCCTTCGGGAATCCGAAGCTGTGGAAGAACTGGAAAGCACGATATAAACAGAGAGGCAGGAGAAAGGAGAGAGAGAGAGAGAGAGAGAGAGAGAGAGAGAGAGGGAGAGGGAAATGGACGCACCGTGTCGCTCATCACTTCAGCAATGTCTCCGAGAGTGATAAGCTTCTGCTTCTCAAACTCCTTCGCATACTTGAGCATGTCAAGATTGAACAGCCACCTGCAATTATCATACCAAATCCCGTAATTCTACCGAATCGCATTACAGCCCCGTAGTCGCTTACCGTATTCTACAGTATGCCGACTCATCGAGTCACACAACACGACCAACGAAATAATCCATGTATTCTCCCAGCGCTTAAACTAACTCAGACCTCTTATGCTCTTATGCATGTGCACTTTGTACTTTATGTTTATGAAACGCGATTCTGGATAAACCTTTGACTTTGACGTTGGCCGACTCACGTGCGGACGGTCGTTGTGGAAGTGTATTGGGAGAGCTGTCGGAATGGGGCGATTATGTTGTCGACAGCTTGCGGGCCGCCTTGCTCCAACGCGACACGGCTGCGCTGAAATCATATCACAGTCAACTTGAAATATCAACAAGTGTCACACTGTCACACACCATCAGCAGACGACTGCGCTGCGATTACATCAAATTAACTAGGTTACTAGGTACTATATACAGTCCAGGGAATATTTAGTTCCGCTACCACCGCTCGGCCGTCGTGCATTTGAAAATTGCGCGCGCGCGAAAGTTTGAATGTGAATTTATTCGCGTCCTCTCGCATGTCTATCGATTTTTGCCGCCTCGCACTCTGCGTTCTCTACTGGCGGCTGACTGATTTGCCCATCCACTGTATCTCCTCTCCACTGAACCTACCTTATACTCGATGAGTCTCTCGCGCTCCTCCTCCTTGTGGATAAAGTCCGAGATGCTCTTCATCTTCTCCTTCGAGCCCGTCACCTAGCAGGGTCTTTTGTCTGTCAGTCTGCTGTCTCCATCCCCCCTCCCCCTCTCTCCCTCTCTCTCCCCCACCTACCACAACACTCATCGAGTACGTCCCCTCATTGTCCATCGCAATCACCTCGTGATGCGCACGTGAATGCGATGACGTCACACGTCTCTCCCGAGGCACCTCATCCACAGCTGGAACCATTTCCAATACCAATCATTCACCATCACCACTCGGTGACGATAGTCGAGAGAGAGAGAGAGAGAGGAGACGACTGACTTTCTAGCGGCCGCGGCTGCTCCGACTTGATTGTGCGACGACGCACGCGCTTGCCCGTCATCAGCTGTTCCGTCTCCGGGAAATCCTGAAACACGTTTGGTTGGGGGCGGGACCAGAATGGGCGGAGCTTGCCTTCTGAATGTCGCGAGAAGGCAGCTCGCACACGCGCAGCGGCGTCGACATCTCGGCCAGAATCTCGCCACTGAAAATGAATGAATGAGAGATGAGAGCATGGATTTTGATACATACACATACTCCTACATCGACTATCATACTTTCACAAAACGTAATGCACAATACGAAAAGTGCTTGTAGTGTTAATGCAAGTGAAGTAGCGTTCCGTCTTGTCCAACACTTCACGCGTGACAACGTCTTAAAACCCGATAAAATTCAAATAGCGCCGTTCGAGCGGGTTCTAACAGGGAAGTTGCGAAGAGATCGGCCGCAGAGACGGACAGGAGGGCGCACACCCTCAAGCATCTAACTCTCTCTCCATCGACCATCGACCGTCACAGGGTCACCGTGACGGTCACCGAGTTTACCTTTGCCCATGCATCTGTCTCTCGATGCGTACCTCGGTGCGCGGAGGGTGGTGACGAAGAGGACGTTCCGCTTGGCCATGTCTCCACAGCTGGTGCGGCACAGGAACTGCGCCGACACGCGCCGGACAAACACAGGCAGCGTCAGCTGGAACGGAACGACTACGGATACGGACACCATGAATACTGTCAGGGTCAATGTCAGTTACTATACAATCGGACATCCACACCTATAACGAATAACGAGTGCTCACAACTACTCCTATTCCCAGCTTCCCATAAATCCATGAATCCATGACCCACCCAACTGATCCAAATTTAGAACTTTCTCTACTCTCTATCTCGAATGATTAATTGTGACGGGAGGACACACTACTCGTTTCCTTGTCCCCCCCCCACCGACCACATAGTGTCCTTCCCGGCTGCTCCTCTCTGGCTGGTGGGTCTTGGCCTGCGAGCCGTCCGTGCGCACATCCAGCACAAACGCGCGCCGGTCGCCTACAAACACGGGCTACTTTACAAAAAAAACAACAACATCATGTTTGACAGCATTTTTGTCCAACACGGACAAAAATGAATAGGGGCAGACAGGAAGGCTGCGTTTGACGCTGGAGCGAAGTCGAGAGGGAGAGTGGAAGGGATTGTGACTGACGGTCCTTGTGGAGGTCCTGCACGCAGCGCACCACCGGCTCGTCCTCGTAGTCGCGGTCCGAGTAGCGCAGTGTGAACTCCCACACAGAGTCTAAACGAACATGATGCATCCATGATCACATGCTACAACAACAGCAACAACGAACGCACCAGTGGGCGCGTCGGCGGGCGGATTCAGGTTGAGCGGGATGAATTTCTCCTTCCTGCAGTACAACGCGGGATAGTAGTACTGAAAGATGTATATACGTTACGATCAACAACACGCAATCAAAAAAGTGAAGATTGAACACGTGAACATCATCTTTTTTCAGGATGATGCCTTTACACTGACTAGGCCACAGCAAACATGGCGACGCAACAACAACCAGCATGTGTACACGCACGTAGGAAGACCGAGTCGTGCCGAATTCCTCGTAGCTGACCAGCTCGCGAACAGAGACCGACACCGATTCCGACACGGGCCGCTCACGACGAGATTCCGGTTCCGGATCACTGAGGAGAACGAATGTACATACATATTCAGTATATTATAGTAATATTCAGTACATCACTACTATGTTTCATATCATAATGATTGTGTTGTCATATTCAAATATAACGATTCCGGATAAACGATTGAAATTGAGAATATAGTAACAGGTATATTATAATAACAGATCAAAAATACCCACCTATGAGCCAAGGGCTTGGTGTCTTGTTGTAGGTTCATGTGCTGCGGGGGCTGAGTGGATTGGGCGGCGGCGGGCGGCATTCGATCAACGCCAGCCTGCTGATCCATCCTGCAACACACCAGCCACTCCACTATCAACGGGCAAATATTGTATATTGTAGAGCTGTGACGGTTTTTTTTTCAAGAAGCCTGATTCTGAGCTGCAAATGCAATGTTAGCGTTAGGGGTGCACACAATCCTACGGTGGGTAAATTGGGCTCGGCTGGACCAGTGCAGCGCGTGTCTTGACTCTTGACTGCTCTTGCTAGATAGGGTGTGCATGAGAATGAGTTCGCTCGCCTCACCGTGTGGTTGCAAAATTCGAAAGAACAAATGCACTCACACGGAACCGAATCGTATCTGCTTGATGAGCGAACAAATAGGCCATCCGATCCAAATGACAAAATAGCATAATATGGTGATAGTATGGAATAAATATAGACAAATAAATTAAAAGGGTTTTCTCACTGTTGGTAGGCGGCGACAGTGCGCTCCACCCTGCCCCTCTCGACCCACTGATCGGTGCACATCAGAGACGAGAGATGAACGTCCCTGAGAGAGTGCACCAGCTATGCAAGACGATAGTATCTTACCTGGAAGATCCCATGTCTCCAGGCCTTCCAGGCATCGCGGGTCGGAGCTGAGTGTACTGCGGCTTCGTCTCCCTGCAAGATTCCCGTTACTACAAATTTTGAATCATGCAAATCGTACACGTGTTTATCGTCAAACAGTGCACTCACGTCTCCGGCTCAGGCTCGGCGCGAATCGTCACATTGAGCTCGTTCTCCTCACCCTCCTCGCCTGGCTCCTCAAACAAAACATTGAAAAAACGACCACCATCCCCCCACTAAAACAAAACCAGCAAACTCACAAACTGATCGTGGGGAATGTAGGGGAGTCCGAGCCTCTCGGCCGCTTCCTGCGACGTCGTCGGAGTGTCGAACAACTTGAAGGCGTTGAGCAGCGGCAAAGGCTGCGAGCCAGTTCCGAACAAGAACGGAGTCGTCTGCATATGAGAAAATTAAACAATGACCAATGACATCATACAGCACGAGTTATGAGCGATAGAGCGGTTCAAACACGTTATAACCAGTTATATTTCAGGTCAGATACAAGGAGCCAGACCCTTCCCCGGCTACGCGTTTCAACCAGTCTAGCCGATCACTTTTGAGTTGTTTTCAAATTCCACCTACCTGAGTGTCATTGAATAGATCGCCGTATAAGGAGTTGGAATCGCTGGCGGCAACGGCCTCGTCCATGTCTCCGAACAACTGCGACGCTCCTGACTGCTCGTCCATCTTCAATTCAACTATAAACTCATTTGAAAGTGGAACAATATTTTAAACATAACTATGAAAAAAATATTTCAATTAAAACAATTTTTTTTAAACAAAATGCAAATTTTGAATTATTGTGCGTTTTCACATTTGTCACTCACACTTTTCTACACTATAACACACTATTTATGAACTCCTGTTCGAAAATATTTATCATAAATGGCATCATATGTGTACAAACAAGATTTTTGGAGGCTCACACACGGGCGAGGCGAGCCTTCTTCTTGTATCCTTCGTTGCTGGTTCCAGCCACTGCGGCAGTGCGGGCGGGGCAAGGACAGTAGGCAGCGTCCGATCCCGGCTGGCCAGACTCTCCGGCTGCTCCAGGAGCTCCATCTTCTCCAGGGGCTCCGTCCTGTCCAGAAGGTCCCTGCTCTCCATCCGGACCATCAGCTCCGTTCTCTCCGTCATCTCCAGGAGCTCCAGGAGTTCCAGCAGGTCCGGCGGGTCCAGTGGGTCCAGCAGGTCCGGGGGCTCCGGATCCGCGCTTTCCGTTCTGTCCAGGCTGTCCAGCGGGTCCGGCCTCTCCGGGCTGTCCAGCCTCTCCCTGGTCTCCAGCAGGTCCGTCCGCTCCAGGCTGTCCGTCCTGTCCGGGCTCTCCGGGCTGTCCATCGGTTCCGTTGTCTCCGGGAGGTCCAGCGGGTCCGTCGGGTCCGGGAGGTCCGGCGGGTCCAGCCTCGCACTTGATGCATCCCTGCTGCTCCTTCGGCCCGGTGAGGGCACTTCCGGCGTTTCCGGGCTGTCCAGGGGTTCCGGGAGCTCCGTTCTCTCCATCCTGTCCCTTCTCTCCGGGAGGTCCGGCAGGTCCAGGAGGACAGTTGTTAGGCTGCTCTCCGCAGTTGCACGATCCAGAATCCGACCTCTTGTGATGACGACGGGTCTTGTGGAGCGAGAATCCAGCAGAGCGCGAGTGGCGAGAAACAGAGTTGACAAGCATCATCTCAGTCCAAGCCATGTCAGCATACTCCTGAATATGATGAAATGGCAGAGAGAGAGAGAGAGAGAGAGAGAGAGAGAGAGAGAGAGAGAAAGAAAGAAAGAAAGAGAGAGGAGGGGTAGGAAAGAAAGAGATATTTTACCTTGAACTCTGCCATTTCGGCCTTCTGTTGCTCGAGGAAGGACGAGGCATCCAGGAAGATGCTTCCGATCGCAACGAGAGAGCAAAGGACGACGATTCCGCAGCCTCCAGAGAGGAACCCAACGAATACTCGAGACATGGTGGAAGGATGGAATGGAGAAGGAAGGACGCCTTATATGGAAACAGAGTGTGCAGGAATCACACGCGCAACATACTTCTTACGTACTGAAAGGGACAACTATTACACCTAGTGAACGGAACAGAATCTGACAAAAACGCGTGATCACAGCTAGTGGTAGATTCGGGAAAGGTCGCCGCAGGGCACAAACCGTAAACAAGCCGGTACTGTACAGCAAAACAAAACTTATCCCAGTTTTCTGGATTCGAATCTCTCTCTCTCCCCCTCTCTCCCCCTCTCTTCCCCTAACGAACGATAAATTAGTTGGTCCCGCCACGATAGGCTTTTCGCTACCGTGTCGGTTATCCGTGCAGAATCATGACTGTGAGGAATGAGAAAGTGTCGCTGAAATGACACATGTACAATGTGAATATTTACATAGTCATTATCCCAAAAAGTCGATGAGTGAAATAGAGCAACTGAAATTAGAGAAGGCTTCATAAGCCATGCGTGAGGGAAGGCAACACCATTTCATCAGCTGTCTCTTCTCCTCTCTGTTCATTTGTGTCACCGTCATGTTCTATTGCCGAGTGGTCACTGTTTTCGAAACGGTGAGTGGGTGTGTAGTGTGTATTTGTATTTTACTACTGTTGCGTGCGAATGTTTTTTTTGCAATTTTTTAACGACATCTCACGCCTATCGGCCTAGTTTCGCAATAATGCGTCCGTGAGTGGCGAACCATGCGGGTGAAAGCGAGCTCAGACTCGATTATGTATCAAATAGTCGCTTTATGAAACAAAACAAGCACCTTCTGAGGGCAAGCTCAGACTCGATTATGTATCAAAACGTCAGCTCACTCAACTCTTTTCTGAGGATCTGAGGGTGGGGGCGCGTTCTGAGCGTCTGAGATCTTGCAGAGAATCTTTCCGGGGATTTTTCTGAGGGTGCGCGGCCGTTCCGAGATGGGGGAGGGGGGATGCCCCGACCCACCGAGTATAGCGAACATCGCTAACCACTACACTATGCGGTGCTCCACTATGCTCAAATGACGTCTTCGAAAACACTATAGGTGCGAACCAAACGCGAACGCAGAACGCGCGCGCTTGCCGCTTGCGTTACCGCTTCAAGATCTCATTCAATACATTAGGTTCAGAATCAGAATCAGCTCACTCAACATTTTTCGATGGAAACACTATCGTGTATTTTGACCATACATACATTGTACAGAACGAAGTTCTCTGCAGAATCATTCCTGGCACTTTCACACATGACCTCGTGATGCAGTAGTATAACCCTCGACTCGCTACTTGTGACAAGTAGTTAGCTCGCTGGTTCGACTCTCGGGATTGAAGTGACTCCCCGTGTTCTAAGTATACGCTATACTATATTATTCATAACTTCGACTATTGTCTCCATAAAATCACGTTTTTTATCGAAGTAATTAGAACACAAACTATTTCAGGCCACGTTCAAGCACGAGAAGAAAAGGCGCAGGGGAGTCAACTCCGATACGACGGTGATTGATTCGAGTCTTCCGCGTGCATGTGCGTCCTCACTATTCCGTCATATGGTGCATTTCAGCACTGTCCATGGAGTTTCGTGCCGCCGCCGCCTCCTAGTCAGGATCCCAACTACGCCATACACTTCCCTTCGCTCTCGAACCCGGCACAGCCTCAAGAGACGCCCATCCTGCGCCAGAACGCCCCGCTTCCTCCACAGGTATGCCTAGTCGTCTCATCACATAATGAGATGCACACTGCTCGTCTTATTCAACCCTACTTCATGTGTTGATTCTAGGAGCGCGACTGCCCGACGCTGACTGGCTGCCCCGCCCCGGAACGCACGGTGTGTTACGTGGACTATGGTGCTCTGGAGATACATACACTCTAGACGGACACAGAAGTGTAGTAGGTGCCACACCCTCGGATTCGAACCAAATTGATAGGATATCTTATTTAGGACTCTAGCCATCGATTTGTGGTGTCCGAATTTCCAAAACGAACTATACGTTTTCGTCAGAATAGAGTTGACGAAAACGCGTGATCACAGCTTCAGATTCTTCTTATTCTTCTTCTTTTCCCCGCGGCGTGCGGTCGGGTCCTCATTTTGCCCCACCGCCGCCGAATGTTCGGTCATCGACAAGAATCCTTCCCGAGAAACCAGTGAGGCGGCGGGAAGTACCCTCATGTGGACGCAGCTATGGCGCGAGGAGATATCGATTGGCATGGAAGCAAAGGAAACCCCGGAGCTCTGCACGTCAAGAACGGTACTCTAATGGTCCAGGAATGAGTATCGATCAAGTATCGTCTTCCCACCACTAACCTCGTCAGTCTACCTGTCTTTCCCCGGCGTTAGCCTATGTATGTATCTATCATCTTAGGCACTACTGTATGCTTCATATCATTATGATTGTGATGTCATATTCAAATATAACGATTCCGGATAAACGATTGATTGAGAGTTGACGAAAAAATTTGCGATTCGTTCCCCGTTACAATTCGAAAATGCATGTTTCGGCATTACAGTATTCGCGCGAATTGTTCTCTCACGTCTCGCCTTTCAGACTCACTCGCCCTCTGCCACCAGCTGCCATCCAAGCGACGACACGAACCGATCCATGTTGACTGCGTGTGTGTCTCCTCTGTCCTACAAGGTGAGAAAGGGGGGGATGGAAAGAGAGAAGTGGAGAGAGGGCAGGTAGAGAGAGGGGGTGAGAGAGAGAGAGAGAGAGAGAGAGAGAGAGAGAGAGTGAGGAAGGAAGAAAGGGAGGAAGGAAGATACGCGACCAACTAGTCTGATCTTTGAGAAGGTACGGCGACAGCAAGGCACCCTCGATCGTTCGACCAAGCCGCATACGTCATCGCTGCGCAGTCGACCCGATGCCAATCTATTCATCCTTGACCGCATCCCAAAAACACGCTCCAAACAGGTAACCATGCTGTTGAAAAAATGATTCGATGATTTGTTTGATAAACACATTACCACAACTGTTTGCGAAAAGAGAGAACCGTTTGTTGTAGGCAAGCCTCGCTCCCGCGCCGATTCACTATCCCGCTCCCATCCTGCTCGCCAATCGATTCAATTGCTTCCATGAAATGACAATTGAGGTACGGTAAACATGCAAACAGTCGCAAATGCGGTTAATGAATGTGTAATGTGTAGGGAACCACGGAGCACAGGGATGGCGCGCTGCCTAGTCGATCGACGTCCGCGAAACGCGTCCGCCACACCAAGACAACCAAGCCTGCCAATGTGCGTTATACACCGGTATTTCTTCCCTTGACTGACCAACACTCTTATAGAAGCACCATGTTTCCCGATCGGGGAAGCGGAGGAAGCTGAATGGCTCGACAAGCAGCCGCGACAGGAAGGTATGGGTATGGGAGAGCGGGATGAGAGAAAGATGCTTTTCAGGTGTTTGGCGAGTGGCTGGTGCGATGGAGTGGTGCGGTCGGAGGAGGTGGCAGTGAGAGGGCTGCGTCCGCGTCTCCAGGCCCTGCCGAGGCTGCGTCCGCGTCTCCAGGCCCTGCCGCCGACACCACCCCACACCCGCTCCACCGCTTCCGCCGCCGCGTGCCAGCGTCAGTCACAAAACACACCAATCAATCAATCTGTCGTTTATCCGGAATCGTTATAGCTGAATATGACTACACAATCATAATGATATGAAGCAGTAGTGCCTAAGATAGATACACCAACTCACACACACACACAAAACCCACCATTGTGAGATATGTTTGTGGGGGAATTTCAGCGACGAGTGGCGGAAGGCGGTGCGGGAAAAGTACGTGTCGCGTGAGAAGGTGGTGGGAGGGTCCGAGCCGCACAGAGTCTATGGGTATGTGAGCGGGGCGATTGCAAGTAACTCTTCCCCATTGTTTAGACTGATCAATCCTGATGGAGCCAACGCCTGCTGGTTGAACAGTGCCACACAATTCTTCGCCAGCATCTCCCTGTATGTTTCGTGCATAGATACTTTGTCGAGTCAAAAGTACGCGCTGGCGTCTCTCAAGCCTGCACGACTCGCCAAGTATGTATATGTGAAATCTAAAAGGTAGTTATATTGCTTCAGGCTCTTCAGTTCGATGCTCAACAATCTCTCATTTTCCAAGAACCGGGAGTTTTCGTGTCCGCGAGTTGCCAAACATCTGTTATTAGACTATAGAAGCGAGATAGGAGTGAAATTCGAGGAGTTACAGAACTGGTCTCCCCAAGTATGTATCATAGTGAACAACTACATGTTCTAGATGTACTGAATCACTACTAGCATTAATCTAACTGTTTAGGATCTCGTATTGTTCGTGCGTCGAATGATCGAAACTGTTACCGATGCAGTGACTACAGACGAGGCGTACCATCTGTTTGCGGCGGTCCGCCACAGGACGTACGCACACTCTTTTACATGCAATATGTGATCATTCGAGCTCCATGTTCAGATCATTCTGTCCGAACGTTCTCGCGAAACATGAAAGCGAAACAAAACTCTTCTTCCTTTCCGTGGACAGCAGAGAAGGGTCAGAATGTACCTATATGAAAGTGTATACGAGTCGTTGTGAATGTTTCAGGGCAACTCTACAAGGAGCTCTGCATCGCGCGTTCTCTTCCAGGCAGTGCTCAACGTACGCGGCCTCCTTCAATTTATTGAATTTATTAGTATAGCGTTATTTACATTTAGTTGCCACACTCGGTGCGCGTACTTCACCTCTGTAGCCTGGTCACAGTGTTCTCCGTGAGTCGGGCATATCCTGACAAACGTTGAAAGACTGTTCACAGGTATTTCGTAGTCGAGCTTCAACAATCTGAGAACAGCACACTGCGCATCGAGAAGGTATACATTGTGTCGCGACGAGTTTTGTCTCAGCGGCTGGTTGCAGTGCGTGTCTCTGTCGATCAAGGATCGATCGGGTGGCGCAGTGGGCGGCGCGAAGAGAAGAAAGAGGAATCCGGCGGATAGTGTGAGTCCGCATCTTGCTTCAACTCATCGAACATAGGGAGCAATACCCTCCAAGGACTCATCATGGGACAAAACACTAAACCTTTGTACATTCCGCCAAGTCTGTGTTTTGTGTTTTGTGTTGTCTGTACCTATGGATAAACCATTGAATTATTAACATTTAGGACTACGAGGATCCCAACGACCTCACTTACCCCAACAACCGGCAGCGAGCGCAGAAGCGGAGAAAGCGGGCCAAAACTAGCGCGAGGAGCGCGAAGAAGACACATTCCCAGCCGGCGCCTTCGAAGCCCCTGCGAGAACAGGACACAGACCAAACAGATGGCAGGTGGGGGATAGTGGAAAGACAGTGCCCTCTCCACGAATCTCATTCCAGGCTCGTCGAGGGAGCGGATGGGGAAGAAGTGGGAGTGGGAGTGGGAATGGACTGCTCTACTCCGGCAGACCAAGCTGCTTCCATGGAAGACTTGCCTCGCAGCAGCGGCGGCGGCGACGCTCGTCTCCCTCCCGTCTCGCCGCATCCGATGCGAGTCACTCTGCCGCCGCACCGCACGATGGCTCGCTGGTCGGCGGCCCTCGGCTGTCCCTGTCCCACTCTCGTCTACAAGCCCCACACATTGTCTGCGCACCCAACAACTCGGCCACTCAAGACCATCTTCGTGCAGAACGACCAGCACTCGCTGTACATGTATGCGCAATGAGTATCGCGTATTCATACGGATCCGTTCGCTTTCAGAAGTGTCAGTGTGTGGTTGACCGGTTCCACCAGATACCACAGAATCCTGGAGAAGTCGGTCAGTGTACCAGTATAAGTATACCTTTTGGTTTCGAATCACTGAATTGTTTAGGTGGCCAGCACTCGCTCCTACGTACAGGAGAACACGAACCAACTCAACGCCGATGTGACTGGGTACATCTATCTTTGATAGTTCAGTCTTCTTTTCATTCACATTTTTAAGGAATACACCCCAAGGCCGAAAGAAACTCGTTGAGTCTGGGCATTCTGGAAGAGAACTTGTGGCGATTGCTTCGTTCCTTCGAATGCACATTCTGATCTGGCACCAGGTGCTGTAACAATCCAATCCGTGATTACTGGATGACTCTCTCACATTCAGATCGACGCGGAATGGGAGATGACGGCACCTCTGAACTACTCATCTCACACGCCTTCCATCGTGCTAGGATACGACGAGAAGAACGCGAGCTATTGCGTGATCACGCGCGTTCGAGACGTGCCGGCCGTGTGCTACCGGCTATCCGCAGTCGCACATTACATTTCAGGTGGAGCCGGTGAGTGAGAGTGTGATTGATGATGGCACAGCCTGCTGTTCAGGCCACTTCTACACGGACCGGCGCCTTCCTGACGGCAGCTGGTGTCGGATGAACGACGGCGAGGTGAGCTTCGCATGCATTGTAGAAGATCATATCACAAGTGTATCGCGTTTCAGGTGACGGAGAGGAGCGAGGAGCAAGTTCTGCAACAGTCTGGCAGGACTGGCAAACTGCTTCTATTCGAGAGGCTGTGAAGCCGACAGGAACCTGCGGTGTCTTCTTCTCTCTGTGTGTTCGTCGCGTCTCCTCTCCCCTCAACCATGACAGATCTTGTTCCCCCTTGTGTATTGTCATCACGTGTTTGCTGTATAATAGCATCAGATCACTTTGCAATAAATTGTTATAATGTGTGGTCGAAGTGATGTGGTGAAATGACGGGGTGTGGTCATTTCGAATGAAAGACGCACACTGCGCGGCCGGGTCGCAGGTACAATTACAGTCTGTCAATCTCAGTCAGTCTAAACAGGTACTTTCCCTAAGTTGCAGGCGGAGCCTCTATCGTTCTTGTTCACGATGAAGCAAGCGGGCGCTACACCGAAGCGCTAATGGGAGCCGCACGGAGCGTTGAAAGGTACGATCGTACGGTGGCTACAGTATTTCTACCGTACACCTAGGACGGCAAGGTGCGACGGACCAGGAAAAGACGTGAAGTGTTCTTACGGAGCGCGCCACCATGACGAACCACAAGAAATTGAGACAAGCAAGAAGGAGGTGAGGAGCAATGAGGGTTACTGTAAAATACAGTATCTGGTACTCACAGTAGAAATGATATAATCACAGAAGGGAGCCCATGAGAGGCGTCATGTTGCGCTGTTGAGAGCCCCGATGCGCGCGCTTGGCGCGGAGGGGTACTGTAGACTACCGTATACCCAGCCTAACGTGGAAACTATCGATTTCGGTGCGGGAGCAGCTGGGAGAGGACTTACTCCACCATAAGCAAAACCAAAAGCGCTCTCATCCACCCACATTTGCGATGCTTTATCCTAGTCCCTTTTCCTCACAGTTGATGTTGATTGAATTTGTTTGTTGCAGGACCGTGAGTGCGATCCGACGTTCGCGGGACGAGACGCAAACGCACTGCAACTTCTTTGAGGTAGAAAAAGTTTTCTTTCTATCTAGCCTTCGGTTGACTAGTCGTGGTGCACTGTCTGGAGTGTCGAGAACACTGAGTTATTCGCCACGACTAGGCAATCGAGGGCTTCTGGTCTGCTCCGTCCACCTACATACGGTAGCAATGGGCGCAGTAAGTAAGACCTCGGACCCACCCTCAACACACGGTGGGGGTGCCTCTGAGTGAACTGAAACACCTTGCTATGCTAGGCTAGGGAGAGCAGACCAGTTATCATATTGAAACGTATCATTTGCTACCATGTCCATTTTCATGTTCGTCCGCTCATCGCCTCTTCCTTCTCTTCAATCAACGGACGGCTCTCACACTCTTCATCCTCATCGCTATTGAGGTATGCGCAAACTGTGTTTCATTTTTCATTTACAAACTGGTTTGGTCAGTCGTCAACTTGAGTTTTCGAACTGGATGGGGGCGTGGCCCAGAGCGGAGAGAGAGAAATAGAGGGAGAGAGAGGGGGGAGGGAGAGAGAGGGAGGTAGAGGGATGAAGGGAGAGAGAGAGAGAGAGAAAGAGGGAGAGAGAGGGGGGGGGAGGGAGAGAGGAAGGGAGGGACAGGGAGGGGGGAGAGAGAGGGAGGGAGGGTGCGATAGACAGAGAGGGAGAGTGAGAGGAAGAGAGGGAGAAGTATTCAAACTTGTGAAGCGATACGAAAAACGAAAAGACTAGGGAAAGAAAAAAGGGTTCTGGCGGATACTGTATGAATCAGTCGATGTAGTGTGTATTTTTGATGGAGACCAAACTGTTACGAATGTTGTGATTTCAAATCATGAATCCAATTTATGAAATGAATGAATGTGAACTGAAGGGGGCGTGGTCCAGAGCGGAGGGGAGAGAGAGAGACAAAGAGGGAAAGAGGGGGGCGAGCGGGGACGGAATTCGACCCGAACGAACCATATTGACCCGGAGATGAATGGTTCTAGTCCGGGAGAGAGAGAGAGAGAGAGAGAGAGGAAGGGAGAGAGGGGGAGGGTGCGATTGACAGAGAGGGAGAGTGAGAAAAAGAGAGGGAGGAGTATTCAAACTTGTGAAGCGATACGAAAAACGAAAAGACTAGGAAAGAAAAAAGGGTTCTGGCGGATACTGTATGAACCAGTCGATGTAGTGTGTATTTTTGATGAAGACTAAATTGTTACGAATGTTGTGATTTCAAATCATGAATCCAATTTATGAAATGAATGAATGTGAACTGAAGGGGGCGTAGTCCAGAGCGGAGGGGAGAGAGAGAGACAAAGAGGGAAAGAGGGGGGCGAGCGGAGACGGAATTCGACCCGAACGAACCATATTGACCGGAGATGAATGGTTCTAGACCGGGAGAGAGAGAGAGAACGAGAGAGAGAGAGAGAGAGAGAGAGAGAGAAAGAGAGGAAGGGAGAGAGGGGGAGGGTGCGATAGACAGAGAGGGAGAGTGAGAGAAAGAGAAGGAGAAGTATTCAAACTTGTAAAGCGATACGAAAATACTAGGGAAAGAAAAAAAGGGTTCTGGCGGATACTGTATGAATCAGTCGAAGTAGTGTGTAATTTTGATGAAGACTAAACTGTTACGAATGTTGTGATTTCAAATCATGAATCCAATTTATGAAATGAATGAATGTGAACTGAAGGGGGCGTGGTCCAGAGCGGAGGGGAGAGAGAGAGACAAAAAGAGGGAAAGAGGGGGGCGAGCGGGGACGGAATTCGACCCGAACGAACCATATTGACCCGGAGATGAATGGTTCTAGTCAGGGAGAGAAAGAGAGAGAGAGAGAGAGAAAGGGGGGAGGGTGCGATTGACAGAGAGGGAGAGTGAGAGGAAGAGAGGGAGGAGTATACAAACTTGTGAAGCGATACGAAAAACGAAAAGACTAGGGAAAGAAAAAAGGGTTCTGGCGGATACTGTATGAACCAGTCGATGTAGTGTGTATTTTTGACGGAGACTAAACTGTTACGAATGTTGTGTTTTCAAATCATGAATCCAATCTATGTAATGAATGAATGTGAACTGAAGGGGGCGTGGTCCAGAGCGGAGGGGAGAGAGAGAGAGACAAAGAGGGAAAGAGGGGGGCGGGCGGGGACGGAATTTGACCCGAACGAACCATATTGACCGGAGATGAATGGTTCTAGACCAAGAGAGAGAGAGAACGAGAGAGAGAGAGAGAGAGAGAGAGAGAGAGAGAGAGAGAGAGAGAAAGAGAGGAAGGGAGAGAGGGGGAGGGTGCGATAGACAGAGAGGGAGAGTGAGAGAAAGAGAAGGAGAAGTATTCAAACTTGTAAAGCGATACGAAAATACTAGTCCAAGAAAAAAGGTTGTGGCGGATACTTTATGAATCAGTCGTTGTTGTGTGTATGTTTGATGGAGACTAAACTGTAACGAATGTTGTGATTTCAAATCATAAATCCAATCTATGAAATGAATGAATGTGAACTGAACTTGATTGAATTTGTTTGTTGCAGGACCGTGAGTGCGATCCGACGTTCGCGGGACGAGACGCAAACGCACTGCAACTTCTTTGAGGTAGAAAAAGTTTTCTTTCTATCTAGCCTTCGGTTGACTAGTCGTGGTGCACTGTCTGGAGTGTCGAGAACACTGAGTTATTCGCCACGACTAGGCAATCGAGGGCTTCTGGTCTGCTCCGTCCACCTACATACGGTAGCAATGGGCGCAGTAAGTACCTCGGACCCACCCTCAACACACGGTGGGGGTGCCTCTGAGTGAACTGAAACACCTTGCTATGCTAGGCTAGGGAGAGCAGACCAGTTATCATATTGAAACGTATCATTTGCTGCCATGTCCATTTTCATGTTCGTCCGCTCATCGCCTCTTCCTTCTCTTCAATCAACGGACGGCTCTCACACTCTTCATCCTCATCGCTATTGAGGTATGCACAAACTGTGTTTCATTTTTCATTTACAAACTGGTTTGGTCAGTCGTCATTTTGAGTTTTCGAACTGGATGGGGGCGTGGCCTAGAGCGGAGAGAGAGAAATAGAGGGAGAGAGGGGGGGAGGGAGAGAGAGGGAGGTAGAGCGATGAAGGGAGAGAGAAAGAGAGAAAGAGGGAGAGAGAAGGGGAGGGAGAGAGGAAGGGAGGGACAGGGAGGGGGGAGAGAGAGAGGGAGGGAGGGTGCGATAGACAGAGAGGGAGAGTGAGAGGAAGAGAGGGAGGAGTATTCAAAATTGTGAAGCGATACGAAAAGACTAGGGAAAGAAAAAAGGGTTCTGGCGGATACTGTATGAATCAGTCGAAGTAGTGTGTAATTTTGATGAAGACTAAACTGTTACGAATGTTGTGATTTCAAATCATGAATCCAATTTATGAAATGAATGAATGTGAACTGAAGGGGGCGTGGTCCAGAGCGGAGGGGAGAGAGAGAGACAAAAAGAGGGAAAGAGGGGGGCGAGCGGGGACGGAATTCGACCCGAACGAACCATATTGACCCGGAGATGAATGGTTCTAGTCAGGGAGAGAAAGAGAGAGAGAGAGAGAAAGGGGGGAGGGTGCGATTGACAGAGAGGGAGAGTGAGAGGAAGAGAGGGAGGAGTATACAAACTTGTGAAGCGATACGAAAAACGAAAAGACTAGGGAAAGAAAAAAGGGTTCTGGCGGATACTGTATGAACCAGTCGATGTAGTGTGTATTTTTGACGGAGACTAAACTGTTACGAATGTTGTGTTTTCAAATCATGAATCCAATCTATGTAATGAATGAATGTGAACTGAAGGGGGCGTGGTCCAGAGCGGAGGGGAGAGAGAGAGAGACAAAGAGGGAAAGAGGGGGGCGGGCGGGGACGGAATTTGACCCGAACGAACCATATTGACCGGAGATGAATGGTTCTAGACCAAGAGAGAGAGAGAACGAGAGAGAGAAAGAGAGAGAGAGAAAGAGAGGAAGGGAGAGAGGGGGAGGGTGCGATAGACAGAGAGGGAGAGTGAGAGAAAGAGAAGGAAAAGTATTCAAACTTGTAAAGCGATACGAAAATACTAGTCCAAGAAAAAAGGTTGTGGCGGATACTTTATGAATCAGTCGTTGTTGTGTGTATGTTTGATGGAGACTAAACTGTAACGAATGTTGTGATTTCAAATCATAAATCCAATCTATGAAATGAATGAATGTGAACTGAACTTGATTGAATTTGTTTGTTGCAGGACCGTGAGTGCGATCCGACGTTCGCGGGACGAGACGCAAACGCACTGCAACTTCTTTGAGGTAGAAAAAGTTTTCTTTCTATCTAGCCTTCGGTTGACTAGTCGTGGTGCACTGTCTGGAGTGTCGAGAACACTGAGTTATTCGCCACGACTAGGCAATCGAGGGCTTCTGGTCTGCTCCGTCCACCTACATACGGTAGCAATGGGCGCAGTAAGTACCTCGGACCCACCCTCAACACACGGTGGGGGTGCCTCTGAGTGAACTGAAACACCTTGCTATGCTAGGCTAGGGAGAGCAGACCAGTTATCATATTAAAACGTATCATTTGCTGCCATGTCCATTTTCATGTTCGTCCGCTCATCGCCTCTTCCTTCTCTTCAATCAACGGACGGCTCTCACACTCTTCATCCTCATCGCTATTGAGGTATGCACAAACTGTGTTTCATTTTTCATTTACAAACTGGTTTGGTCAGTCGTCAACTTGAGTTTTCGAACTGGATGGGGGCGTGGCCTAGAGCGGAGAGAGAAATAGAGGGAGAGAGGGGGGGAGGGAGAGAGAGGGAGGTAGAGCGATGAAGGGAGAGAGAAAGAGAGAAAGAGGGAGAGAGAGAGGGGGAGGGAGAGAGGAAGGGAGGGACAGGGAGGGGGGAGAGAGAGAGGGAGGGAGGGTGCGATAGACAGAGAGGGAGAGTGAGAGGAAGAGAGGGAGGAGTATTCAAAATTGTGAAGCGATACGAAAAGACTAGGGAAAGAAAAAAGGGTTCTGGCGAATACTGTATGAATCAGTCGATGTAGTGTGTATTTTTGATGGAGACTAAACTGTTACGAATGTTGTGATTTCAAATCATGAATCCAATTTATGAAATGAATGAATGTGAACTGAAGGGGGCGTGGTCCAGAGCGGAGGGGAGAGAGAGAGAGACAAAGAGGGAAAGAGGGGGGCGGGCGGGGACGGAATTTGACCCGAACGAACCATATTGACCGGAGATGAATGGTTCTAGACCGGGAGAGAGAGAGAACGAGAGAGAGAGAGAGAGAGAGAGAGAGAAAGAGAGGAAGGGAGAGAGGGGGAGGGTGCGATAGACAGAGAGGGAGAGTGAGAGAAAGAGAAGGAGAAGTATTCAAACTTGTAAAGCGATACGAAAATACTAGGCCAAGAAAAAAGGTTGTGGCGGATACTTTATGAATCAGTCGTTGTTTTGTGTATGTTTGATGGAGACTAAACTGTAACGAATGTTGTGATTTCAAATCATAAATCCAATCTATGAAATGAATGAATGTGAACTGAACTTGATTGAATTTGTTTGTTGCAGGACCGTGAGTGCGATCCGACGTTCGCGGGACGAGACGCAAACGCACTGCAACTTCTTTGAGGTAGAAAAAGTTTTCTTTCTATCTAGCCTTCGGTTGACTAGTCGTGGTGCACTGTCTGGAGTGTCGAGAACACTGAGTTATTCGCCACGACTAGGCAATCGAGGGCTTCTGGTCTGCTCCGTCCACCTACATACGGTAGCAATGGGCGCAGTAAGTACCTCGGACCCACCCTCAACACACGGTGGGGGTGCCTCTGAGTGAACTGAAACACCTTGCTATGCTAGGCTAGGGAGAGCAGACCAGTTATCATATTGAAACGTATCATTTGCTGCCATGTCCATTTTCATGTTCGTCCGCTCATCGCCTCTTCCTTCTCTTCAATCAACGGACGGCTCTCACACTCTTCATCCTCATCGCTATTGAGGTATGCACAAACTGTGTTTCATTTTTCATTTACAAACTGGTTTGGTCAGTCGTCAACTTGAGTTTTCGAACTGGATGGTTGCGTGGCCTAGAGCGGAGAGAGAGAAATAGAGGGAGAGAGGGGGGGAGGGAGAGAGAGGGAGGTAGAGCGATGAAGGGAGAGAGAAAGAGAGAAAGAGGGAGAGAGAGAGGGGGAGGG
Source organism: Rhabditoides inermis (assembly GCA_963966185.1). NCBI lineage: Eukaryota > Metazoa > Nematoda > Chromadorea > Rhabditida > Rhabditidae > Rhabditoides > Rhabditoides inermis. Next base: position 1,070 of record CAWZYM010000017.1, on the reverse strand, counting down.
AGAGAGGAAGGGAGGGACAGGGAGGGGGGAGAGAGAGAGGGAGGGAGGGTGCGATAGACAGAGAGGGAGAGTGAGAGGAAGAGAGGGAGGAGTATTCAAAATTGTGAAGCGATACGAAAAGACTAGGGAAAGAAAAAGGGTTCTGGCGAATACTGTATGAATCAGTCGATGTAGTGTGTATTTTTGATAGAGACTAAACTGTTACGAATGTTGTGATTTCAAATCATGAATCCAATTTATGAAATGAATGAATGTGAACTGAAGGAGCCGTGGTCCAGAGCGGAGGGGAGAGAGAGAGACAAAGAGGGAAAGAGGGGGGCGGGCGGGGACGGAATTTGACCCGAACGAACCATATTGACCGGAGATGAATGGTTCTAGACCGGGAGAGAGAGAGAACGAGAGAGAGAGAGAGGAGAGAGAGAGAGAGAGAGAGAGAGAAAGAGAGGAAGGGAGAGAGGGGGAGGGTGCGATAGACAGAGAGGGAGAGTGAGAGAAAGAGAAGGAGAAGTATTCAAACTTGTAAAGCGATACGAAAATACTAGTCCAAGAAAAAAGGTTGTGGCGGATACTTTATGAATCAGTCGTTGTTGTGTGTATGTTTGATGGAGACTAAACTGTAACGAATGTTGTGATTTCAAATCATAAATCCAATCTATGAAATGAATGAATGTGAACTGAACTTGATTGAATTTGTTTGTTGCAGGACCGTGAGTGCGATCCGACGTTCGCGGGACGAGACGCAAACGCACTGCAACTTCTTTGAGGTAGAAAAAGTTTTCTTTCTATCTAGCCTTCGGTTGACTAGTCGTGGTGCACTGTCTGGAGTGTCGAGAACACTGAGTTATTCGCCACGACTAGGCAATCGAGGGCTTCTGGTCTGCTCCGTCCACCTACATACGGTAGCAATGGGCGCAGTAAGTACCTCGGACCCACCCTCAACACACGGTGGGGGTGCCTCTGAGTGAACTGAAACACCTTGCTATGCTAGGCTAGGGAGAGCAGACCAGTTATCATATTGAAACGTATCATTTGCTGCCATGTCCATTTTCATGTTCGTCCGCTCATCGCCT
>CAWZYM010000016.1:445000-468828 GCA_963966185.1 Rhabditoides inermis | reverse complement strand
CAGGGGATTCAATGATAAGCAGAGCAAACTGCGAGCTCACGCCCTGGGATGTATCTATCTAGTTCAATGTTATTCGTTTAGTTGTAAAAGTGTAACGATTCCATTTCTTTTCGTCACGGCGGCCGGTTGGGTGCATTTCTCGCACCGCCGGTCGTCGCCGCCGTTTGTTCTGGAATCCTCCGTGAGAAACGCTGGGCCCGCGCGGAGTAGCCCAATATGGAAGTCAGCAACGCTAGCTCGAGGATTGAATCACTATTGGCAATATGTGGAGTGGATATCGTTCCTTGCGGTCAGTTTGTTACTGGAGTTGCCGCGCTTTCGGATTATCGATGGATATCGATCGATTATCAACATCTACGTCAATATTGGTTCAATGGTATGGTCAGCAAGACGAAGGCCCTCTATGGATGGAAATGCAAGAGCCTGATTAGTGAACCTGCACCTTCCATTCGGCGCAAAAATCTATAATACCATCTTAGGTTCTTATGAGTGATTTCGTTTTGTACGTGTCATAATCATATTTGCGATTCCGAATAAACATTTGATTTGATTTGATTTGATTAGTTGTAAAAAGAAATGTCAACCATCAATCCACTGACCACTGACACAAGAGTGCAACTAGCGCGCGACGAAGATACGCGTAAGTATAGAGCGACTATGAGGTCCTGCCATCTAACATTGAATATTTAGCTCCATTTTATCAATACAATGCAACACAATTAAGTATGAGTGCATGCCGTGTTTTATGGGTGGTTGATGATGCCGGCTTGGCCTGTGAAGTCTTCTTACTTACATCGAGGTCTGCTTTCATCGAATCGGTCCTGCAATGATCGATTAAATGATGCAAACCTTAAAAGCAATGATTCGACTGACTGAACGTTCATAATACTCATACGCCCATTCCTCTCGACATCAATGTGTAAAAAATCGACTTTAAAAAAACGCACCCGACGGATCCGTAGCCTCTCGATCCAATCTTCTTCTCACTCAATCACGATCGCCTCACGGTGCGCAGTGTAGCGCCGCGACTGCCCGCATTCCATCCTCTCATTGCAGCGCACTCCTCGAATCGACGTTGCCTATTCATCTCTCTACATATCGCTCATCTCTCCCCATCCACTCACCGAAGCCTCTCGTGCACTCGCGACCAGAGCACGCGACCAGCAAAGCAGAAGACAGACACGGCGGCCTCCCTCCACTCGCCGCGCCACTCGACCCGCCCCGCCTCGTCGCTGTCCGATTGCCGGGCCAGTCTGCCCACCCTCGCAGCCAGCACACGCAGCACGGCCGCCGCCAGTCCGTCCACGTCCTCCACCCCTGCCATCGCCTGGCCAGCTGCCGCGTCGTCGCCCACTCGCAGCAGCGACACCACTTGCAGCACGTCGATGCAGTCAATGTGCAGCCTCCACTCGGTCGACAGCCATCGCGCTGCTCGCCGGTTCGACGGAGAGTCAGACGATAATGCCGCCTGAATCAACATATACTCATATACACGCGACCATCAACAACACACATACCTTGGTGAGCAACGTGTGTCTCCTGTGCTCCGTCTCCGAATCGACTCTATCGACTGGAATGAGCAAATGCGCATCGAGCGGGTGGAAGAGCGCGCGTCTGCCCACAGAACCCGTCCCGCAGTGGATGCCACTTCTTGGCAAACATGCACATCTACAGTATACACTTCAATTCTCCGTTACGCAAATACCTTTCCACTTGCAGTCGCATCAGCTCCGCCAGGTGCAGATGGTGCCGCACGAGGTGGTAGTTGACGAGTGCCTGCTTGGATGCGAGTTGGGCACTCTCCGCCCTCCTTGCACTCGTCCCTCCTCTCCACTCTACGCCGCCGCCGTCAACCACGGCTCCACCGCGATCTCCTCCACGTCCGGCGGAAAGTCGGGCTGCAATCGACACAATCATGCGCGTCGTTCCACTGCCGCACTCGCTCACCAGTGATGTCGAGCTGCTTCTTGGCCTCGTGCTCGCTGGGCGCGCGTCCGGCCTTGTCCATCGCATTGGCCAGCACTCGCACCGACTCGGCCGGGAACTGATCCCACACCAGGAGACGAAATCGCGCACAGGTACTCCACCGACAACTGCAAGCACACAATGAACTTGGCAAAACGACTCAAGCCCACCTCAAAGTGCACGACTCTGTCCCTCTTCTCGGGGAATCAGTGACTCATGAGGTCCGATGCCGCGTCGCAGTACACGAGGTCGCCACGCAGGGTGCACGGCAGCAGCTCACGCAGCTCCACCAGCTCCGGCCAACGCGGTCCCGTCTCCTCTTCCATCTCATCCTCGTCCTTCTCGCCCAGACACAGCCGCACCTTCCTCACCGCCACTCGGTTCACCGCCACACAACTCGCAATCTGAAATCACATATTCCTCTCGACTCGAATGGAATAGGAAATAGTGCTCACCCCCCCCCCTCTCCTTCACTCTCTCCCCTTTCTCTCCCCTCCCTCCCCTCCTTTCCGCGTACCTGTATATAATTGACGACACTGCCCGAGCCTCCCTCTCCGAAGCTCAAGAATTCGAAAAGCAGGGAACATGATGAAGTTCTATACGAACATGAACGGGTACAGATCGCGGATGTAGCGGAACTTGGGGTGGAAGAGCTGCGCGAAGAAGCGGAAGAGACAGTTCGGAGACGAGGGAGACTGCTCAGAGAGACGAGGGACACTGTACAGCACGTGATAGGGAACATCACCTCAAAACAGGTACATAAATACTACTAGAGAATAAAACAACATGTCTCGACATCGACAATCTCCCCTTCTCATACAACGCAACCATATTCTGACCAGTAAAGATGTGGATAAAAACAACAACAAACGCACAATCCCACTCACCACAGTGGCGACCCAGAAGAACTCGGGGTGAAAGAGAGTGGGAGAGGAGGGGCAGCGTGATCAGACCTAGACAGTACACATAACAATCACAAATCACATTGATCCTATCTGCGAGGTTGGCACATTTTCTCTATAGTTCAGATAGCTATTTCATTCATGAAACCAAAGTCTCTCCACTATCAAACACTCTCCGACTCCGACTAGTTGTCATACACCTCCACCCACCCAGAGTGAGGAAGTAAACGAGGAGATCCGTGTACGGCCCACGGCATTCACGAAGCGGGCCACGGAGGACTTGGCCTGCCAGTTAGTCGCCACCTCGTCATCCATCCTGAAACGACAACACATACAGGATGCTCCTTCTCCAAAGAGAGGAGAGGGAGAGAGGGAGAGGGAGAGAGAGAAAGAGAGAAAGAGAGAGAGAGAGAGAGCTGACTTGACAATGTCCCTCTCGCTCTGCGCAAGCTGCAGTTGTGTCATGTCCATCTGGTGTCGCACTTCCGTCAGCTTCCGCGTAAAACCGATCAGAGACTGCAATCGACAATCGTAGCCTAGTATTTTAACCAACAACACCTCCAACAACACCAACAACACCTAATTCAACCGAAAAAAATGCCACAACGCCAAAAAGGGATATACAAAAAGTGTACAAAGTACCACACACAACACCTGCAAGGATGTGAATTCGATGAATTAATTATAGGAATATTAATCGATATAATCAATAATCACTCACATCGTTGCCGTTCTCCTTGAGCCTCGTCTTCTCCTCATCCAAAAGTGAGCCACATGGCGATGCTCCCTAAAACATGTTCATGTGAAACATGTTTCACTGGGAATTGAATTACAATTGGGCAAGCACAATCCGCGTTCTGTATACACTGCCGGCGGTACTCCTCTGCGAGCTACAGATTGTGTGAAAGACCTCGGTGTCTGGATCACTAACAATCTGTGCTTCGAAACTCACATCTCCCGCATAGTCAATGGCGCGCTTTGGTCAATAAACAACTTTCTGAGAGCATATCAAACACGCAATCTCACTGTTCTAGTGAAAGCTTATGTAACATACATTCGCTGTAAGCTTGAATATTGTACAGAAGTGTGGAGCCCATCTAGCGTGCGCATGGTGAACCTGTTAGAGGGCGTGCAACGCTACTTTACGCGACGCATCTGCCATCGAGCCGGTCACCTTTCCCTCGGGTATTCTGAGAGGCTCCGCCTGCTGGGTCTCGAGACACTTGAGTCTCGTAGATTCTTGAATGACGTCACTTTCCTCTTCAAAATTGCCCACCATATTTCGCCGTTTGATGCAGATGGTATATTCAATATCATCCCAACATCAACAAGGCATTCACACAACATGCGAATTATCCCTTCTTTTGATCCTGCGAACAAACTACTCACGAGCATTCACAGAGCCTATACTTACTGGAATAGCCTTTCTTCTGATGTGGTGGGAGTGCGAAGTGCGGAGCAGTTCAGAGAACTTGTCAGATCTGGATCTGGCGGTTTCCCGTTGTCTCGGATTCGTGCATCATGACTGGAGAGTTTGGACGTCTCTCACATGTCATCTCTTGTGCGCATGTATCTGTGTCCCACACTTCATACGTTCCATTTCGCCTTTGTCTCCGCCAGTTCCCTTGAGCAAGGCGCGGTAGTAGCTCATCTCGTTTTACCCCCCACCCCCACACACTATCGTATTATCACTGTGATGTCCTTTTACAACTCGCACATTTTAATCACCCTTATATGCGATAAATTGAATTGAATTGAACAACGTTGTCAATGAGAATACAATCTTATGGTTTCTTTAGTTCTGAATATATGAACAACAATTGATCAATGACATCAGGCATACTTGCATTCCCTGTCCCGTACCTACTCTATCTGTTGAGCCATGAGCTGCTCCAGTCGAGGATCGAGCAGGGCACCCTATGGACGAATCGGAAGACGGAAACGACAGGAGATAGCCTTCTCCCCTCCATCCACATCCTCCTTCACGGTCTCCGCCATCCGCTCCTCTTCGTCCTTGTACTTCTCGGCCAGTTCCATGTTCTTCAGTGTCCCCGCCATGTTCATGTGCCGTGCACACCAGCTGCAATCAACGCATTGCAATTAAAAGGACAACATGATAGCAAACTACTACTCAAATTGGTAGAAATTTAAAACTCCCGATAAACCCTCCGTGTGAAATTTACAATACCACAATACCTGAATTCTACTTTCGTGCCCCATAATACTCACTTGAATGGGATCCAGCTTGTCAAACTTCTCGGCATTCGGATCAACCTCTAAGGTTCTCTCTTGCACTCCTTTCCTCCCCCTCTCTCTCTTTCTCTCTCTTCCTCCTTCTCCCCCATTCCCCACCTCCGGCACGAAGCGCTCCCCCGTCCGCACCAGCCCACCAGCTGCTCCGTCGACGTGTCATAGCCGAGCATGTAGTAGTCGCCGGCTCTCTTGGCTGAAACCACCACGTAAATCACCACTCACACACCGTTTGGATGACAAAACACCACAGAGAACATACAATGTTACATTATACAGAGCAGAGAACATACAAACGCATAAGCAGCTTGCAAGATGGTTGAAAAAAGTGAAAGAAAAACGAGAAAAAAACGGAGAAAAAGGACAAAAAAAATGAATTTTTTTTTTGAAAAAAAGTGAAAAAAATTCATTTTTTGACAAAAATTTTTGTCAAAAAATGAATTTTTTTCACTTTTTTTCAAAAAAAAAATTCATTTTTTTTGTCCTTTTTCTCCGTTTTTTTTCTCGTTTTTTTTCACTTTTTTCAACCATCTTGCAAGCTGCTATAATGTTTTTAAAGTGATAAAACAAAAAACGAAAAAATATAAAAAAAAACATGTGTTTGTGCAACACTCACAGTTTCTACATTTCACACTACACTGTTTACGTTTCTATTATATTTGTTTACGTTGTTTACGTTTCTATATTTGTCCGTTCTGCGTGTTGTATGACATATGTGTATAACTAATGGTTACTTTGCTGGCTTTACATACAACCGGGTTTCGTTATAAAATCCGCTAAAGATATGCTGTCTTTTAGGCGCCATGCTATTTTCGCTGTTTTCGCAATGATTGCGTGCTGTGCTCGCTCGCTGTTGTAGTGTTCATCTGCCGGTTCTTGATATTATAAACAGATTGCTATACATAGTTGAGATATTAAACGTCGGCTGTCTGGTTCTGTCTTGCTGGTCTGGTACGTAGACGAGTGCAGAGCGTCGAGCCGTCGAGATCACATAGCACGGTGTGTCGATCCCTGTGTAAATGCGGAAATTTCATTTTCAGCTGAAATTACGGTATGCCTTTAAAAAATCAAGCAAATCAGGCAAATTGTCGAATTATTCTTCATGATCGAATAATTTGACGATGCGAAAGACGTGTAGTTATTACTTGTGAAACCTTATGGACCTATTCTCTTATCATATTCGAGTTTCCTACTCAATTCTGAGTAGAGTGATACCAAAACAATCCACAAAAATGATGAAATTCAAGTTTTACACAAAATTTAGTGAAAATTCATGCAAGCCTGAAAATACGGTATGTCGCGATTCGAGCATACAACTTTGTAAATTGGCGCACTATTTCGCAAATTGAAATTTCCACTGTTTCTGATTCGATACAAATATGCAAATTTTCGAAATTTGCATATTCATAAACTTGAGACAAACCATGTTAGATCGCAATGCCCTTACCTATTCTACCAAGAAAATCATAGTTATGTCCGAAAACATAGGTGGTTGAAGCACACCAACAAGTTCTGTAAGGTCGGAGTGTAAACTCTGTCCGGGATAGGGACGCTCGTGTATATGATTTCATTTATAAACTACTATACACGGTCCTATACTCATATTATGCTTTCTTTTCAGTGTGATGACGTCTCAAGACGAAGGAGATGAAGAGAAGAGGCAAAAGGAAGATGAGGCGGGAAAGGCGGGAGAGGTACAGTGGACGATGTAAATCAGTCTGCCTCGAAACAGATATAGGAAGTTGGCTGCTAATGACCTGACGCTTTCGCTGTACACACACTCGTACTGCTCAGACAAAATCATCGGGTGTCGCGCGCGGTAATACGCCGTTCCCGGGACTCACGCGGGGCAATACCGGGTGAAACGCGGGGCAATAGAAAATCGCGACAATATCGGGAGTCGCGCAATTGTCGCGCGTGACAATTAGAACTCAATTCGGCGGGAAACAATTATTTGAACTTGGCGTCTCTTTTTCGCGCAATCACTACCGGTTCGCATTTTGTTATTGATGTTTTCAGTTTTTATATTGTTTGTTGATTTGTTTCGTGTTATTGTATGTAGGTGTGTTTTCCTGACCTTACGTGGGTGAATCGCTATGAAGGCAAAAGTGTAAGTAGGTTGTATAGTAGGTTGTATATTCCAGTGATATAGCCATTTCATACTTTTCGTGCGATTTCTGATATTACAATCTTCCTGTCACAACTACCGTAACCGTAACTAGGCGAGTAATTCTTTTATGGGGCTACCCGGTAGCACCGAACGCTTGTTCGGACCTCTGCGGCTCGTCTCACGCATAGAGTCTCTATCGTATAAACTGAAACCCGAGCGTTTTACCATAACGAATTTCAATACCAGCGATATGGCGATGTTAGAAGGTTGATAGAGGCGCTTCAAATGCTCGCCTCTGTTCAAAGCGATCGAGGCTCGAAAACGTAAGAGAAAGACGAGATAATGTGATATCACGGTGAGCGCAGAGGTCCGAACAAGCTTTCGTGTATATTGAGTAAGAACTCCCGTCATGATTTGTTCTCATGTTGTCAGTTGTGCGTTGCAGATCACCAGTCTTCTCCACCTGGTTCACAAGGACTCTGGACTGCTCGTACCGAACGGATCATGTAGACGCTCTCCCACGTACCAGCCGCACCGAACGGTAAGCCAAACGCGCGCACTGGCGTGCAGCACTTCATATTTCTAATGGTTGTGAGTACATATCGCTAACTCAGAGCCCCAATGTGAATTTTGTACTACGTGTTGGATTGATGTTGTGTAGTCACATGTGTACTCAACTATACTGGGATCACTACTTTATTCAAATTTCACTCAAACCAGTTGCAAAGTACATAGATGCTAATATGATTCACATTTCTAATAAGCTGAAACGTAACGGTATGCAATTAGATTATCTTTTAGTTTATGTTGATACGAACTGTTTTCAGTGAGGTGGTCCCGCTAAGTGGATCTCTACCTACCACTACCACGGAGCCATTTAGAGCGAAACCTGCGAAGGTGAGTATGCTTCGTATTGATTGAATTGATTAGGGGCCCGACATACTTTTGTAGCGCGTGCGATTCGCCACCTCTCTCTGTGTAAAAGTCGCCAGCAGTGTAGCTCGCGCAAAGTGCACTGGCGACTTTCAAAGTAGCCAGCACATACTCGCGCGCGAATTGTAGCCGGCTACAATGAGAAAAGTAGCCAGCTACAAAGTCGCCAGTAAAGTCGCTCGCGTAATTCACTGTTAGCGTGGCGACAATTCGCCAGGCGATTACACTGGTTTAATCGTTTCAACATTTATTTTTATTTAGTTTCTGTTGTTGTTTACTTCAAACATTGTTTTTAGGAGTTGAAATGGATGAAGATGCTTACTTTGAACTCGTTTGTGCAATTGTGAAAGAAATTATTGATGATATGGAAAAAGAACCGAGACGAGTGTATGTGTCGGAGGCACATGAGCCACTTCTCGATCAGAGGCACATGACAATGGCCAGCTATTTGGCAAGCACCAATCCGCAGAACCTTTTGTCGTATACGAGGCTGTACCCGCACGAGTTTTATGACCTACACACTCGTCTTGCACCTCGGATTCAACATTCTGGGACTCATCGCGCCCCAATCACTTCTCAGTACAGACTCATCATATTCCTCAAGTGAGATTGCGCACAACGATCGTGCGTCAATGTTCGTTCAAGACGCGCTTAATTCATATTGTCGCTAGCTCCTCTGCTACTTTTTGTAGCCAGCGCATCAGTTGTAGCCAGCGCCTCTTCGCTGGCGACTTTTGAAATGTAGCTCGGCTAATTTAAAATCGCGCGCGCTGGCGAATCGCACGCGCTACAAAGTATGTCGGGCCCCTTACACTTACGTGTGTTGCAGAACGAATGCTCCAATCTCGTGCCTCTCGATGAAAGCTACACCGACAACCAACTGACGAAGCATCGTACTCACCTACCCTCTCAAGACCACAGAAGGCCGTCTGGAAGTATCAAAATCATGTGTCCATCTCATTTCCAATGTGCATTATAAGAGCAGCATATCCACATTATTGCATGTCGAAGTTGTCATGTTGCCGTGTTAGGTACCCTTTATTGTCATGTGTCTGATGGTGATTGTATTGAATTGTATTACAAATGCATTACATAATAAATCATTTTGATATTCTTGCTAAATTTGAATGAAGAATGGAAAGGGGAAAGGAATGGGAAGCGAAGCGATAGTGAGAAACGTGCGTGACAATATCGCGACAATACCGCGGCAATATCGCATTGTCGCGCGGGGGAATACCGGGAGTCGCGCAATGATCACTCGTGACGACCCGATATTACCCCGCGCGTCCCCCGCTATCCTAACGCGCGACACCCGGACGTTTTTCTTGGTGAATATACATATAAATGCGCGAATAACGTGTTCGTTTCGGCCACTTTTCCTTAGTGGTGTAGAGATCGCTTGCAAGCAAGTGGATCGAAATAATAGATACGATGAGTGCACTTTTAACGTTGAAAGGCGCGTCGTAAGCAACTCAATATCATACGCGAGGGGTAGCCTGAAGTTCTATTTTATTTCTTCAGCCAAGTGAGGCGACGCAGGAGACGCAGGAGAAGAGACAGGAGACGCAGGAGAAGAAGGTCTCGGAGAAGAACAACACAGAGCACGGTACGGTTCACAATTGATTTGTGGATGTATTTTAATATACCATACGTATACACACAATTCATCATTCATCACTCAATAATTCGATGGCGTGTTTGTGTGAAATGGTGAGTTGCGTTTTCTCAATTCAAATTAGATTTAGGCGCTGCCCCGTCCCCCTCTCCTCTGTCGCTGATAGCACGAGCAGATCCCTACGCGACTTCACCACTGGTTAGTTCAATTTCACTGAGTTTGTTACATTGTTTAGCTGTTTCACGGATTCGTTTGGTCAAATTAACCTTAGATCGGGCGTTCAATCATTAACAGATTCAAAATCTTGCCTTTTAAAAAAAAACATATCCCCTTTCCCGACACTGCTATATGAGCCGATTCGGATAGTGTACATGATATTGTAGCGCCGTCTTGTCTCGGATCGCCATGACGAGTCTGAAGAGAAGCAGAAGGAACAGGGCAAGGGCGAGTTCAAGGCGGCCAGCGTGTCCGACCTACCTGTACAGGTACGCAATATATATACATATATTACATCGCCCATTCTTAGTTTGTAGTGATTCGAAAGCGCATTCACATTCACAGGATTACCGTGTTACTGTATTTTATAGTAACATTACCGTATCTATTCAGAGTTCTGATTTTGATTTGTCACAATAGATTTCGTTTAGAGACGGCAGACTGCCAAGTCAATGCCGGAGGGAACGAAGAGCAGGGAGGCGGGTAGAAAAAGCTGGGAGAAGGAGAAGGGCAAGAAGAGTCGTGAGAAGAGCCAGGAGGGAGACAAGAGGAGAAGCAGGGACAGAAGCAGGGACAGGAGCAGGGACAGGGAGAGGACCAAGAGCAAGGAGGAAGGCAAGAGGAGTCATGAGCGGAGCAAGGAGGTACACAGGAGGAGTCGGGATGGGCGCTCAAAAAGCACGGAGATCAAGAGCAAAGTGAGTGAATTCGTAGAACACATTTTGTTTGTGGAGTATGACATTGCAATATGTGCTTATATAACGTGTGCGTTGTATTGATTGATGTGTCAACAGACGTCAGCATCACGCCGCGCGACTACTGCGTCTCGCCTGGCCTCGCTTTCTCCTTCTCCATATTCTACATACTGCCCGCTCTAGGCCGAACACTCGCAACAGTTCGCCCCAGCCCATGAAGAAGGCCAAGAAAAAGACGTTCCCGCCGAACGGGAACGGTAAGGGAGGCTCGGACAGCGAGACCAGCGGCTCGGGGCATGTATGTTGCGCTCTCTTCAGCTGCATACTGCATGGTCATGTTATTGATGCATTTGTGTTTAGGAAGAGTACGTGTGGCTGTCGGCGTCGGAATGTAGTGTCGATGGGGACGCCGTCGAACAGGTGTTGAGCTCGGATGAGGAAGCGACAGAGGCGGGAGAGAGTGGGGAGGTATGCGCTGGTAGTTGGTTCGTTGGTGTTTTATTGATGAGTTTCTGTTGAAGGTGAAGCAGAACGTGAACGTGAACCAGCATCACGTCGTCGATGAGATACTCATCGAGCCTGCCATCGCGAGCGACGTGAGTCTGAACTGACTTTTCTCATTGTTATGATCACTGTGATCTCTGGATTAATACTCGGATTACGCGAAATCTTTGGCCAGACGCTCCGTCGGAGTTGATGATTCTGCGCGTCAGCATTGCGATCATTTCATTCGCATAACACAAAATGCTTGCTGTGTGCTTTCGTACTATTGTAACATGTGATGTTTGCGTTTAGTCAACTGACGGGGCGTCGGCAGCAGTGTCTATGGAGAAGAGGCCGTACGTGGACTCTGTGTCCAATTTGGCGAGTCTCTCCGGTGACAGCCATTTCCAGCAGTCTGCCCTGCCCGCTCCTCCCACTACACCGCCCGGATCTGCACCTGTGAACGTGCAGGTGTGCATCAGATTTCGAATTAACAATCACTTTGTATTATCACCTTTTACTGTGTGGATTTGAACTGCCGTTCTAATGCGCCGAATTCGTTCGCTATCGAAACGATGCTCGTTCTCAGTCATACCTTTATCCAAATATCTCATGTGCATGTGTTTAGCCCGTCACTGATGCCCCACCGCCACCGCCTCCCGCCTCCGCAGCGGCGTCGACCCAGCGTCAGAGTTCCTCTCCGGCCGCCTCTCCAACTTCGCCGGCCACCAAGCAGCAGTCTGCGTCCGCCACTCGATCCACGCCCCCGCCTGTGCCACGCCCGACAGCCGCTGCCGCCATAGCCTCCGCGATCATCCCGCCGCGCACCTATCAGGTATAACATTGTAACATATTGTGTATCATTGAATTGTTGTTTTAGTTGTCGCTGACGGCGGCTGTGTCGACGACTGTCCGTGGAAGAGCTGATACGAGTCCGCTGGCGGATCAGCTGATGCTCGAACAGGCGCGTCATGTGCTCACCTCCACTGAGGTGATAACTTTTTTGTTTAAACAAAATCACGATATAAGCTGTCTAGGCGTTCACCATGAAGTATCGCACTGTTTTCGAGTCGATGGCAGAGGCCGAAGCTGAGCGCGCAGTTGCCCAACGACATCTCGCCGGTCTGTCTACTGTGTACGTTTTTTTTGGTTGGTTGACAAAATGAGACCATGAGTGACTTGTTCTAGTTACCGCTCATTGCACGGTGATGTGCGTATGCCAGTTGGCACGAATATGCTGCAAATTGACGGGAGCTTGTTGGTCGACACAGACTTCGACGCCGCCATTTTCGTGCACTCTTTCGGCGCGCCGCTCTCGCAGTCAGTCCGCATGTATTATTTTCATGTACATTACATTTGATTGATTCTCAATCCAACGACACCAATCGATTTCGATAAGTCTCGAATTGAATCAACATAGAAAAACCTCGATGGTGTAGAAACTTGGCGATATATTTCACCCATACCGGCGTCGTATGTATATTTTTCGAGGTTATCGGGTCGATTATGGTTTGCTTGCAGATACTTTGAAGTGGAACATCACAGGACACATTGGTCTCCCCTACAACGTCTCTCATACGCACTGCGAGGTTGGTCGTTTGACGCGTCACTATTACACATTTCCCGCATGTTGGCGGTTGGTCACTATTTGAAACAACGTGTGGTGTTTACAGACGACGGTAGCTGTGACCGAGACAGACGTCGGCAAGAAGCATCATCCCACACCTTCTCGCTCCATTCTCATTGTAGAAACGGGAGAGGGAGCTAGACAAGAAGGAGGAGACAGGAGCGAAAGTTAGCGATGAAGGATCACGTTGTGTTGAGGTGTATGCGGATGTCGGGCTAGTCGCAAAGTTGCGAGTGGCCACACAGACCGGAGTCACGTTCTTCGGCTGCGCGGAAGACGCCGTATGTGTGGAGCGAGTCACTGGACGAATGGTGAGGTGCACATACTGCATGTGGTTTAGTTTCGAATGTGGCCTGAAAGTAAGTTTAGCATGTTCGTCGTATGTAATATTCCTATTTTCCTAATTTTTTTTCGTTTAGGGGCGACGACGAATGTGTTCCGACTGAATCAAGTTGAAGTGGCGGCAGCAGCATACGTGACACTGGCGAGCGCCTCTGTTCGTCTTCATGAACTCGTGCAGGAGTGTGCAAGGCACGCGCTCACTGTGAGTCCACTTTCTTGCAACCCGATGGCTTTCCCCTCTACGCACAACTGTCCTCCTCATAGTGTTTGATGCTTACTGATATTATGATGCTAAAATGAACATGTAAAAATGCGAATCGTTCAGTTGAAGGACATGGAAGTAGACAACATGGATGCGCTGTCGATGGCCGTGACTGCTGTTGAGCGAGATGTGTCGGCTTGTGACGCCTTCGCTGAGAACAAGGTAAGTCTCTCTCTCTCTCTCCCTCCTTCCCCTCCTTTCTCTCTCTCTTTCTCTCCCTCTCCATCTTTTCATTTCTCCGTATCTGTATCTTTCTCTCTTTCTTTCTTTCTCTCTCTCTCTCTCTCTCTCTCTCTCTCTCTCTCTCTCTCTCCACTTTCCACTAACTTATTCCAGCTCGCCGCAGACATTCAGGTGGTCTTGAAGAACCTGCGCCTGCACTCGCAGCACATGCTCATTGAAGCTCAAAAGCTGCCGGCAGCGAGTTATCCAGCACGCGATGTGGTCGAGCTATTTTACGCCACCAGTCAGCCGTTGCTCGTCGATAAGGCGGCTCCTCGTGAAACCACGGTCAGTCCACTTTGCCAACTGCTTACTATTCACCACTGTCGTTGTGTAATGATTGTCGTGCTTGGTTATCATGAAAATGTGTTGTTTAGGAGTGGTCGCCACTCGCGCGTGCCCTTCACGATGTGCTCTCACACACCACCCTCAGGGAGAGCAGGTTGGTTGGGATGGTGGAGGACGCGTCGGGGTGGACGAGTGATTAAGGGATAAAGTCCTGATGTGCCCCACATATTTGCGGGGCACCACGCGTTTCACGAATAAGTCCGATCTGGGACATCTCGAATGTGTTACTTGGGCATTGCATTGGGAGAGTGATATTGTAAGCAGGAAGACGTGGTTGTATTGCAACCTGGCCCCGGAGGTGTTGCGCTCGCTGCTGCGGCTCGATGCGGTTTGTGTCTGCCACGACACAAATCTTGTCACTCCTCAGCCGCGCGCATTAGTCTTCGCAGTGCTCGCCAACGGAAAGGTACATTGCTGCTTGTGTTTTATGGTGTTAATTATTGATTGCGATGTGGAGTATAATTGTGTTTTCAGATCGGCTTCCACTCTGCGTTCAGTGTACTTTCGATGCCGGGCGATTTGGCGAAGTTGAGCAGCCTACAATGAGGAGGGAGGGAGGGAGGGAGGAAGAGAGAGAGAGAAAAGGGAGAAGAGAGCCATGGGGTGCAGGTAAGTGGAGGAGGGAGAAAGTGGTAGGATCTTGCTTGCGGTAGATAGAGCGGCGATATTGAGAGATGTTGCAGGTGATGCGAGCGCGTGAGCATCGAGCATCGAGGAGTAGCCTTGTGTGTGGACTGTGGAGTCGCGATGCGCCCGCACTCATCTTCCTCTCTCGTATTCTTATTGTGAGTATATCTATTTGTATTATTTGTATTCAGTTGTGGATTTGTGTATTTGTGTATTGTGTTCTATTTGTCTATCTATATCTTCTGGAGTCTGTCCCCATATGTGTCTCAGCAGGGCTATTTTGATTTCGTCATGCAAGGTGAATCAAGAGCATTCAGTGTCTTCAAATTTTCTTGTAATCTATTCGATGTATGTGTTACTTGATGGCCGATAAAGATTTTATAGATACTTTGTTCGTGTGATTATTTATAGAAAACTGTTCGTGATTCTGCGATGATCTATTGAATTGCATAGTTGGAACAGTTAAAATGTTGGAATATGTCTGTTAGTCGCCCCTTGTTTTCGGCTTCTTCTGACGACGCGGCGAGACTCGCATTTACATATCCACGTGAGAAACGAGGGTCCGCACAACGAATGGCAGTTTTCAAAGAAGACTACTCCCGATTGTGAAAATAAACATCGTTTGTTCTCGCGATCCATAGCAAAGACCATTGCGCATCTTTGCATCATCATCATTTGCATCATTCGCATATCTTTCTCGCTGCGCACGTGAATTTGATAGGTGAATGCGAGTCTCGGCGCGCGTGCAAACTTTGTTGTCGCGTTTTGATCGAATCAGCATTCTGATATCATATCATTGATACAATTGCATCATTTGGTTTTCAATGTGTTTTTGTGGTATCGTCGTATCGTGGTTGCATATCGTGTTGGCGTGTTGTGCTTTGGTTCATGAAAATCGAATGGTAGTTTGTCTTTGCAGCCAATCCTTCAGTATGCTGCGCGCGGTCTCCAAGCCGGTAAAGGTATGGATCGTCCCTATTCCCCTCTTTCCCCTATAAATCTCTCTCCCTCTCTGCCTCCCGTCTCTCCTCGTCTCTCTCCTCTCTCTCTCCCCTCTCCCCCCTCTCTCTCCTTTCTCCCTTTACCTAGTGCTTGCCAGACTTCCCTGCACTCGTCGTTGTTCACGAAGATCGACTCGTTCGTAGGGCACTGCCTACACACGGAGGTGTACGGGCTGCGCGCCGAGTACCGCAACTACGTGCAGCCGTTTGAGCCGGCCGACCTGACGTTCACCTCGTTCCACTCGCACATGCAGCACAACCACCCGGTGAGCGAGTACGCCTCCCCACGTGTTTCACACTTCACTCGCAGGCCTCTGCGCCCGGCTGCGATCAGTCGAGGGTGCGTGTAAAGAGTGACGACGGCGCGGCGCCACATAGGTGGCGGGGTGGCGCTAGTATGCAGTCACACTACCGCACACAACCCTGCAATACATTCAACAAATAATGGTAACATGCGATGCAGTGATCTCACGTGGTGAGCGGATGCGGGGTGACGGCTAGAGGGAGGAGCGCGAGCTGCTGCTCACCGATGACCGACAGCGACACGCTCATCGTCGCCGACGTCGTCACCACAACAATCTGAGTGTAACACGTACAAGCCTGATTATGTGAGCGAAACTACGACGCACATGTCGCTTGGAGATGACGAGTATGTCGAGGATGGGGTGAGGCAGCTCCATGACGCGACTCGCGCACACCAGCCCGCCCCGCTCCAACTCGCCCCGAGACACCACCGCCACACACGTGTGCGAGTACAGCAACACCACATCTACAACATTAATTTATATTCGACTAGTATATAAAACCGCATAAAACTACCGTTTGTTTGCGTGAAGAAACGCGCTCCTCGCACGTAGAAGTCGGAGGCAGACTGTTCGATGGTGGTTTGTGCGAAGACCGACAGCACCGGCTCAGAACGGGCGGAGAGGAGGGAGGATACCCACTGCACTCCGCTGCCACACCCTGCAATGTGGTCGGTATCGGTATCAAGTACGCGGTAATGTCATCCCACTCACCTAGGATGAACCTGTCTGTTCCGGGATGTTCAACTATGAGACAGCGAGGCTGATTGTTCAGCTGTAAACTCAGCATCTGAAACTTTTGAAAATATATTTAAAAAACAACAACAAAAACAGAACAAAATTGATACATCGTTGAATTCGATCGATGATATCGGAGTTTCAAAGGGTCAAAATCCATGTAAATTGATAAGTGGAGCGCTTAAAAAGTATTGATTATCGAAGATTGCTTCATCATGATTTTTTATTCAAAATATTTATCATAAATGTCTTCATATGTGTACAAACAAGTTTTTTGGAGGCTCACACACGGGCGAGGCGTGCCTTCTTCTTGTATCCTTCGTTGCTGGCTCCAGCCACTGCGGCAGTGCGGGCGGGGCAAGGACAGTAGGCAGCGTCCGATCCCGGCTGGCCAGACTCTCCGGCTGCTCCAGGAGCTCCATCCTCTCCCGGGGCTCCGTCCTGTCCAGAAGGTCCCTGCTCTCCTTCCGCACCATCAGATCCGTTCTCTCCGTCCTCTCCAGAAGCTCCAGGAGCTCCAGCAGGTCCGGCGGGTCCGGTAGGTCCAGCAGGTCCAGGGGCTCCGGATCCGCGCTTTCCGTTCTGTCCAGGCTGTCCGGCGGGTCCGGCCTCTCCGGGCTGTCCAGCCTCTCCCTTGTCTCCAGAAGGTCCGTCCGCTCCAGGCTGTCCGTCCTGTCCGGGCTCTCCGGGCTGTCCATCGGTTCCGTTGTCTCCAGGAGGTCCAGCGGGTCCGTCGGGTCCGGGAGGTCCGGCGGGTCCAGCCTCGCACTTGATGCATCCCTGCTGCTCCTTCGGGTCAGTGAGGGCACTTCCGGCGTTTCCGGGCTGTCCGGGCTGTCCGGGCTGTCCGGGAGCTCCGTTCTCTCCATCCTGTCCCTTCTCTCCGGGAGGTCCGGGAGGTCCAGGAGGACAGTTGTTAAGCTGCTCTCCGCAGTTGCACGATCCAGAATCCGACCTCTTCTGATGATGACGGGTCTTGTGGAGCGAGAATCCAGCAGAGCGCGAGTGGCGGGAAGCAGAGTTGACAAGCATCATCTCAGTCCAAGCCATGTCAGCATACTCCTGAATAAGATAAAATAGCAGAAAGAGAGAGAGAGAGAGAGAGAGAGAGAGAGAGAGAGAGAGAGAGAGCGAAAAGGGTGAGAACGGGACAGTACCTTGAACTCTGCCATTTCGGCCTTCTGTTGCTCGAGGAAGGACGAGGCATCCAGGAAGATGCTTCCGATCGCAACGAGAGAGCAAAGGACGACGATTCCGCAGCCTCCAGAGAGGAATCCGACGAATACTCGAGACATGATGGAAGGATGGAATGGAGAAGGAAGGGCGCCTTAAATGGGAACAGAGTGTGCAGGAATCACACGCGCAACATACTTCTTACGTACTGAAAGGAACAACTATTACACTTAGTGAACGGAACAGATTCTGACAAAAACGCGCGTTCACAGCTAGTGGTAGATTCGGGAAAGGTCGCCGCAGGGCACAAACCGTAAACAAGCCGGTACTGTACAGCAAAACAGAATACTATTTCCAGTTTTCTGGATTTGAACCAATCTTCTTTTCGTAGTAGTATGGCAAACGACATATTCGATATTTCTGCGATTCTATAACCCAAATCTATGACACTTCGAACATATCTTCAATCTTCTTTATTCGACAAAACAACGAGAACAATTGAACATCAGTGTAATATAAACATGTAAGTATCGTCAACACAAAACAGAACAGAACAGGGTATCGAATAGATCAACGAGACTCAGAGCCTTTAGTGCAAAGTCAAAATGTACAGTGTGGTGAAATACATAGCAATGCTTCTACGAGTAAATAACATGGTGCATAATACAATAAGCTAGTAGATGGGTGAGAGAGGAATAGTCAGATATGTATAGCAGAAATCGCTTCCAGTAATGCATAATAATGAAGATGACAGGGTTAGATGGAACGAGTGTGGGAAGAAGGCGACTCACTCGGGCTCTTTCTTGATCATCAAGTTCGAGTTGTTCCAGTTGCAGAACGACTGAAACAGCGGGGTCAATCAACCCAGAAACCTCTCCACACACCTTCATCAGCGTGATCGCGTCGGCCTTCGGGAATCCGAAGCTGTGGAAGAACTGGAAAGCACGATATAAGCAGAGAGGCAAGGAGAGAGAGAGAGGGAGAGGGAGGGAGGGAGGGAGGGAGGGAAGGAGGGAGGGAGGGAGGGAGGGAGGAAGAGGAATGGACGCACCGTGTCGCTCATCACTTCAGCAATGTCTCCGAGAGTGATAAGCATCTGCTTCTCAAACTCCTTCGCATACTTGAGCATGTCAAGGTTGAACAGCCACCTGCAATTATCATACCATGTCCTGTATTCCGAATCGCATTACAGGTTACAGCCCCGAGCCCCGTAATCGCCTACCGTATTCTACAGTATGCCGGCTCATCGAGTCACACAACACGACCAATGGAATGATCTATGTACTCTCCCAGCGCTTAAACTAAGACCTCTTATGCTCTTATGCATGTTTACTTTTTTACTATGTTCATGAAACGCGATTCTGGATAAATCTTTGACTTTGGCCGACTCACGTGCGGACGGTGGTAGTGGAGGTGTATTGGGAGAGCTGTCGAAATGGGGCGATGATGTTGTCGACAGCTTGCGGGCCGCCTCGCTCCAACGCGACACGGCTGCGCTGAAATCATATCACAGTCAACTTGAAATATCAGCAAGTATCACACTGTCACACACCATCAAGTTGCGGTCAGTCTCTTCGAAACACTCCCGAATGCCCCCGAAACACTTCGGAATTGCCTTTCGAATCGCCCTCAGAACACTCCCGAATTGGGTTCGAAATACTCCCGAACACTTCGGAATGCATTGCTATCCGTTCGAAACATTTCGGAATTGCTTCCGAAGAAACTGACCGCAACTTCAGCAGACGACTGCGCTGCGGTTACATCAAATCAACTAGGTTACTAGGTACTATACATCTCCACTGAACCTACCTTATACTCGATGAGTCTCTCGCGCTCCTCTTCCTTGTGGATAAAGTCCGAGATGCTCTTCATCTTCTCCTTCGAGCCCGTCACCTGCACGGCATCTCTGTCTGTCTGTCTCTCTCCCCTCCCTCCCTCTCCCCCTCTCCCCCCCTCTCTCTCAATCCCCACCCACCACGACGCTCATCGAGTACGTCCCCTCATCGTCTATCGCAATCACCTCGTGATGCGCACGTGAATGCGATGACGTCACACGTCTCTCCCGAGACACCTCATCCACAGCTGGAACCATTTCCAATATCAATCATTCATCACTTGATGACGATAGATGAAAGAGGAGATGACTGACTTTCTAGCTGCCGCGGCTGCTCCGATTTGATTGTGCGACGACGCACACGCTTGCCCGTCATCAGCTGTTCCGTCTCCGGGAAATCCTGAAACGCGTTTGGTTGGGGGCGGGACCATGATGGGCGGAGCTTGCCTTCTGAATGTCGCGAGAAGGCAGCTCGCACACGCGCAGCGGCGTCGACATCTCGGCCAGAATATCGCCACTGAAAATGAATGAATGAGAGAATTATAAACAATCCAATTTCGAATAGCATACTTTCACAAAACGTAATGCACAATATAAAATACAGTACAAAGATATATTCGTGTAAGTGAAGTAGCGTTTCGTCTTGTCCAAACTCCCTTCGTATTTCACAAGTCACAACGTCTTGAAACTAGATCAAACAACGCCTTTCGAGCGCGTTTAAACGGGAAAGTTGTGAAGAGACGAACCGCACGCACACGAGAAGATACTAACCACACGAGTCACCATGCGCATATCGCACCCGATGCGTACCTGTGTGCGCGGAGGGTGGTGATGAAGAGGACGTTTCGCTTGGCCATGTCTCCACAGCTGGTGCGGCATAGGAACTGCGCCGACACGCGCCGGACACACACTGGCAGCGACAGCTGGAACGGAAACACTACCTACACAAACACCATGAATACTGTCAGGATCAATGTCAGTTACTTATACAATCGGACATCCACACCACCACACCTATGGCATAGCGGTGATGTGAAGAGAAAAAAATAGCGAGTACCCACAGCTACTCCTATTCTCACATTCCCAGCTTACCACGACCACCCAATTCCCAAATCATACAAATTAGAGAGGGCGCGCCAGCGCCCTCTCGTTTGTACTGGATGTCCTCGCGCGCTAGAATGCTCAAAAACGACTTTTCCCGGATGAAGCACTTTTCCTCATTTTGAAGTGATTTCCACTGTTACATTGCATTAACATCTCGATTCGATAGAGTTATAGAAAGTTGTATTGAGTTTGATTGAATTTGAAGCGAGATACGGAGAGTCCGTATTCGAGTGCGGATTGAGATTGGTGTCGGTTGCTCGGGCGGGCGGGCGGGCGGGCGGGCGGGCGGGCGGGCGGGCGGGCGGGCGGGCGTCGGACAATCGCTTTCGCCCCGCCCCCTTTGTGTGTGAGTGAGAGAGAGATAGGCGAATAGCGGGCGCGCGTCGGTATCCTCGCAGCGAATCGCGAACGTGTATGAAAATGTAATTTTGTGAAACAAAACTTAAGAAAAGGACAGATATTATCTTTCAAAAGTACTTCCAAGTAAAAGTAGTTGGTTTGTACTGTTGTCTCAGTTGAGCAAAAGGACTGACATGTTTTCATTGGAGACATGTGCAAACAGGCTCTCAGCATTATTCGACGTGTTATGTTACAACAGAAGTTGTGCTTTTAGATAATAACTGCATAACTTCGTAAACGCGTTCATTATATTATGCCCGCTTTGCACTGGTATGAGAGAGAGAGCCTGTTGGCACATGTCTCCATTGAAAACATGTCAGTCCTTTTGCTCAACTGAGACAACAGTACAAACCAACTACTTTTACTTGGAAGTACTTTTGAAAGATAATATGGACAGTGTCAATCTCAGATGCTCTAAATAAAACCACTACGCAACGCGATTCGATAATTAATCCCGCCTCTTTTTCTCTACTCTAATTCAATACATTGTGACGGAATCACACTTCACACACACACTTCACTACCCGCTTCCCACCCACCACATAGTGTCCGTCTCGGCTGCTCCTCTCTGGCTGGTGGGTCTTGGCCTGTGCGCCGTCTGTGCGCACATCCAGTACGTATGCGCGACGGTCGCCTACAAACAAACATACGCTACTTGTAAACAATACAAAATAACACAACATCACGTTTGGCAGTATTTTTGTCCAACACGGACAAAAATGAATAGGGGCAGACAAGAAGGATGCGTTTGATGCTGGGACGAAGTCGAGAGAGAGAGAGAGAGAGAGAGAGAGAGAGAGAGAGAGAGAGAGAGAGAGAGAGAGAGTGGGGGTGAGTGGAATGGAGTGTGACTGACGGTCTTTGTGGAGGTCCTGCACGCAGCGCACCACCGGCTCGTCCTCGTAGTCGCGGTCCGAGTAGCGCAGTGTGAACTCCCACACAGAATCTAAAGGAACATGATGCACCCATGATCACATACAACAACAACAACAACAACAACAACAACAACAACAACAACGAACACACCAGAGGGCGCGTCGGCGGGCGGGTTCAGGTTGAGCGGGATGAACTTCTCCTTCCTGCAGTACAACGCGGGGTAGTAGTACTGAAAGATGTCATACATACGTTACCATCAACAACACGCAATCAACAAAAAGTGAAGATTGAACACGTGGACATCTTCAAGCGAGGGTGATGCCTTTACACTGACTACGTCACAGCAAACATGACCACGCAATAAACCAGGATGTGTACTCACGTAGGAAGAGCGCGTGGTGCCGAATTCCTCGTAGGAGACCAGCTCGCGAACAGAGACCGACACCGACTCCGACACGGGCCGCTCACGACGAGATTCGAGATCACTGAAAAGAACAAATCGAATCAACGAATATACATAAATCTTCAAAGTGTATTCCAGTAACAGCTCGAAAATACCCACCTATGAGCCAGGGGCTTGGTGTCTTGGTGGAGGTTCATGTGCTGCAGCTGGGGCTGGGGCTGCTGGGGCTGCGGGGGCTGAGTGGGTTGGGCGGGCGGCATTCGATCCACGCCAGCCTGCTGATCCATCCTGCAATACACCAGCCACTCTATCAACATACTAAAGTGTCAACAGACTAAAGTACATCGTAAGGTTGTTTCGTTTGTTCATCATTGTGATTCTGATATACAATATTAGGGTAATGGTGATGGACGATCTGGTAGCACGCACAATCCAATAGTAGGAAATTGCGAGATCCTGGCTGGACCAGAACAGCGCGTGTCTTGACTGCTCTCGTAAATAGGGTGTGCCTGAGATTGGGTTCGCTCGCCTCACCGTGTGGTTGCGAAACCAGCAAGACAAAAGAAAACTAATGTCTGCACACCGTAACAGCGAACTTCTCAACAACTAGAACATCTCGGATCCAAATAGCAAACTTGCAAAATATGATGATAATATAGAAGAATAATTAAAAAAAACTGTGTGCTCACTCTTGGTAAGCGGCGACAGTCCGCTCCACCCTGCCCCTCTCGACCCACTGATCGGTGCACATCAGAGACGAGAGATGCATGTCCCTGAGAGAATGTATAGGCTATATTCCACGATAGTAGCTTACATAGAAGATCCTCCAGGCCTTCCAGACATCGCGGGCCGGAGCTGCGTGTACTGCGGCTTCGTCTCCCTGCAACATTACGGTTACTGCAAATTTTGAAATTTGAATCATGTAAATCGCACACATCACATGTTTATCGTCAAAAAGTGTGAAACACTCACGTCTCCGGCTCAGGCTCGGCGCGAATCGTGAGATTGAGCTCGTCCACTTCCTCCTCGTCTGGCTCCTGCAAACGAAACAACTAAAAAAACCACCACCACCACTATGATAAACAACACCAACAAACTCACAAACTGATCGTGGGGTATGTAGGGGAGTCCGAGCCTCTCGGCCGCTTCCTGCGACGTCGTAGGAGTGTCGAACAGCTTGGAAGCGTTGAGCAGCGGCAAAGGCTGCGAGCCAGTTCCGAACAAGAACGGAGTCGTCTTCATATAAGAAAAGTAAGCAATGACAAATGACACCATATGTTTGTTTGTTTATCAGCCTGATTCCGACATGTACATACAATGGTAGCATGATGGGTTATCTGGAAGCACACACAATCCTACAGTGGGGTATTGGGGCTCCTTGGCTGGAACAGTGCGGCGCGA
>CAWZYM010000016.1:135000-440000 GCA_963966185.1 Rhabditoides inermis | reverse complement strand
TTTTAGACCACACTCTCTGATATACTTCAAGAAGGCACGCTACATTCTCATGATGTGCGGCGTTGCTCTCTCCATAATCCTCGCATATATGGGCATGGTCTGGTGGAAAGTGAATCTCACGCAAGACGACTACGATGATTTGGATGAGATGCTGCTCGAAAACCACATTGATTATAGAAAGTTCAATATTTGGGGACTGCACTATTGGAAGGTCAGCGTTTCTTTAATTATTCACACAGTACACTTGTTAGGCACTGAACCGTATACTCAAACTGTCTCAGGGCTCTCGGTTTGACGGTAAGGGCAAGCTGTCAGTGGTTCTCACAGCCGCATCCATCGCGATATTGGCAACCATCGCGATCCCACTATCAGTCATCTTCGTCTGCATGTACGCGTGTCTGAGCCAGTTCAGTCGCGTCACTCTCTCCGAAGTGTCCAAGAGGGCGCACGCTCGACTCTTCCGCGCCTTGCTACTACAGGTGCGCGCGTTGATTGGGAGCGCACTGGAAACGGTTGCAGTCGATCTTCCCGCTCTTCTCTTACATCCCAGCCGTCATGAACATGGTGTGTCCGATGATGCACGTGCACTTTGAGTGGATCAGCCGCCACTTGGCCCTGATCGTTGGCATCTATCCGGTGCGTGCTCGCAAGTTCACACACTTATCGAGCCAGCGACTTTGAGATTATCGATCCGTTCATTCTACTCTACTTCATCAATGACTTTCGGAACACTGTCCAGAGATTGTGCTGCCGCGTGTGTCATCTCAAAGGTGAGAAACGACCAGTTTCTCTAGTTCCTGATGTGGCAGAGAACTGCGTTGTGGTTCTGTGCAAATAGTGTGTACCATAGACATTTTTTTCTGAGAGGCGTTGTGTACAGGTATGTATACATAATTAGACAAAATTATACAGGAAAGAGTACATGTAATTAGCATGGCACACATCCGGTTTCGGTCCCTATCACCAGACCGAATGTGTGATCCTACCGGCCGGGACCATCATCAGTGATGAGCCGGTAGGACAGGGCATTGAAATTATACTTGAAAATAAAGGGACATTGATCATTCTATCGTCTTCTAACAAACAAACAAACAAAAAAAAAAATAATAGGGGGAGGGGGAGGAGACCGCACAAGAGGGTGCTCGGTGTTCGACTGAATGTGTGTGTGGGTCTCGGGTCGCATTGACTAAAAGCGCGCGAGAAGTGAGTGAAGTAGATCGATCTACCTATGTCAACACTGTTTCAACAAAATGTTTCATTTTTCTTTTAGATTTCAATCCGTATTTTGTTTGAATTTGTTTATTTCCCAAAAAAGTTTTGTAGAATTGAATATTTATAAAACTAGTAGAATAACCATTACCTATATATGCTAAGTATAGTTCTTTGCAACGTTCAATGAACTTTTCTTTCTGAGTGCAACAACGGAATATTCTAATTATTTCACCGTGTAGACAGTTCATTGCAATATTTGATTTAATGTTGCTTTGGCTGTGTGGGTATCGCATTACTTTAAACAAGTAATCGTCTGTTTTATTGTACAGTTCTGTTTCAACCTGGTTTTGTTTAATTTTGATAGTAAGATCCAGAAATACGGTTTCTATACTTGTAGAATTTGTTTGTTCTAAAGTTAGTGAGTCGTGGTAAATGTTGTTAGTGATTCGTTCAACAATCGACGAGTTATTTTGGTCGATTACTAGTATGTCATCCATGTATCTGCATACTATTGCTTTAGAATGTCGGAAATATTCTTGGTTTCTCATTATGTAAGAGTATTCCATAAAAGAGAGAGTGAGATCTGCTAAGAGGGGAGAACAGTTGTTTCCCTGTGGTATTCCCGACACTTGTTTGAATATCATTTCTCCGTAAAGAGCAAAACTGTTTTCTAGAATGTATTCTAGCATGAATTTGATGTCGGTAACATCATATGAATTGAGTTTCACAGAGTCGATATTACTGTAATATACTCGTTTATATCCGACTACTATGTAATTTTTATTGCTGTTTTTGAAGCAAAGATCGATAACTCCGAAAAGATTTTTGATAACAATGTCGTGTGGGAGGTTTGTGAAGAGGCTACTGAAATCGGCTGAGTAAAGCTTACAGTTTGCCGAGTCTTTTATAGTACTAAGGTTGTTCAAAACTTGTAAACTGTTATTCACTGACCACATGGAATTAATGTTAGTTCGCTGTTTTATCAACTTGCAATAATTTTGAAAGTGGTTTTTCAAAAAGGTTAGAATTTTTTGGAGCTCTAGAGACAAGGGTTTCAAACTGCTATTATATGCACCAGTTATAAAACGGAATTTTATTGGGTTTTTGTGCATTTTTGGGATTGCATATATTTTTGGCAATGTACTATTCTTTTCATTGACTTCAATTTTAAATGAATTAGACGTTATCAAGTGGCGATGTATAATTTGATCATATTTTTCGTTGTTATGAATGATATAAGTGGGATTAGTGTTGTTTATGGAATTGGTGACGTAATTATATCCTAATTCTTTATTAAGAATTTCTATGTATAATTTCTTACAAATTATCGCATAGTTTCCAGAAGCTTTGTCAATGCAAGTAATGATAAAGTATTTATGTAGTGTCTTCAATTCTTTCAGTTTCAGCGTTAATTCGACTGAGTTATGAGATCTAGTCATACTTTCTTCGACACGTTTAGATAGTTTACTCATTATTTTACTTTGTAATTGCACTAAAGTGTCTGCACTGATGTGGTATATTCCTGCAATTTTTTCAATGTGATTTTCAACGGCACACATTATTTCTTCTGTGACTGTAGTTGCATTGAAAGAACGAAGCGATCTGAATTTTGTTCCTTTCATTAAGAGTTTCCTGAGGTCGTTGTTTGCCACCATATTCAAATTGCCGGTTACAATGTGTCCGTGATTAGGATCTATGTATGTAGTGTAGTGGGAACAGTAACAAGGTGAACAAAGTGTGGTTTTGATTTCTTTAGTGGTCAAATTTCTTAAATATTGATTATAATTCATGATACATGCGCTGTCTGGGATGTCGTATGTGAATAGAACTCTAGTTTTCTTATAATTCACATTCATTTCTTTGAAATAGATATTGAATTGTTTATTGACAATTTTACCAATATTGATTTCTTCCATAAATCTTCCATAATATTTTAACTTCAAGTTGTGGAAAGTGTCAATTTTTTGGTCGTTTGTTCTTTTTGAAGCAAGTGATTTTGCAACTATACAGAAAATTTTCAATTGCAGTTTTTTATCGAGTAACGTGTAAGTTTGATCACTTGTCATAAATGTTAACAATGTGTTTACGCAGTGTTTATTTAATAATTTGTAGTATTTGTAAAGACTTTGTCCTTCTAAATGTTCAATGTCAGCTAAAACTTGCGCGGTTGTGAGAGTGTTCTTATATGCTGGTAGACTTCTTTTACGTATACCATGATTTTTACGAGCATTTCTTGTTGATTTCATTTTGAGGCTTGTGAATGGGTTATTATTAATCTTACATGTATTCAAGTCTATAGTAGAAACATTTCCAAAAGTTTTTATTTGGTCATTCAAACCAAGTGGATAAGCAGTATTCAGAATTTGAATCCAAAAGTGTTCTTTTGTTAATCTTGTTTCGGTGTCATTGTTCTCAGATAAATTATCGAGAATATCAATTGAAAAGTCTTCACTATCATGATCAGAAAGCTTGAAATGTTTGCTCAAAAAAGTGCATAGCTTGTCAGTTTTGAAACTATTTCTGTGGGAAGACATTCTCTGTTTGAGTGTTTGTTTCGTTTCACCAACGTATTGCATGCTACATTTATTACATGTTATAAGGTATACAAGATGTGTTGACAAACAATTAGCGTTACCGTGTTTATATGTGGAGATCAAAGTTGAAGTACAGGTACTGATTACTGTATTATTAAATCTGATTTTAGGACATATTACACACCTTTTGTTCTCACATCTTTGTCCGGTGTTACAATTTCTGTTAGGTAGTTCAGCCACAAATCTTTTGTTTGTTTTCTGCACACGCTGAATGTTCTTTAGTAGAAAGTATGGATTCTCTTTTGTGTTGGTCAGCGTTTATAGGCAGCCGCGCCTGTGCGTTAAAGGGTGAGAATATACATAGAAGCCAATAGAAGGTTTCGTACATATAGACTTCAATGCCGCAAAAGCTACAAGCTACAACTAAAATTGATTGCGTTTTCATACTGCGCTGTCTTCAAGACCCTGATGCATTGAAACAGTTTTACTTATAAGTGAGAGACACTGACCATAAGTACAATGTTTATTGTTATTTTAGGATCCGTTGTTTCACCGCGCGAAACCAGTATCGTCAGCAACTTTCCGAATACAGTAACATAATGACTCTCTCTGGAATAGCTGCGCTATGAGAACAGAAGGTAATTCAAACTGCCGCCACACCATACTCGCGGACTGAGTATCATACCGCCTGCACATCATAGTCATACCAGCGCTGGCTGCCGCCGTCGCCATTCATTCCCCCACTCTGACAGAGAGAAAGACAGGAGCGTTTAGAACATCTAAATTCATCGAAGTTGAGAACTTGTCAAAACTGTTGTCATTTTTTCCCTAGCTTGCTGCCAGCTTACAAACTGTTGTGTTGTGCATACTGAAATTGGTCCCGCACCTACTATGTATTTTACTTTATTTTACGGTTAATCTTGAAATGTATCGTATATGCTATATCATGCCTTTCTAAACTCCTCTCCATTTCTCCAGTTCTGAAGGCGTGCGAATAGTGTCGTCGCATAAAAATCTCTCCGTTACCATGAATTTTCATGAAACATGACCATGTCCATGCGGGAATGGTAGACAATGTTTTTCTCTACCATTCTCCGAAAAGTGCATTTCAAAACAATTCGAAAGAACTTAAAAAAAGATCATTAGTGCGCAAGCTCCTGGAAAATTGAAGAGGAGTTTACAATAATGTGTATAAGCATGCGTTTTCACCACTCCGAGGTTCCATTTTTGTGAAATGCCATTATCTTTCTCTATCTCTCTTTCTACATCCTCTCGTCGATTCTGTGGTAGAAAAATGGAATCACATGGTACGCTCTCGATAATAGAAAACATATTCTGTCTATTACTTTCACATCTTCACAGCGATCACTGCGACTTTGCAAAAAAAAAACAGTTTTATGTTATCTTATATCAGATCTTATCTGCCAGCAGCGGTCAGCAACTTTGCAGTATAAGTGTAGAACCAGTTCTAAGCTATCTTCCTTGTACATACATTCTCCTCTGGACAGAGACGAAGGGATTTGCGACAGCGTAGGACGTCTATGACACACACCAGTCACATTCCCGCGGTCTGCTCGCACGGTCTTTTAGTGACCTCACATCGGTGACATAGTGAGAGCAACATATACTCACTCCTGTGACATTACCACATAAGCAAAAGTTCAAAAGTGCCAAAAACATATAAGCCCGACAGCTCTCAACGCGGAAAAGCGATGAACCACACATGTAAAAAACTATTCCGCAATTTATTGTCTTAGCGAAGTTGTTATACTTTTGCTGGAGCAATAAAAAATCGTGAAAACAATAACTTACCTTGTCCTCCGATCCATATCAGTCGTCAT
The DNA here is from genome assembly GCA_963966185.1 of Rhabditoides inermis. NCBI lineage: Eukaryota > Metazoa > Nematoda > Chromadorea > Rhabditida > Rhabditidae > Rhabditoides > Rhabditoides inermis. The sequence continues at coordinate 434,413 of CAWZYM010000016.1, read as the reverse complement.
CCATCCCACCTAAACAATCAAACACAAACAAGCGAACGAAAACACGCAAACACAAAAGTTTCGAGGTACATAAATGTGGACGATTCTTGTGTTTGTTTGTGTGACGATCGAATAAGCGAAGGAAGACGCAGCAGACGAACATGAAAATGGACATGGCAGCAAATGATACGTTTCAATATGATAACTGGTCTGCTCTTTCTAGCCTAGCATAGCATGGTGTTTCAGTTCACTCAGAGGCACCCTCACCGTGTGTTGAGGGTGGGTCCGAGGTCTTACTTACTGCGCCCATTGCTACCGTATGTAGGTAGGACGGAGCAGACCAGAAGCCCTCGATTGCCTAGTCGTGGCGAATAACTCAGTGTTCTCGACACTCCAGACAGTGCACCACGACTAGTCAACCGAAGACTAGATAGAAAGAAAACTTTTTCTACCTCAAAAAAGTTGCAGTGCGCATGCGTCTCGTACCGCCAAGCTCGAATCCCACTCACGGTCCTGCAACAAACTAATTCAATCAAGTTCAGTTCACATTCATTCATTTTAAAGATGGATTTATGATTTGAAAATACAACATTCGTAACAGTTTAGTCTCTATCAAAAATACACACAACAGCGACTGATTCATACAGTATCCGCCAGAACTGTTTCATTTCCCTAGTCTTTTCGTATCGCTTTACAAGTTTGAATAGTCCCACCTCTCTTCCTCTCACTTTCCCTCTCTGTCTATCGCACCCCATGTATCTCCCTTCCTCCCTCCCTCTTCCCCTTCTCCCCCCTCTCTCTCCCCGTCTAAAACCATTCATCTCCGGGTCAATATGGTTGGTTCGGGTCAAATTCTGTCAACGCCCGCCCCCCTCTTTCCCTCTTTGTCTCTCTCTCTCTCTCTCTCTCTCTCTCTCTCTCTCTCTCCTCCGCTCTGGACCACGCCCCTTTCAGTTTACATTCATTCATTTCATAGATTGGATTAATGATTTGAAAATACAACATTCGTTACAGTTTAGTCTCTATCAAAAATACACACTACATCGACTGATTCATACAGTATCCGCCAGAACCTTTTTCTCTCCTTAGTCTTTTCGTATCGCTTCACAAATATGAATACTACTCCATCTTTCCCTCGCACTCACCCTCCCTCTCTCTCTCTCTCTTCCTCTTTTTCTCTTGCTCTCTCTCCCTCCCTGTCCCTCCCTCCCCCTTCTCTCTCCCTATATTTCTCTCTCTCCGCTCTGGGCCACGCCCCCATCCAGTTCGAAAGCTCAAGCTCAAGTCACGGTCCTGCAACAAACTAAATCAATCAACATCAACTGTGAGGAAAAGGGACTAGGATAAAGCATAGAAAATGTGAGTGGATGAGAGTGCTTTTGGTTTGGCTTTTGGTGGAGAAAGTCCTCACCCAGCTGCTCCCGCACCGAAATCGATAGTTTCCACTTTAGGCTGAGTATACGGTAGTCTACAGTACCCCTCCGCGCCAAGCGCGCGCATCAGGGCTCTCAACAGCGCAACATGACGCCTCTCATGGGCTTCTTTATATGATTTTATCATTTTTTTCTGTGAGTACCAGATACTGTATTCTACAGTAACCCTCATTGCTCCCCACCTCCTTTGCTTGTCTCAATGGCATGCGGTTCTTCATGGTGGCGCGCTCCATCAGAACGCTCCGTAAGAACACTTTGCGTCTTTTCCTGATCCGTCGCACTTCGCCGTCCTAGGTGTACGGTAGAATTACTATCCTAGGTGTACGGTAGAATTACTGCAACCGTACAATCGTACCTTTTAACGCTCCGTGCGGCTCCCATTAGCGCTTCGGTGTAGTGCCCGCTTGCTTCATCATGAACAAGAACGGTTTGGGCTCCGCCTGCAACAATCATGATACAGACAATTAGGGAAAGTATAGGGCATCCCCCCCGGTCATCGTACGGCAGTCTTTTCGCCGAATGTTTACTAGACAGCATTTGAGGCATCAATTGACCGTTATTGGCCCGTGCGAGACCATTCGGCCGCGCAATTCGCGCGCTTGGCGGTCTCTTTTTAGGGAAATGAGGGTCATTTGCAAGTATAATGAAGCAGAGTTCTCCATCTTCTAAAGTTAATTACTCTTTTTAGAATTAAGCAATCTTCACAAACTTTTGATATGTGATGGGTATCAGTAGTTCTCATCGATCTCTAGTGTTCGATTTTTGATTTTCGCGTCCGTTTTCTAACTAGAGTCCAAAAACCTTGATTTTGACTCGATTTCCAATGGGAAAGCTCCGAAACTTAATTACTCTCTTCAAACTTATCGCACAGCGCCCAGTTTTCTGGAGAAGATGCCCAGATAGAATGCTCAGAGATCTCTAGTGCTCGATTTTTCGATTTCCGTCATTTTTACCATGTTTGACCACAAAAACATACAATCGGGGCAAATTTGCATAAAATTCTCGTCTGTCTGGCGAGCCAGCGATATTGCCGTACGCTGAAAGGGGAGAATGGCCTATACCTGTTTAGACTGACTGAGATTGACAGACTGTAATTATACCTGCGACCCGGCCCCGCAGTGTGCGTCTTTCAGTCGAAATGACCACACACCGTCATTTCACCACATCACTTCGACCACACATTATAACAATTTATTGCAAAGTGATCTGATGCTAATATACAGCAAACACGTGATGACAAAACACAGTGGGGGAAACACATAGTTGATGGGAGAGGAGACGAGAGAGTAGAGAAGAAGACCCCGCCGATTCCTGCCGGGTTCACAGCCTCTCGAATAGCAGGATGTTGCCCGTCCTGCCAGACTGTTGCAGAACTTGCTCCTCGTTCTTCTCCGTCACCTAAAACGCGATACACTTGTGATATGATCTTCTACAATGTATGCGAAGCTCACCTCGCCGTCGTTCATCCGACACCAGCTGCCGTCAGGAAGACGCCGGTCCGTGTAGAAGTGGCCTGAACAGCAGGCTGTGCCATCATAAATCACACTCACACTCATCACCGGATCCACCTAGAATGTAATGTGCGACTGCGGATAGCCGGTAGCACACGGCTAGCACGTCTCGAACGCGCGTGATCACGCAATAGCTCGCGTTCTTCTCGTCGTATCCTAGCACGATGGAAGGCGTGTGAGGTGAGTAGTTCAGAGGTGACGTCATCTCCCATTCTGCGTCGTTCTGAATGCGAGATAATCATCCAGCGATCACGGATTGGATTGTTACAGCACCTGGTGCCAGAGTAGAATGTGCACACGAATGAACGAAGCAATCGCCACAAGTTCTTGTGGAGAAGGCACTGTCTTTCCATTGTCCGCCCACCTGCCATCTGTTTGGTCGTTGACCGTGTCCTGTTCTCGCAGGGGCTTCGAAGCCGCCGGCTGGGAATGTGTCTTGGCGCTCCTCGCGCTAGTCTTGGCCCGCTTTCTTTGCTTCTGTGCTCGCTGCCGGTTGTTGGGGTAAGTGAGGTCGTTGGGATCCTCGTAGTCCTAAATGTCAATAATACTCTCTTCTGAAAAGTACAAGCGTAAAGTAGCTCTGTTTCGGTTCATCTCAATTCAACAAAAGCACATGCATAAAAGTATTAATTTCTACACTAAACTATAAACACAAACCTGCTCTCTCAAACGATATGTAGAAACGTATACTTTATCGATAATTTATTAATAGGGGCTACATATATAATAAATTTTCTTATTTCTTATGAAAGCATTGTGAAAATCAATAAACAGTTATAGAACAATCGTTAAGTTTACAATGATGTTTTCATTATTTTTGAATGTATACAAATACTTACAAGAGCTTTTTTATATATGACTCATTTGATAAACGGGTTATTAGAATGTGAGTGATAGAATGTGTGTGTGTGCAATAGTATATTCATATTGGTATTTGATTGTCAATGTATTTGTGATCGTTTTGAGAGAGCAGGTTTGTGTTTATAGTTTAGTGTAGAAATACTACATTTATGCATGTGTTTTTGTTGAATTAAGATGAACCCAAACAGATCTACTTTACGCTTGTACTTTTCAGAAGAGAATGAATGCCCTTTTGTTGAAATTCGAAGAAATTTTCTTTTTTTCAAAATGTATTTTGAACATTAAAATAGTAACAACAAAAAAACGCGCGTGAACAACGACGCAAATCACAAACAGTGTGCACATTATCGCGCACATATTCCGCATCACGAACCAATGAGCGCGCGGGGGCGGGACTAGTGATCGGGTATTTCAGCGAATCAGCGAACAGCTGCACAACTGACAGACGTGCAGACCTAACCAGCGAACATATTTTTGAGTATTAAACTACTTATTGTTTCATATTTTGATTTTGTTTATAGTTGTCTTTTGTTTATAACGACACCCAGGTGAGAAAACTTGAAAACAAGTCAAAAGTGATCGGCTAGACAGACTGGTTGAAACGCGTAGCCGGGAAAGTGTCTGGCTCCTCGTATCTGACCTGAAATCTAACTGGTTATAACGTGTTTCAAGCGCTCAATAGCTCTAGCTCGTGCTGTATGTCATTGATCAATTTTTAATATTCTCATATGAAGACGACTCCGTTCTTGTTCGGAACTGGCTCGCAGCCTTTGCCGCTGCTCAACGCCTCCAAGCTGTTCGACACCCCGACGACGTCGCAGGAGGCGGCCGAGAGGCTCGGATTCCCCTACATTCCCCACGATCTTGTGAGTTTCTTGGTATTGTTTTATAGTGGTGGTGGTGGATAAGTTTTGTTTGCAGGAGCCAGACGATGAGGAAGAGGACGAGCTCAATATGACTTTGCGCGCCGAGCCAGACCCGGAGACGTGAGTGTTTCACACCTTTTGACAACATAAATGTGATGTGTGCGATTTGCTTGTTTAAATAATTCCATTCCTCGTAACCGGAATCTTGCAGGAAGACAAAGCCGCAGTACACGCAGCTCCGGCCCGCGATGCCTGGAAGGCCTGGAGGCGTGGGATCTTCCGTGTAAGCTACTATCGTGGAGTATAGCCTATGAACTCTCTCAGGGACATGCATCTCGCGTCTCTAATGTGGACTGATCAGTGGGTCGAGAGGGGCAGGGTCGAGCGAACTGTCGCCGCCTATCAACAGTGAGAAACCGTTTTCGTTTATTTGTCTTCATTTATTCTATAATATCACCATATTATGATATTTTGTCATTTGGATCAGATGGCTTGATTTAATTGTTCGGTCATCAAGCAAATACGGTTCGGTTCCGTGTGAGTGCATTTGTTCTTGCGAATTTCGCAACCACATTTAACACACGGCGAGGCGAGCAAAGCCACTCTCAGGCACACCCTATCTGTCAAGAGCAGGCAAGACACGCGCTGCACTGCTCCAGCCGAGCCCACTTCACCCACCGTAGGCCTGTGTGCACCCCTCACGCTAACATTGCATTTGCAGCTCAGAATCAGGCTGCAACAAACAAAACAGTCGTGCAATGTACTTTAATCCGTTGACACTTCAGTCCGTTAATAGAGCGGCTGATGTGTTGCAGGATGGAACAGCAAGCTGGCGTGGAGGACCGAGTGTCGCCCGCCGCTGCTCAATCCACTCTGCCTCCGCAGCCCCAGCAGCAGCCCATGAACCTCCTCCAAGACACCAAGCCCTTTGCTCATAGGTGGGTATTTTCGAGCTGTTACTGGAATACACTTTGAAGATTTGTATTCGTTGATTCGGTGTATATTCGTTGATTCGATTCGTTCTTTTCAGTGATCTCGAATCTCGTCGTGAGCGTCCCGTGTCGGAGTCGGTGTCGATCTCTGTTCGCGAGCTGGTCTCCTACGAGGAGTTCGGCACCACGCGCTCTTCCTACGTGAGTACACATCCTGGTTTATTGCGTGGTCATGTTTGCTGTGATCTACTTAGTCAGTGTAACGGCATCACCCTCGCTTGAAGATGTCCACGTGTTCAATCTTCACTTTTTGTTGATTGCGTGTTGTTGATGGTAACGTATGTATGACATCTTTCAGTACTACTACCCCGCGTTGTACTGCAGGAAGGAAAAGTTCATTCCGCTCAACCTGAACCCTCCCGCTGACGCTCCCACTGGTGCGTTGTTGTTGTTGTTGTTGTTGTTGTTGTTGTTGTTGTTGTGGCATGTGATGATGGATGCATCATGTTTCTTTAGATTCTGTGTGGGAGTTCACACTGCGCTACTCGGACCGCGACTACGAGGACGAGCCGGTGGTGCGCTGCGTGCAGGACCTCCACAAAGACCGTCAGTCACACTCCATTCCACTCCCCCCCCCCCCCCCCCGCCCTTCTCTCTCGACTTCGCCCAGCGTCAAACGCTGCCTTCTTGTCTGCCCCCATTCATTTTTGTCCGTCTTGTACAAAAATGCTGTCAAACGTGATTTTGTGTTTTGTTTGTGTTGTTTACAAGTGGCGTATGTTTGTTTGTAGGCGACAGGCGCGCATACGTGCTGGATGTGCGCACAGACGGCGCGCAGGCCAAGACACACCAGCCAGAGAGGAGCAGCCGAGACGGACACTATGTGGTGGGTGGGAAGCGGGTAGTGAAGTGTGTGTGTGTGTGTGTGAAGTGTGATCCCGTCACGATGTATTGAATTAGAGTAGAGAAAAATAGGCGGGATTCATTATCGAATCGCGTTGCGTAGTGGTTTTCTTTAGAGCATCTGAGATTGACACTGTCCATATTTGTATGATTCGGGAATTGGGTGGTCGTGGTAAGCTGGGAATGTGAGAATAGGAGTAGCTGTGGGTACTCGCTATTTTTTTCTCTTCACATCACCGCTATGCCATAGGTGTGCTGCTGTGGATGTCCGATTGTATAAGTAACTGACATTGATCCTGACAGTATTCATGGTGTTTGTGTAGGTAGTGTTTCCGTTCCAGCTGTCGCTGCCAGTGTGTGTCCGGCGCGTGTCGGCGCAGTTCCTATGCCGCACCAGCTGTGGAGACATGGCCAAGCGAAACGTTCTCTTCGTCACCACCCTCCGTGCACCTAGGTACGCAGCGGGAGACAGATGCTGGTGCCGTCAGTCTCTTCACAACTCCCTGTTAGAACCCGCTCGAACGGCGCTGTTTGATCGGGTTTTAAAACGTTGTGACTTGTGAAATGCGAAGGACATGGATGGAACGCTACTTCACTTGCATTCACTACGAAGACATGTTGTGTTGTATTTTGTGTCGATCATGTTTTGTGAAAATATGATATTCGATATTGGATTATGTTTATCTGTCCATTCTCTCATCTCTCATTCATTCATTTTCAGTGGCGATATTCTGGCCGAGATGTCGACGCCGCTGCGCGTGTGCGAGCTGCCTTCTCGCGACATTCAAAAGGCAAGCTCCGCCCATTCTGGTCCCGCCCTCAACCAAACGTGTTTCAGGATTTCCCGGAGACGGAACAGCTGATGACGAGCAAGCGTGTGCGTCGTCGCACAATTAAATCGGAGCAGCCGCGGCCGCTAGAAAGTCAGTCATCTCCTCTTTCAACTATCGTCACCGAGTGATGAATGATTTATATTGGATATGGTTCCAGCTGTGGATGAGGTGTCTCGGGAGAGACGTGTGACGTCATCGCATTCACGTGCGCATCACGAGGTGATTGCGATAGACGATGAGGGGACGTACTCGATGAGCGTCGTGGTGGGTGGGGAGAGCGGGAGAGAGTGAGAGGGAGAGGGAGGGAGGGGAGAGAGACAGACAGACAGAGATGCCCTGCAGGTGACGGGCTCGAAGGAGAAGATGAAGAGCATCTCGGACTTTATCCACAAGGAGGAGGAGCGCGAGAGACTTATCGAGTATAAGGTAGGTTCAGTGGAGAGGAGATATATAGTTCCTAGTAGCCTAGTTGATTGTATGTAATCGCAGCGCAGTCGTCTGCGGAAGTTGCGGTCAGTCTCTTCGGAAGCAATTCCGAAATGTTTCGAAGAAATAGCAATGCATTCCGAAGTGTTCGAGAGTATTTCGAACCCAATTCGGGAGTATTCTGAGGGCGATTCGATAGGCAATTCCGAAGTGTTTCGGGGGCATTCGGGAGTGTTTCGAAGAGACTGACCGCAACTTGATGGTGTGTGACAGTGTGATACTTGCTGATATTTCAAGTTGACTGTGATATGATTTCAGCGCAGCCGTGTCGCGTTGGAGCCCCGTTCAGACAGCTCTCCCAATACACCTCCACTACCACCGTCCGCACGTGAGTTGGCATACTGTAGAATACGATAGGTGACTACGGGGCTGTAAAGTGATTCGGTAAGAGTACAGGACAAATACATGACATGGTATGATAATTGCAGGTGGCTGTTCAATCTTGACATGCTCAAGTATGCGAAGGAGTTTGAGAAGCAGATGCTTATCACTCTCGGAGACATTGCTGAAGTGATGAGCGACACGGTGCGTCCATTCCTCTCCCTCCCTCCCTCCCTCCCTCCCTCCCTCCTTCCCTCCCTCCCTCCCTCCCTCTCCCTCTCTCTCTCTCCTTGCCTCTCTGCTTATATCGTGCTTTCCAGTTCTTCCACAGCTTCGGATTCCCGAAGGCCGACGCGATCACGCTGATGAAGGTGTGTGGAGAGGTTTCTGGGTTGATTGACCCCGCTGTTTCAGTCGTTCTGCAACTGGAACAACTCGAACTTGATGATCAAGAAAGAGCCCGAGTGAGTCGCCTTCTTCCCACACTCGTTCCATCTAACCCTGTCATCTTCATTATTATGCATTACTGGAAGCGATTTCTGCTATACATATCTGACTATTCCTCTCTCACCCATATACTAGCTTATTGTATTATTCACCATGTTATTTACTCGTAGAAGCATTGCTATTTCACCACACTGTACATTTTGACTTTGCACTGGAGGCTCTGAGTCGCGTTTATCTATTCGATACCCTGTTCTGTTCCGTTTTGAGTTGAAGATACAATCACGTTTTTTTTGTGTTACATTGACGTTCGATTGTTCTTGTTGTTTTGTTAAATAAAGAAGATTGAAAATGTAAGAATAAAAGCTGTCGGTCTTCGCACAAACCACCATCGAACAGTCTGCCCCCGACTTCTACGTGCGAGGAGCGCGTTTCTTCACGCAAACAAACAGTAGGTTTATGCGGTTTTATATACTAATCGAATATAATTTACTGTTGTAGATGTGGTGTTGCTGTACTCGCACACGTGTGTGGCGGTGGTGTCTCGGGGCGAGTTGGAGCGGGGCGGGCTGGTGTGCGCGAGTCGCGTCATGGAGCTGCCTCACCCCATCCTCGACATACTCGTCATCTCCAAGCGACATGTGCGTCGTAGTTTCGCTCACATAATCAGGCTTCTACGTGTTACACTCAGATTGTTGTGGTGACGACGTCGGCGACGATGAGCGTGTCGCTGTCGGTCATCGGTGAGCAGCAGCTCGCCCTCCTCCCTCTAGCCGTCATTTTGCATCCGCTCACCACGTGAGATCCACTGCAGCGCTTATGAATACTGTTATCCTTGTTTGTTGAATATATTGCAGTGTTGTGTGCGGTAGTGTGACTGCATACCAGCGCCACTCCGCCACCTATGTGGTCACTGTCGTTGGGCAGTCGGAGGCTGTTGGAGAAGCACGCGTGCTTGTCTGCTCGTTCATGGATTTCGCGTGCGTCTCGCTGTTTCACAGCCCCCTCGCGCCATCTTTTGCTCAACATACGGTATGTTCTGAAATTTTGGCAAGCGTGCATGTTATTGTTGTTGTTGTTCACTCGTTATTCTTGTTTATCACACATTATTCGCACGCGATAAATGTCTATCATTTATGTTCAGATGGTGCCTGGTTGGATGAGCTGTTGGAATGCTTCCGCTGCTCGGAGCGCTTCCGCTGCGTCGTCGGCTCCGAGAAGATCAAGGTGGACATTTTATATATCAACCTTTATATTTTATAAAGTGATTAGATTATGCATATATTTATAGGACGGTGTTCGCGATGGATTGCTTGCGTCGAGCCTGACTATGGACGGCTCTTGGAATACTTCATTCATTCCGGAATGCATCTACGAGGTACGCAACATGACAGTGAACTGTGAATAATCATGATGTCAGCCGCTGTCCGGCCTCTATCCTGACCCGCCCCTTCACATTGCCACCCTTGCCCCCGACCGCACCGTCTACTTCGCTACTGGCGGTGGTTTCAGCATATGTGGTCATCTCTCAATGTTCCAGGAAGTGTCATGTCGTTCTCACCGGGTCGACAATCGGACCCGACTGTTGTCGGCGTGCCTTTCTTGTCCTGCGGAGAGACGATCACTGCCCTCTGCGCTCGGGATCGCCACCTCATTGTGAGTCTATTGATTGGATGTATTGATTAATATTGATTGATAGGTGGGCTGTGTGAGCGGCCGTGTGTTGTGAGTGGCTATCGCTGTCTTCTCCATTCCCAAAGACCTCAGTTCTTCTCAAGGTACTATAAAAACTACTTATGTCAAAACGGGCTCCACTTGTGTAGCCATCGGCTCGCGGACTGGACTTTCTTCACTTTGAGACTCCCTCCACACTCGTCGCTGCCTCGCACAGCAGCAGGTAGTTTGATTATTACCATACGCTATCGCATGTTCCTAAATTTTTCTACTGTTCAATTGCAGGGTGGTGTTGGAAGTCTGTGTGGAGAGTGTGACGTCAGCGTGGGGTTTCAGTGGGTTTCAGTCTTGTTTAATGTTATTTTCAAATGGCCGCGAACAACCATAAACCAACGTTTTGACTGAAAATGATTTGTTGAACGGAACTCGATCTGAATTATCTGACTGAATTGTTCAGTTGTATGGCGAGAGGCCTGAAGTAGGTTCACCGGGAGCACCTTCTCGGAAGCGTGATGCCGCACATGGCGGAGATGATGACGGTGAGATTTAGTTTTAGGGTATTTTTATCAATATGCTCATACGTTTGTTTCTAGGCGTGTGCGGACCGTGCTGTCGATCGCGCACCTATGCCCTCGACGGTCGGACTGATGGCACAGGGCGCGGAAGGCCGGAGGGAGTCCGCTCGTCGTGTGTGTGAGAGTACTGAGCATTGAAGGAGAGGAGTACGCAATGGAAGAATGAAATGACCAGCTCACGCCAAAATGATTTTACAAAAGTCTCTAGGTCCGTGGCGGGACCAAGCTTGTATCTAAATTCCCATTGGAAACTCGTGCCAAGTTTGTACCTTACCGCGAAGAAGGCGCCCATTGCCTGATTGAGAGATGCTATTTCAATTTATATTATATTTATATTAATTAGTAGATTTTTTTTATTTTTGTTTCAATTTAATCACCATATCAACATTGGTTATGTAAACCTGGTGTTATTTTTCCGTACACCTCTCTTTTAAAATCAAAGTGCCCTGCGCATAACAAACGATTTGTAAATGACTCACTCCGTTCATTGTCAGCTGTACAGCATGCATCAACTCGAATGTTGATTTAGTGAGTGAGTGTATCCCGTGACGACTCTCCACTCTGTCTCGAGTTGGAGGAGTGGGTGGAGGGAACCTTCCAGCACGCTGTGAGGATTCAATGCGATTAGGTAATATTATCATGATATTCATCCACGATAATTGCAAATTGCAATCGAATTGTGAATGTATTTTTTATAGTTTTTCTTTTCTTTTTCAGGCCTATGCTCTCTCGCCCGAAGTGGTGGATCGTGTAAACACCCTCAAGAAGGGTGAGTCGTTGTTAATAGTTCCTACCGATTCTGTGAACTGTTTTTCGTTGTTTACTTAGTTCATAAGTTTCGAATGCCCGTATATGTGCAATGTATGTTCGGATGTTCTTATGTGCTCAAGCTCTCAAGTATGACTTATGTACACTGTTGTTTTTTTCTTATTCAGACGGGACTGACGATTGGATGACAAGAGCGGCTGAGGCTGGGCTGGACGACGGCATTTCGGAGAGGATCGTCCTGATGAAGGACGTGCTGCCCGGGGTGTGCTCTGTGGAAATGACACACAGAGTCGCGTCTACGCTCTCTGCTCTCGGATTCCACAGGTGCGCCATATAATGTGTCTCTTCTCGACTGAGTGTCAAGTTCTAAAGTGTGTCCCATTTTTACAAATGAGAAATGTGCTTATCTAATCTAGGGTGTAAATCTATTATATGTATCATTCAAAATAACTTCAATAATAATAATACGAATAAATGAGAATTGACTTATAGGAGAGGAGTACGCAATGCAAAAATGAAATGACCAGCTGATGTCTAACGTCAAAACGATTTCTACAAAAGTCACTAGGTCAGTGGCATGACCAAGCTTGTATCTGAATTCCCATTGGAAACTCGTACCAAGTTTGTACCTCACCGCGAAGGAAGCGCCGATTGCCTGATTTTCAAGACGCTATTTCAATTTATATTACATTTATCTTAATTAGTAGAACTTTTATTTTTGTTTCAATTTAATCACCATATCAACGTTGATTATGTCAATCTCGTGTTATCATTCCGTACACCTCTCCTTTAATAATAATACGTTAGGTAATAATAAGCATGTAAATTGGTGATTGCTAACTATACACACTGCGCGGTGTTTTTCAAATTAATTTTAGTTTTTTAATGCAATAAATCAATAACCTTTAGTTTCAAGGTAATACAACGGTCATATTTCGTCGGTTATAAATGTGCGCTGAGGCGTAGACCGTCTAGGAAATCAGAAAAAAACACTCACTCATCCACTCATCCTATTTCAGCGAGTCGGTTATGAGTCTGCTGCCAATCTGCTGCCGACCAGCTGCCGACATTGGCGGAGAAGGTTCTGGAGAAGTGCGAAAACCGCTATGAATCAGACGACAAGATGATCTGCGCGAGGTGGCTTCAATGACAATGCATGTTTAACTTAATGTTTGCAGGAAGATTGACGACATGGCCTGCTTCTTCCCCAGCCACGTGAGTGAGCATGTCATGCCAGTTATTCATGTTTCATTAGAGTGTGTGTTATTTGTGTGATTTAGTTACAGAAGGCAGTTCTTCGTTTTTGCGTGTTTCTTCTGACGACCCCCGTGTATCGCTCTATCACTGTGTGAACAGTCATCAACGACCTCCTCCTCCACGGAAAAGAGCTTTCCAAGCTCGACTCTGGTCTCAAATTGTTTCAGGTACTTATTGTCTTGCATTATATTTTGATTGTTTTTTGTTCAGGAAACGGAGAGGCAGGTCTACTTTAAGACTCATCATCTTGTGTGCATGTACCCTTTTGCGTTCGGTTACTTCATGGACGCTATCGAGAAGGCTGATGCTCTCAAAGGAGGAACAGGAGGTATTTTTTCCCTAATTCATCGTATATAATAGAATTTTCTGATTACGGATCATCTCACTTGCAGAGGGATGGGCTGGCAGGATCAACAGCTGGAACGTCTCCGGCTGGCGTGATCTCACTCACAAAGAGTACTCGTGCGTGTACAGGGATATGTATATGAAGCCTCTAGACGAGCTGATGCGCACGAACGACTCTGAGAACGAGAATGTGAGAGTGAGTGCCTGTATATAACAGTTGTTCAAATTATTCTGATAGTTTGTCATACTATGGTTACGCATTGCTTTCAGCCGATCAAGAAAGCCTGCGGTCTCCTAAGAACAATGATTCGGCTTCTCACAGGGCAAGACGCGTCAGTGAAGCAGAGCATGTCGGAGGGCGGAATGAGTAGTGGCTTCTACCTCCCTCTTCTCCAGATTCTGCGAGGTTTGTATTTTCACCGTGTATTAGTGTTGGGTCGATTAGGTAATGTTCGATTAATGATTAACGATTAATCGAGAAATTAATCGAAACCTTCGATTAACGATTAATCGATTAATCGTTAATCGAGAAATTGTCGATTAATCGATTAACGATTAATCGTTAATCGAACTTTTGTCGATTAATCGATTAATGTTTAATTTCCAATCATGTTTCCGTAGCTTGATGTGAACAGTTACCATAAACAGTTGATTTCTGAGAAAATGTGGCTTATTTCAACTCATACAACGCTCTAGGAAACGAAAACTGTACCGAAATTGAGAAAATACTTTCGATTTAATTGAGATTATTTCGATTAATCGAATAACGATTAATCGTTAATCGAACTTGTTTCGATTAATCGATCAACGATTAATCGTTAATCGAAACATGTTCGATTAATCGATTAATCGACCGATTAATCGATTAATCGAGCTGATTAATCGAAAAGTAATCGAAAGTCGATTAATCGACCCAACACTACCTTGTATGTTTATCGCTGGTGTTGTCTAATTCAGTATTTTATGAATGATTTTGATTCAGATGATCCACTGACACTCGACGATGACAGTCCGCAGAGGAGGCTGCACGAGCAACTCGAAGCCGAGCTCCGCTTTCACGGGTTCAAAGAGCCGTTTGCCAACAGCCCGCGTCTCCGGATCAATGGACGCGTCGTCACGCACCGTCTCTCGCCCCCACGGTCATCTCAACTGCTCCCGCCGCTGCAACCGCTGCATTTACCGTCCCCCAGTAAGTCGATATGTTCTTATGCTACCTTCAGATCCATATATCAATATCTCAGTTATTCTTGTTTACCATGTAACGTCGCTTGAATTATGGTATTTGTGCGCAGTGTTCAGTTAGATTTTTTTTATACATAAGGGATTTAATATTTATATATGATTGTTAGATAAAAGAAATGTGTATCAGTATCATAGTTTTATCAAGAAGATTTAGTTTACAAAGAGCAAATTGTATTGTATTTTTGAATAAAGTGATTATGATAGTCCTTTCTTCTCAGTGTCTGTGGCTCCCACCTCTGCGTTGTCAATGCAAGGTTTTTTTCGCTGATTTCGACGATGACTCCTCTACTTGCATTGACTGCTCTTGTCTGCCATTCGAGGTAGCGTGACCATAACGTAAATATGAGTTTGATAGTTGTTTCATAGCTGACGTGGACACCACAGATGATACTGTTCGTTGCGCTTTCATGTCTCCCATCTGAGCTTCTCTCGTCTGTTGACATAAAGAATGTGTTCTCATCGGCATTACTTAATAAGAAGCTCGTCTACAATGGAAGTGAACAGAGCAAGTCGATTTTTTTTTACCATGAATTAGTTGTCTTTTTCTTAATAGTATATCAGTGAATACTTGGTGACTCTGGCGAGGAGTTTGATGATTGATGAGAACATCTGTGGTCGCCAAAGTGGAGCGCGATACAACACGGTGGGTTGTATCACAGTAATTTTTTTCTATATTATATATTTTTTTCTATATTCCATATTCTATTATGAGCACAAGACCGCGTCAAGTGGTAAGAAATGGTTCACACGATGCTCGCCGGCTAAGGAGCGACAATGCTCCAGATGATCTACGGAGAATCGGCCGAGGAAAAAATATTCTATTATGAATGAAATGGTTCAGGTATGGTACTGTCTCTGGCCGGCGTGCAGTTGTGGTGGTAGACGCGGAAAGTGGCGCGAAGAGTGTGCGAGGCGAGGGCGCCGTGCCGGAGTGGTCGGATGAGGTGCTGAGCGACTCGGAGCAGTACGCATGCGACCACCCACTCACCTTCCTCGCTCCTCTTCACCGCCACTCGCGCGCATTCTATGAAAAGGCGTCGCTGTACCTTTCTTCTATACGACATCAATGGCCGCGCGGAGATACTGGCGCGCGATGGACCGAACGCGATTGCTCCGCTGAAGACGACCTCCAAGTCAATCAAGTTCGGCAAGAACCGCTTCGGAGCGTTCGTTCCCTGCTTTCACTCTCGTCGGCATTGCCTACAACCACACCGAGTTGAAGGTAGGTTCGAAGTCTTTTTGGATTCAAATAATATATTCAATAGTTTATGGATTAAATTATACGAACTTTTTAATGTTTTCACTCCCCACGGCTATTCACAGCTGAACATAAGCGGCATAATCTTTTGCAATTTGCTGGGAAAGTGATGTCCGATTAAGAGAGCCTGTATCATGACGTGACATGTGCCTGGCAGAGTGCAGGGGGCAGGGCTCCAGGAACAGTGGCGAATTATTTTCGACTTTGGATCATAACTTGACCCATTGGAATGCCAAACAAACGAAAAAATAACGATTTAAAGCTGAAGTCAGATCTCGGGAAGGGCAGTGGTCTTTGCGCGTGATAGCCCAATGTGCTGCGTGGCGCAGTGGAAAAGACTGTGGGCTATCACTCTCGCAGCCACGTTCGATTCCTGTTTGCAACTTTGTCTGAAACATACATGCACCTCGGTGCTTGGTGATTTCGTGCGAATTTGAAATTTTATTACCACACGGTTCTGATATACGCCTCTGTTCTTTTAATAAAAAGTATCCTTCTTTTTCTCGCTCACTGATCATGTTTGAGTGGATTGTCATGCTAGAGTCCAGGAAAAACAGCACCGTGCCGCATTGACATTATGCCGTTTTTTCTTCCGAATCTGTGTATACGACCTTCATGAATTCGAATTGAGTCGTTTCGGCCGTTTCCATAGAGCACACCTTACTCCTCCCTTGTTGCTGGAGAATCATAATCATATTGATTCGCAGAATTCAATACAACGCTATTCATATTCAACGTACATGTATTACTAAACTGTTTCATAAACAAACTAGATCGTCATCAACTTTGATAAGAAACTTATTGGTGAGTAAGAGAATAAAAATAATGGTAGTACATCATTTTGAGTGATTTCAGATTGAGATTAGCTTCTTCCAGTTTGGTCACATCATAAGGGTGACGTCAAATGAAATCATGGGTATCTACAAATGAGAGAAGATCCCGGACTATTCATATTCAACGTACATATATTACTACACTGTTTCATGAGTAAACTAGTTCGTAATTGGCTTTCATAATGAACGCAACCGTTGGTGAGTGAAATACAAAGTTGGTACTGTCCTATTTATAGCCATTGATTCAGCTAGACTAAAAAAACAGTTTTCTTTCTCATTACTGATCGTGGTTGTTACTGTTGATGTGAACAGCAGGAATATTGAAATCACCGACAAGTCGGTGATTTCAATATTCCTTTCTTTCAGGTGTTCACAACGTCACCAAGTTCCAGCTCATTGAGACTGTTTCCGCTTCACTCAAAAGCTATGGAGAGATCATCTAACAATATTATTATACAGTGCGTGTGCGTGATTTCTGGAATAAACTCATTGGCACGAGGAATCTTTTGCGTTTTTGCCCAGCCCAGATACCGCATTGCTGGCTTGCATTTCTCTCCTATTTCATTCCCCTCTGCGATCGTATTCTAGTTCCGCTTATTCCTCTTATGTTTTTAATCATATACACTTTCTTCATCTAGATGCAAATCATCTTCGTTCTCTTCCTGCTCCCGACTTTCTCACTTGCCGCCATCAGAGGCGTTTGGGAAAAAAACGCCACTGAGGCCAACTTCGAGCTTTTTGTTTCCATTGGCCCAGGAGTCAACGTGAAATGGATGAATATGAATGATCAGTCTGGCAGGGATAGCTCTGGAGTGAGTGGGATTATCGTTCTCTCTTCTTCTCTTTTTCTCTCTCTCTCTCTGCCTCGATCCTCTTTCTCTCTCCCTATTTTTCTCTCTGTGTCCTCTAACATTCTCTCTCTTTCTCATCTTATTCTATCTCCATTTCTCTCTCCATTTCTCTCTGCATCCTCTTACATTCTCTCTCTCCCTCCTCTCATTCTCTCTTTCTCTTTCTCTTTCTCTCTCCCTCTCCCTCTCCCTCTCTCTCTCTTTCTCGCTTTCTCTCTCTCTCTCTCTCTCTCTCTCTCTCTCTCTCTCTCTTTTCTCTCCTCCCTCCGTTGCGTCCCGGCTGTCCGGGCATTTCATCGTGTCCCGTGTTTCCGGCATATCGGGGTGGTCCCGGTGGTCCGGTCGGGCCAGCCTCGTTCGCAGTGTACGTATCGGGTCGTGTCCGTTGTTTCCGGGGAGTCCGGGCGGTCTGGCAGGGCACTGCACGCGTCCGTGGCCGATCTCGGGCACTCCGAGCGCGTCGAGTGCGGGCGGTCCGCGCTTTCCGGGCTGTCCCGGCTGTCCGCTCTCGACACTCGCTCCCGGGACCGTGGCGGCACGTGTTCGAGGCGGCGTTGCACTGCTGCTGAAAGGTGGAAAGATTGAGCTGCACTTTGACCTAGAACTGCTTGATGTGAGTACGCATGACTTGGCTGACATACTTTTCCCCCCAAAAATGATGGGGAGATCGTACTTAATATCACATACAGAGGTTGAACAAACCGAAACTCTCGGAAAGAGAGCGTATGATAACCATTTTACTCCCCTTTTCACTCTTTCTACTTTTCGATGCGTCGGTTAATTGACATAATAGGGATTCAAGACAAAAAAACAGAATGCCGCATTTCAATGATGGCTTTTTTCGGATTATGTGCATACGACCTCCATAAACTCGAATTGACTCTTTTTCGGCTGTTTCCATAGAGAACACCTCTCTCATTTCTTGTTGTTGGGGAATCATATTCATATTCACAGAAATCGGAGATATTCATATTCAACGTACATATATCACCACACTGTTTCATAAACAAACTAGATCGTCATCAACTTTGATAACACAATTAATGGTGAGTGATAGAATGAAAGGTAACAGTATGTAGTACAGCCCTTTGAATATTCGTTTATTTCAGACGCCTCTTACAATCAGGTCGCTCTATACCATAGTATTCATATTCAACGTACACATATTACTACGCTGTTTCATAACTAAACTAGGTCTTCATCAACATCGATAAGAAACTTAATGGTGAGTGAATGGAACAGAGAGTGAGCAGGTGTGTGTCTTTCTTCTATTGATCATCGAGAGAGGTCAGACACATGGGAAAAGGCTAGTATGACTTAGTATGGCGTAACCATAGTATGGCGTGACCGAATCGTTTGGGGTCCATTTTTTTCAGTAATTCACGAATCACTTTTCTGAATGATGTTCATACATAGTGCACATTGTAGTCATTCCGTGCTAAATGTCAAGCTCATCTCCACAGAAATAGGGTCGATGGTCAATATACCTTTCAGGTGGTTTTCGAAAGCAGATAGTTCAACCGGTTCACGAAAGGACTAGGAAACCAGCAAGGAACGAAGCTGCACGAGAGGAAACGGTGCGCCGGGTGTAGCCGGAAGAAGAGAAGTGCGGGAAGAAGAACATCCGAGCGCCGACCAGTTCAGTACTCCCGGAACATTTCCGTCGGCACTGGTGAATTTATTCGGAAGTATTTCCTTGTTGTTCTCGGTGCCTCGTACACCGCTATTGTAAAATACTATAAACAATGGTGTCATAAAGTCATATATTTATATTTATGGCATAAATATATACGGGTATCACTGAAACGTACTGTCAGCGAATCTCGCAGTTGAAACTCACACGTCGCGGGGCATATATGCATTCAAAACACAAAACACACTCATATACGAGTTGGCACAAAGGCTGTAGGTTGCTGGGAGCTCACGTATCACAATAGAATCTCTAGTAGTAGGGGGCGTGGTCAATGGAGGCGGGGCAATGCGTGGGTGGGGGCGGGGTATGTAGCACCTTATGGTTGTGGAGGCAGAAAAGGGTGAGCAATGTGTGGACACGCGGGTAAACGAGTAGGAGAGAGAACAACGAACAAACAACACGAGCGATCAGCCATTCAGCCGCTTCTTCGAACCAAACAGCGAGTTTTTGATGCGCGACCCAAGACCCGAGCGCTTCTCGCCGCCTGCAAGCAACACGGTAACTACAGTAATCATACAAATGACTACCGTACTCACCGTTTTCCATGACGTCCCGCTTCCACGGTTCTCCGCTGAGCGAACTGCTCTTCATGAGAGAGCCGCCGCCAGTGGGAGGGTGGATGGGGGTGTCGTGCGGCATCTGAAGAGGAGATTGAGAGAGAGAGAGGGAGAGAGAAGGGGAGAGATAGGAGGGAGAGAGAAGAGAGAGAGGGAGAAGGAGAAGAAGGGAGAGAAGAGAGAGAGGGAGAAAGATGAGAGAAAGAGGGAGAGAGAGAAAGAGAAAGAGAGAGAGAATGAGAGAGAGAGAAAGAGAGGGAGAGAGGAAGAGAGAGACATGGGGAGAGAGAGGGAGGGAGAAAAAGGGAGAGAGAGAGAGCTGCGTACCCTGTTGAGGGACACTAGGCTGGCCGCTGCTCCGGGCGGTCGGCCTCCGCCGATCCGTCGCAGTAGCCCCCCGAGTCCCTTCTTCTGGGGCGGATGTCTCTGGGACGACATGGACACCGCGTCGAAGTCACTGCAGCGAGACTGCCTGCGGGACGACGGGTCGGGAACGGAGTACTGCAAGCGAATCACATCTCTCCCTCCCTCTCTCTCTCTCTCTCTCTCTCTCTCTCACACTCTTCCTCTCTTTCTTTTTCTATATTAATCTTTCTCTTCCCCCCCCTCTCTCTCTCTCTCTCTCTCTCTCTCTTTCTCTCTCTTTCACCTCCCCCTTCTCTCTCTTTCACCTTCTCCCCTCTCTCTCCCCTTCTCTCTTTCACCTCCCCCCTCTCTGTCTCGTCACTCGTCTCTCTCTCTCTCTCTCTCTCTCTCTCTCTCTCTCTCACCACTCCGATGTTGTCATAGAATCCGTCGTCCTCGTCCTCGTCGACTGAAGGCGCGCGGGACGAGATCGACCTAGGGATACGGTAAGTTACAATACAGCACTCTCTATCTCACCTCCTGCTCGCTCCGATCTGTCTGAGCGACGATCCGGATCCGGAGGAATAGTAGCCGCCGTTCTGCGATGACGAACACGAACCTACACAAAAACAATCATTACAATCGGCGCTTCAGCGCTTTTAGTTCGTTTCAGTCACGATCAAGACTACATCTCGTTGTGCAAAACGTATGGCACAGGTGTGTGTGGGAGTTTCCAAGTTTCCGTATCAGTTAATCAGTTATCTACATGAGCTCACCGTTCCTCGCGGCCATATTGGGTGGATGTGCGGGCGGCTGTGTGGTGGGATAGGCGGGCGCATCGGACGAGCCAGTCGAGGCGAACGACTGCGACAGAGAGGAGGGGTGCGAGTCCTGCATTGCTCCAGCATCACTTTCATTATCAGCATAATTACACGATACTATCACTGAAAGCGGCGCTGACAAGTTGAAAGCAGTGGATTATGCCAAGGAAAGTCGTTTTTCAAGTAACATGTGGATCACACATTAACGGGACTGTTTTTTTCTCACCTTCTTCTGCTGTGCTTGCGGCGAGGCATACGGCTGCGGGTAGCTGTTGTAGCCGGGGCGTGGCTTGGCCGCACCGTTGTTGTTGTTGTTGTTGTTGTTGCTGTTGTTGCTGGTGTTGTTGTTGGTGTTGTTGTTGGTATTGTTGACGCTGAACGCGGCGAGATCGTAGTAGTTGCTCTCCTCCTCGACCACGCGCGGAGGCGTGGTCTGCGTGGGCGGGGCCTTGAGTGAGCCGCGGCCGTAGCCCTGCGGTCCACTATTGTTGCGATAGAACGGCTGGGGGGAAGAGTGCAAGATTGACGGCGAAGAGTGCTTGCGACCGTCGCCTGAAAAAATTACATGAGAGGGCGGTGCTTGGGTGGGCGTGGCCACCACCAACCGATGAGTGAGTGCTAGGGAGGCACCTAGGGCCGAGTGTGAAACGTTTAGTCTAAGAACTAAGTAAGTGAGTGAGATATACCTCCACCACACCAAAAAAGAACACAGAAAAAGCGGAACCAAAGTCTTGTCTGCGTTGTCTCTCTCTCTAGTATGACCTGAGTGGTTTGAGAGACTGGAGTGGTGGGGGATGAAAGGATTGGGTGTGTGTGTGGAGAGTTAAGCTGAAACCGATTATATGCTGAACATAGGAACTAGGGCACATGTCAATAAGCAATAGGAAATGACTGATTCCGATTCAAGTTCAGAGTTGTTCTCGTGAATGAGCCTTCGGAACCGTTCCTCGGAATTAATCGTCTGAATCGAAACTATTTCGCAATCGCACCTTTGTGTTCGAACATGTTCTGAATCGCTTCGACCCGGCTGGGCGCGAGCCGCTCCTGGTTGATCGTCTCGAACGGGTTCAACATCGAGTTCGACGAGGGCGGCGCTGAAAGGGGCGAGACTAGATCTTCATAATCTCTTTTTCGTGCCATAACCGCAAATGCATATGTTTTTAGTGGACACATGTAGTCTCGGTGTTTGTCTCTCACCGAGGCTGGGCTTCCTCCTCTGCTGGTTTCCGATCTCGTGCACCACGTTGTTCAGCATGTTCGTCACCTCCTCCAGCTTCTGATTCGGCGCCGCTGCCGCCTGCTGCACCCGCGACCCGCCGTGCGGCTCCGAGATCTAAAGGAGGCGTGGTCAGCGGGGGCGTGGCCAATGCGGTCTCACCTTGCGCACAGGCTGGGCGTACACGGGCTGCTGTTTCTGTCCGGCAAACTGCGGCTGCGGCTTGTACGGCTGCGGTCTGAAACGGCTTCAATGAGTTTCTCGTAACAAACAACAGTTCATCACGTGTAGTCTGTTAACTGTAGCCCCTTCAAGAGAATTGAGTATGAGAACTCTACGGAGTTTGAAGGAAGACTGACAAATCATGTTGCGGTCTACCCATCACAACATGTGGATCACAGTCTGTGCCTCATTTCATTAGGCGTAATCGATTAGGGAAACATGTTCTAATAGATAAATGAGCACTCTGTTGGAGTGTGGCTTTCTGAGAACCACATTACAACAGCACAACACCCAGAGTCACAATAGATGTACTACATGTCTCTCCCCACCCCTGGAAGCTTCTCTGTGGTGGCTGCGGCTGTGGTCGCGCGGGCGCCTGGTGTCGGTCGGTCTGCATCGTCTCCATGGCGCGTCCGAAGGTCGTCGGGAACGAGCGACGCTTCTCCGACGCCGACATCGGCTGAATGCGCGGAGATGTTGTTGTTGTTGTTGTTGTTGTTGTTGTTGTTATTTACCTGCTCGACGTTGAGTTCCAGCTCCGCGCAGAGAGCATCGATCGCCAGAACCGGGTCCACAGCTGCAAGAGATGATGTGAGAGGGAGAGAGGGAGAGAGAGAGGGGAAGAGAGAGAGAGAGAGGAAGAGAGAGAGAGAGAGAGAGAGAGAGAGAGAGAGAGCCCACCTTGCTGCTGGACCATGTGCTGCTGCTGTTGCTGCATCTGCTGGTGCGAGTGCGCCGGGTCGTCCCGAACATAACCGCGCTGTAGAAAAGGAATCAATGAAAACATCATTATTGTTTTTTTTCTGATTTTTTTTTGTCTTTCCCCTGAACACCAGTATTAAACAGAATGTTCGTTTTTTTTGTATGGAGTGATTAGATTGAATAGATAAACCGTTAGCAATGACTCACGGCGCTGCTTCTGGCGAGTCCGGCATCGGGCAGCGAGCGAATCGAGCCGCGCAGACCGCCACGCGACGAGAAGGCGGATGGCACGTTCTGAAGAATGTTTACTTGCTTGCTGTCGTTGTTTACATGTTGACTTGTTGACTTGTTTTGTTTGTTTACCTGGAATGCGGACGGCGACGGGCGGTGGTCCTCGGAGCGCACCGACTGCAGAGTCTGGTACGGCTCCTGGAAGAGAAAAAAAACTTTTTAGACTCGAACTACGTTCATCTCTGTGCACTCGGTTTTGATCAGTTGATACTTTGTTACCTATTACCTATTAATGAATGATTATCAAGCAGGTAATGGGAGTGAGACAAATCACCCTGACATCACACCTTGTGATTGACTCATGCACTCATGTGTCGAGAAGTGCCTTCACCTGAGTTTTCCCCTCCTCTTCTGCACCTCTTGCACTCACGTGCTCTCTCCCCTCTCTCCCTCTCTCTTCCTCGGGTTTACACCCGGATCACACATAGTGAAAAGCGCAAGAGAGGCGGCCTCGACACAATGACCGATCGGTCGGAAGAGAGAGAGAGAGAGCGAGAAAGAGAGAGAGAGAGAGAGATTAAGAGAGAGGCCCCGGGATGGGGATAGAGTATCCTCAGGTGATCTCTCACCTGGCTGTTTGCCCTCCACGTCGTCACATCCCCGGCCGGTCCGCTCATCCGATCGAACGAAGGCACGCGGGAGATCGACGGCTGCGGCTGCAGCCTGAAAACAAAACATGCATTCGTAGTTCTTTTTACTATTACTTTTTCGATTCCAATCTCTTACCAAGTAGCGCGTGAAAAACGGCTGAGTGAGCTTTTCGCGACTTCTTGGATGTTTTGCTCATGTCATGATCATTTAGAATGAACATTGGAATCGGTCGGCAACGACTGTGAAAGCGCTCACCCTCCTGCGGGCTGGTTGTACGCCGGCTGTGCTCTCTGTGGCTGGGGTCGGATGGGCGCCGGCTGCGACTGCTTCTTCGGCTTCGGCTGCTGCGGCACGCTGAAACGCACACCGTGAAACGTATTGGACGGCGTGAGTATAACGTATCGCACTCACTAGTCGATAGAAAACCAAAAAAAAGGTGAAATGTCTATAGGCACACACGCAACATAACGTCTACGAGGCTAGCTAAAATCACGCCTCTCTAGCTCTTACTTGGTATACTCCGATACGGCACTATTGGCAGAGCTGAAAGCTGTGATTAGCCCCTGGATCCTTCGTCAACAATCCACTTCAAAATGTCTAAGCCCCGCCCCCGCAGGCCCCGCCCCCACCTCGTCG
The DNA here is from genome assembly GCA_963966185.1 of Rhabditoides inermis. NCBI lineage: Eukaryota > Metazoa > Nematoda > Chromadorea > Rhabditida > Rhabditidae > Rhabditoides > Rhabditoides inermis. The sequence continues at coordinate 409,967 of CAWZYM010000016.1, read as the reverse complement.
AAGACTTGGCGGCCCGGGTGTTCATGTTGATCGCCGCCACCTCGGCAGAACAGCTGCCCAACGAGTGCTCGTCCACATCCGTGTAGCCCTGCAACAATGTGGGCGTGGTCAGAGTGGGCGCGGTTTTTAATGTCAAAGACGGGAGATAAGTGTACATGATGTCTTCGTTAAAAAGGGGCGTGGTCTGAATGGGCGGTACCTCATTGATGATGGGGGCGGGGATGCGGCTGAACGACGCGAGGTCGTCGGTGAGCCAGCGCCGCGTGAAGTCCAGCTTGTCTGTCTTGGTCGGGAGAACGATCGTCTCCGACACTTCCACCTACACACAACAAGTATGACGTATGGTTCGGCAGAATTTAAGATGTCTGTTTCCAGTTTGTTTCCACACTACTACATCTACTACATACAGAACACACTTTAGGCTTTAAATAGAATCAAATCAATGCTGATACTTAGATTATGCACTCTCTGTAAGAGCTGTTCAAAAGTGTGGAGAAAAAGTTGTCTAGAACACATTTCTAGGTGTCAAACTCTCACCTCCGGCGGCGAAGGTACCTTCTCGACGGGCTTGACCTTCTGAGGGAACGTCACCTCAAGTGGAGACGGCGCCTGGAAACGTCAAAAACATATTATACTCGAGAACAGAATGCGGCATCAACGAAACGCACCTTGACTGGTCGATGTTGTCGGTGTGAGTTGGAACGATTCGGCAGAGATCCAGTGAAATCGCTCGCCGGACTGAAAATGAGCAAATTCAGAGTGCAACTTTAAACAACAATGGTAGATAGTATAATAGTAGTGTGTGAGCATGAAAACGCGCGGCGACTGAACGAATATTTGCTGCGGCGCGAGGGGAACACTCGAGCACTCAAAACTCTCCCTCTCGTGCCTCCATTACACTCTCCTCAGGCACAACTCCGAAACTCCCTCGTCTGGTTCTCTCCAAATCACACGCTCTCTCGACCCGCTCTCACCACCTCGAGGATCCTCGTCTAGTTGGGTTTTCTGCTCCAGCAAAAGGATAGTCAATCATTTCCACCTTGTCTCTGCATCGATTTTTTTCAGTAGGAACCGACATAAAATGGCGCGCTAACAAGAACCACATGCATGTGTTTTGGAAACATTGATTTTTGGTGTGTGTGTGTGTTTTCCCGAAATCGAAAACGTCGTAAACTGTGTGAGGAAAACAAAGAACGCGCATTCGTGAGACATCTGAAATGTGTCTGGGTACAACAACATAAGGACAGACGAGAGGGCTATTTCGAAAGCGAGCTCTTAGACCTTTGTTTTCCGCTCATGCGGTCTCGCCTCTCCAGTCTACCGTGTCCTCCAAGTCTATGCCTCGCGATAAACTGATAAACAAAACACCTGATCACAGAGACTCGAGTGCTCAGGGATCAGGGTACGCGTAGCACGAGAAGTGGCCCGCGGCCTACGTGTGTCATTTGAACGTATCCTTGCAACTCTGGATATGTGATATCAAATATTACCAAATACGTGTCAAGAAAACGAATTCTCGCAAGACCGCGATACGTCTCGGAAACGTATCCTTTCAATGCGAATACGCGATGCCGAATACTAAAACGTAGCCGCGTTTCACTCTCCGCGTAGGTGCGATACGTACCCCTGCAGCGCGTCTCTGGCCGTCTTGACGGACCCGCGGCGGGGCAGCTCCAGCGACGTCTGCTGCTGCAGCTGCTTGTTGTTGTTCTCCTCGCTCTGCAAACAGCACAGTTTACACAATGTTTGATTACAGTCAGTTCACAAGTGCAAAGAGAACACATTATTCATTAGACTAATCATTGGAAATCGATGCCAGATTTTAGTCGCTGGACTACTCCGCATCATTTGCGTAAAATACTATACTATGATGGGAAAAGTATTAGATAAATATTCAGGTCGAGTTTTCAGTAGGAATATCTTCTTATAAATGATCATGATCATAATGCACGCACCGTCGTCGGCGGCGGCACCTCGCACTCCTTCTTGAGGTCTTCGAAGATCTGATCGAGGTAGTCGATCGCCTCCTTGAACTTGGCGCGGTGCTGCTGGTGCCTGCAAAGCGGATCGATAAATCGATGAATCAATCGGATACTCTATAGGTCAACCTCAACTGTTTAACACTCGAAACTATAAATTTAACTAATCAATCAATAACTCGGGAGTAGGACCGTTCGGGCTGTCTCTTCCGGCCGCTGCCGCATATGTACACCATGACTGCGGCGACGCCGGCGACTACCAGAACGAGGCAGGCGGCCTCTTCGGGGAGCAGAGGCAGGGGTGGAATCGTGCGCGCGTCTTCCCGGGACCACCTCTTCCCGAGGAGGCGCGGATGCACAATCCAGAGACTCGAGTAGGAGTATAGGTAGGCGGGAGGAGGTGAGAGTGCCTATCCACTCCAGCCGACGCGATGTTTTCGACTGTCTGGAGAGCCGCCCTCTTGGCTGCTTCTTTCGCGATCAATAGGAGAGAGAGAGTGGCAGATTGATTGGCAGCAGCAGCAACGAGGCAAAAAAGAGCAGAGCTTGAGGGGGTGTGTAACCTGGCTCTCGCGTGAAACATGAGAGCGATCCGAGCGCATGTTGTCATGAGCGTATTGTAATGTACTACCGTACTTCACGCAATGTACAGTACCCGTGCATACCGTATACCTCTAAATACCGTACCTAGCAGGTCCATCCTCCGCCAGACTGGTGGCGCTGGTGCGTCCGCTCTCGCTGCCGCCGCGCACGGGAAGGTGGGCGGCGTACCTGAACAGGTGTGATCAGTCAGCTGATCAAGTGATAAGATCAGCTGATCACTCACCGCGCCTCCCCTCTCTGCTGCTGTGCGACGGCGTTAGTGAACTGTGATGAGAGTGTGGTGGGTGGCATTTCGTCCCCCGAGGAGAGGGCTGGGATAGAGGCCGACGGGTCGAGCACGCGGTTCTGAAACACAAATTCAAATACGAGTGGAGTTGCGAACATGACACGCATACCGCAGAAACCTACAACGACATTTCGAATTTGATTCTGGAAGACTGTTTCGTTACGTGTGATTGAGAGAATTCATACACGCGCTTCAAATAGATATTTCGGATATAAGGGTAAGTTTGTGAACACGATAGAGAAATATTTCAATGTGAGAATAGAACGGCCCATGGATTTCATCTCACACTTGTTATGATTTCGTTAAAGGATGCAGAAATGGACGGATCGTGAGGATACAAATAAATATATTCTCAAGAAACACAACTATATTATGGGACAAAACTCTATTATGGCACGAGAACGGTTCACACTGAAGGTGATGCAATAAGGTCTGTCCGCGACGGAACGCTAACTAATCTGGTGGTGACAGTAACGGTTAACGACAGATCGTGAAACACATCCCTTGTCTATAAGCAAACTAGATCCTATCAGAATCATAATGGGTCAGTCGAACCAGAAGCGAAGATGAGACGAAATCGAAATGAGGGTGAGCATCAGGCACTCATATAAAACTGAAAGACAAACATCGAAGCGCGCTCAGGCTGTGGGAAAATAGACCGCCGGACAACACGATTGTCCGACTCAATTTCCAACCACTCCTCCCTCTCTCTCTCTCTCTCTCTCTCTCTCTCTCTCTCGCTTTCTCTCCATATCTGCAGTCTCATATTTTCACCCTTTCTCTCGTTTTCTCATAAAGTCAGTGTCATTTCGAAGGATAATCGAGCACACATGTTCAAAGTGTTTTTCGAAGAGTTCGAGGAAAGTGATTGGATAGAAAGTGCAAAGTCAAAACATGCAAAAACAAATAACAGTGTGAGTAATTGTGAAGGCAGAGAGCAGGGTGGCAGATTCTAGGAATTCATAATAACCTGTGTGCGCCGGGAGTGCAATAGCGCATCCAAACAGCTGACACCGAGACAGCGCACTGATCGGAGAGGGTGGCAGAGAGGCAGACACAGAGAGGGAGTGCGCGAGCTGGTGAGCAGCAGAGAAGCAGACGGTCAGCGAAATGACCCTCGCATGTCCCGAGAGTGAGTGTGTAAGCTGCCAAGAGGGAGAGAGAAGAGTGACGGGAGAGAGAGAGGAGAGAGAGTGAGAGAGAGGAGAGAGAGTACGAAAGAGGGGCAGTAACGGAAAGAGATCCGGCGCGATACTCGGAAAGATGATCATGTGAGGAACGAGGCTTGGCTCGCTTCCTGCAATATCTCTGTGGTTGTTCGATGTGATTTACCGAGCATGTGCTCTCTCTCTCTCTCTCTCTCTCTCTCTCTCTCCTATCTCTCTCCTCTCTCTCTCCTCTCTCTCTCCCCTCTCTCTCTTTCCCCTCTCTCTCTCTTACTGCTCCCTCTTATCCCATCATCAATCGTGTAACTCGCTCTCAATCGCTTGCTCATTACACAACACACTTATCTGATTCTGGAAACGAATCAGATCAATTGAGTCAGCCGCGAGAGTGCAAAGACAAAGCAGTACGTGAAACGGACAGTGAAGAAGTGAACCAGTGAAGAATAGTAAGGGGGCGAAAAAAGCACTTGTATGTTCTTAGGTCAGTAACCTAGGTTGAATGATTTGAATCTGCTCACAAACAAACTTTCAAATAGATATAGGATAGATTCATAGGATTCATACACAGACACATACGTACAACGTACACATACTCACCTCATCGATGGTGGTGCTGGAGTGTCGGCGGATGAGGTTGGCGGCGTTCTGGAGGCGCTGCTCGAACGGCGACTTGGGCTCCTCGAACGCGGTGGCCGTGAGGTGCTGCACCGGGCGCGGGCTGCAAATCATGTTCATGAAAGATGAGGTCCTGTTTTCTCCAGTCCAAGTGCACCGTAAATGTGAGACCGTTTCAGAAAACGCCATAGCCATTGCGACTGCTTGTCATGAGGACAGAAGTAATGAACAGTGCTGAACAACGGAACAGAACTGTGCTATGCTGAACAACACAACAATGTACAGAACATCCGATGTACAGAACATGCAATGTTCTCTCACCGCAGCGGCTGTCCGAATGCCTGCGGGGTGGCGTTGAAGTTGTTGAAGGAGCTGGTCGCAGTGAACGACGAACACGTCGACGACGGGCCCTCCACCTGAAACAGAGCACAATGTCTTACCGTGACCCTTATTTTCGCGTCATTTCAAATTATTCCCGTACCTTACAAGAAACAGACATAAAAACACTACTATACCGTCCGTCCGATGTGAAATACCGTCCTTACAAGAAGATCAAATCATTCCCCCTACCGTAACCCTCACCTCGACACTGCTCATCCGGGTCGATGCCCTGGACGGCACGGTGTACTGCGGCACGCCGCGCTCCGACGGACCATATACACGCACTGGAAAACGTATCCGGTGGGAAAGGTTAGGAAACGTATGCTCGAAACGTGCAGGGGGGTCTGGAACGTATCGGGAGGAAAGCATGGGGTTGCGAGGGTGAACCGAGGATGGCACGCATACGATTGGATGTGTAGTGGTTGAGGGTGCGAGGGAAGACCAGACGACGTCCGGATTTGCGAGTAGGTGGAGGACACGCAGTGTCCACTATGAGGCTAGTTGTTAGCTACTACCGTGTAACGATACCTACTTTTTGCTACAATGGTTAGTAATAGCTGAGACTAAATGCTCACTGAATAGTTAATCGGTATTGCAATTAGAGTGCCTTGTGTTATTCGAGAGAGAGAGAGAGAGAGAGAGAGAGAGAGAGAGAGAGAGATAGTACACGCACCGGAAGTGGCTGGCATGAGTTCGCTGGTGGTGGAGTGGGCTGGGGACGCGCAGCTGGCGATTGAGGCCGAGCGAGCCCGGATCGGCTCCGAGTGCAGACGCTCCATCCGGTTGCGCTTCCTGAACAGTGTGCGTTGATTGATGTGAAGTCAGTCTTCGAGCCACATCCGTCCAAATGCCTTCGAAACACAGTGCTTGTTTGTGTTTCGAAGTGAGTGAGGTCGAAGCGGTTTGGTTAGCCTCGTTATACTTTTCATAGCGTATTTGAGATATTTAGAATTTTCATTTACCTGTTGACGTACTCCTCGAGGAGGCTCTGATCGGGCAGGATGAGCGGACCATCGTGGCGTTCCTGGAAGGGAATGGGATGGTGAGTCTAATAAAAACTACAAACTCAAACTACTTTGAATTACTCTAGAAAGAAATGATACTGAAAGAGTTGATTGCCTTCAAAGTGAAAACACGACTCACATCCTCGATATCCTCGAGTCCGATGTACTGCTCCTCGCCCGGGTCCTGCCGCATCTCGTCGAGGATCTCGGCGGCTCCGCCCTTGGCCCCGCCCTCCTTGGCCCCGCCCTCGACGAGTTGCAGCGCGCGCTGCTTGGCCTTCTCGAACTCGACGCCAATGTCCTTTGCCTCCACCGGCGGATCCGCCGGCTTCTTGAGAGGCCTGGAAGAAATTGATGTGAAAACAGTTTTCATGTGTTTGCATGAGGATCAGTGTTTTTGCACCCAAAAGAACCAGAGAATCAACTAGCTTGCACTCATGAAAACGGTTGCACTAATCAAGACATTTAGCAAAGACCCACAGTGATCGGCGCTTCTCGCGAGCCTTGAGAGTGGCCGAGTCGCGATTGACACCGAGAATAGGGGCGGAAAGAACGGTGACCTGAACGATTGCCCAATCTCTCTCTCTCTCCCTCTCTCTCTCTCTCCCTCTCTCTCTCTCCCTCTCTCTCTCTCTCTCTCTCTCTCTCTCTCTCTTTCTCTCTCCCTTTCCCTACCTGTGCCCTCGCGCTCTTCTCTCGCCTCTTCACCGTCTCCTCCATGCGAACCTCCTTGAGCGACGGCGCTCTGAAATGACACTGGTTACACGCCAGCACCGAGAGTGCGCCCACCTGCACGCGAGCTGCGCCACCATCATGAGTGGGATGAAGATGGTGTTGGTGACGGCGAGCTTTGCCGAGCGGCGAGAGAGTTCCTGGATAAGGCGAGTATAGGATAGGTATGCCAATCATAATCATACATCATACTGTAGTACAGTACGTGAGTAGGCGATAGCAGTACGTGCGTAGACGATAGGTATGTCAATAATGATTCTGCTGTATTACAATATGAGCACTACCTTATCGATAGCAGCGATGGCGAGCTTGGGCGGCGGCCGCTTCTCTCTGATCGTAGTCAAGTTGGTGACGTCCGCCGAACACGACAGTGGAAGCACCTGTCACGTTTAAATCGATGAAGAAAAAAGTTCCGACCGTTTTTAATGAACTACACTGCGCTTGAATGACACAGAACCAGAAAGGTTCTGTTTTTCTCCAGAGTCAGAGACACGAAAGGTACAAGAAAATAAAGAGCGCACAGGCCGCCCGATATCCGCTCGCAAAACTTCAATTAGAGAAAGCGCGCAGCGCTTTCTCTTTTGGCTTAGAATAGGACTCGCGCCAGAACTTTGAAAAAAAACGATATATAAAAAGCGATAAAGGTGATGTTAGCAGCAGTGTGAACTCATCCAATTCATGTTAGTTAGATTCGCACGGTTCCGTAGGCCAGATCACTGGTTGACGCCATCTTCGTATATTTTCTCCGAAAGAAGTTATGAGCTATCGCGCGCACCCATGATTCGGCAGGCCAGCGTGTGGGTGTGTGTGTGTGTGTGTAGTTCCCGTCACTCTGGCTAGCTCTCTCTCGGAAGGCGGGCAGGGCGCGCAGAGAAATTGCGAGAGAGCATGCTGTCGGCAGAGAGCGCAGACATGCACTTACGCCACGGCGACCGAAATGCAGAAAAAAGTGTCGTTTAAAATCGTTTCTATACAATACAAAGAAAAATATAGTTGCATATACACTCAACATTGTGCGTCACATCATAACATGTGTCACATCATAGTTCTGTGCGTACTAATGAACGACAGAGCTTGGGAATCAGTAAGAGAAGAAATTTCTATGAAATTCAACAAAAGCACATGTATTATCTGTTAAAAAGTACTTGCCTAAAGATAGTAAGTTTGTCTTGACCCAATTCAACAAAAGCGCATGCATAAAACGTTTACAAATACTAACACAAACCTGCGCATAACGGACAGTGGCACTAACAAATGAAATATAACAATACAAATGAATAACTTTTATATCAGAGAGAGAGAGAGAGAGAGAGAGAGAGAGAGAGAGAGAGAGAAGATGAAGAGAGAGGAGAGAGAGAAAATGGAGAGAGAGGAAAAATAGGGAGAGAGAGAGGTGCAGGTGTGTGTTAGTATTTGTAAACGTTTTATGCATGCGCTTTTGTTGAATTGGGTCAAGACAAACTTACTATCTTCACGCAAGTACTTTTTAGCAGATAATTTCACTTCCAGTACCTTCTCGGTCTTGTCCTTGTGCTCGGATCGGTTGAGGATGGAGGTGATGGACTTCTCCACGACGGGAAGGATCTTCTTCGTCGGGCTCAGCTTGCGAGGAGGACGAACCATCTGCAATCAAGCATCATTTAGGTGCCTGGTTCAACTCTTTTTTACCTCGTTATACGAGTGTGAGTATAAAAAAAAATCCCTGTCATCTTTGAGAATACGAAAGAGTGCAATCATTAAAAAAGAGAGATCATAAAGGGGTTTCAACTTTTTTGATTTCAACTTTGGGGCGGTACCGGGTTAGGTAACGGGAGTATCTACGTACATTAATTTCTTCCATGTATAAACATTAAGTACCTCCTCCTCTTCCTCCTCCTCTACCGGATCGATCTCGGGCTCCTTCACTGCGCGCTCGATATCCGGCTTCTTTTCCGCGGCCTTCTTCTCAACCGTCTGACTGGTCTTCGGACTCTCCTTCCGCACCACTTTGGGACTGGCCTTGGGGCTTTCCACCTTCCGCACCACCTTCGGGCTGTCTTTCTCGAGGACCTTCGGACTCTTGAGCACGGCATTAACTTCTTCCTTCTTCTCTTCCTTCTTCTCATTCTTCTTGTCTTCCTTCTTCTCAATCTTCGGCTCCACCTTGAAGAAAATCATGAACGTTAAATATCATTATGGAGGAAAGTGCAAAGAAACCATGACATCGCCATTCAGTCAGCCCACCTCCTTTACATCCATGGGCATGGCGCTGAGCTCCTTGACCGGCTGGAGATCGGGGGCGTTCACCTCCAGCTTCTCCACCGGCTTCTCCTCCTTCTCCTTCTCCTTCTCCTCCTTCTTCTTCGTGCTGCCGCGGCGGAAGAACTGAAAGATTTACATGATATAAACTTTAGTCATGGTATACTTTCTACATTTCGACTCACCGCCTTCTTCTTGGCGGGCGCTTTGACGTTCTTCTTGCATATCGCCTTGTCTCTGATCTTCCACACAATCGACGCGCTGCGAGACGAGTCCTCCCTGCAACGATCATTTCCGGTAAACTTTGCAGCCTTTTTTTGGTTATGTCACCACTACGATAGCAGAAAATGGTTTTCACTCACTTCTTGAAGTGCTTATTCCGAGAGATGAACGCCTCTCCCTCCTTCTTCCAGAGACCTGGCACCGGGGGAGCCGCGCGTTTCGTGGCCTGAATCGACGGTATGATTATTATTATTATTTTCAAATTACTTTTTAGTAAAGGTAGTTGGTTTGTTGTCTCAATTGAACAAAAGGAGTGCAAGCGAAGGAAACATGTCGATACGCGTGACGGCACTACGCACCTTGCCCTTGGGTTTGAAGTGAGCGACGGCGCCGTAGCCGCCCTCTTCCTTCTCCCTGCAACGAATATGCATCAATTGAATTAGTACATAGAATTGTAAAAGTATGATAAAGGTTCGAAAGTCTCACTTGTCCTCGTCCACATCTCCACACACCACCGACGTCGAGTAAGAAGCGTCGGACGCGATCGCCGCTTGCTGAAACGACGGCTGAACACTTACAAAACACTGTCACTCAGTTCACATCAGTTAGAACCGTCAGAGTTGTTACATTTCGCGCGAACATCGTGTAGAGGCGTGATGTTAAAGGGTTAAAAGGTGACTGGAGGTTAAAAGTTTGTGGGGGTTAAAAGATTCTACCTCTCTATAGTACTCGCTGGTGCTCATCCAGTCGGAAGACTAAAGATCATGCAATTAAATAAACACAACTAAACTGAAGTATTAACGGAAAAGAAACGATAGAAGAAGTATGTAAAGTGTATGTGAGTGTAGTAACTGAAGAAAACAGATACTTGTCTAACATTAGGTCTACTAATGCAGTAGGAAACATATTATAAAAAGAGTGATGCGAGATGTGAATACACATTATACAAACATACAATAAACACTTTTTTGAAACTCACAATAGGGGAGTCTGCTTTTCTCGGGGAATTATCGATAGATGCTACTCTCTCGAGATTCTTATTGATTGGATGATCAGTCTTGACGGACAGCTGAAATCACGCAATCAATAACAATTATCGAATTTTTCGTCTTACCAGATCAGAAGTCTTTATGCCTGGCACTTCCACGACGCTGGGACTCTCTGCAATTATAGTATTGATTTATTGACTTTTCGAACCGCAAAACCACGACAAAAACTAAGGGGGAGTGAAACTAAGGGAATAGGGTTGAACACGGTCTATGTCTATTGCACTATGCGAACTGCAACCAATCGATAAATCGATAAATCGATCACCAAAAATCGATACGTGATCGAGCGCCACTTACTGATGATCGTGGTCTTATTTTTGACCATCTTCACTTTGCCGGGTTTTGGCTTCGGCGAGCCTGCGCGAAATCAATCAATATTCGTAATAAACAAAAAACCAATAATCTGTTGGACTAATCAATACCTTCCGGTTCCCGGGGCGAAGGTGCGCCGCAGGAATAGAACGACTCTGTCATGTCCATAGAAACGTCCAGTTGACCTGATTAGATTGTATAAATGTTAATTTACATTACATTCACAACTACTCTGAATGACTCACCATTCTTAGGAACGTCTTTGACATCGTCCGGTTTCTGAAACAAAAGCGATCATGTTACATACATACATCATTACATCATTGCGCATACCGTATCTCTCCCTTGCCGTTCATATTTTTCCCGGAGAGAAAAGTCAATACAAAAGGTGAGTTCGGCAGAGGGTTTTTCTATACCCATAGTAATATAGGTACCAATAAAATGGGTGGAAAGAAGTGCGCTGATGTCCTAGCAACACATACAGCTCTCCCAGAGTTTCGCAGTAGGCACAAGATGTAGTAATATTCGCGGTCGCAAAAAAAGCGCAGAGGTCGGTTGGTGGGGTGAAAACGACTTCTTTTGACTCGCTGAGAGAACGGCTGAGATGCGAGCGAGAGAGCGAGAGAGCGAGAAAGAGAGAGAGAGAGAGAGAGAGAGAGAGAGAGAGAGAGAGAGAGAGAGAGAAGAGATCGCTAGAAATCGAGAGCGCGAAGAGACGCGAAAGTGTCATGAGGGATGTAAGACACATGCATCTGACCACGCGGGACGTAAACAAAAACAAGGCGATCGATATAATCGATATTCACCTCCTTGTTCAGGTCGCACATGGAGCTGGCTGTCGTGGTGTTCTGCAACTCCTTCTCGTCTCTCTTCGGTGGAAGCGCGCTGTCTCTCCGCTTCGCGCGACGCCTCTTCCGAGCCTCATTCTGAACAAACGCAACTTGTACGTCATGTCCTACGTCACGTCTTACGTCATGACTGAGTCACTACGTCACCGCACCTTCTTCTGGTCCCAGTCGTCGTCTCCGGAGCTGGACGACCCGCTGACGACGCGGGAGGTACTACGCTGTCGGCTGCTGCGGCGGGAGTTGACTGAAAACACTTTGTCATATAGCTGTGTACGTCATAATTGGAATATTGATAAATGTAAAAAAAAAGTCTGCGATACATTTCGCCGTGATGGAGAACTTTGACACGGAACTGATGCTCTGATTACACGTCCAAAACATCACTAACAAAACCAGCGAGGAAGCGTATGAACTTCTATAATGTTTATGTGCTAGCTGCACGGTACAACACAAGACTGATCATCTCCTACCCACCGCCTCTCCTCTTTCTCTTCGCGTCTCCCTCCAGACTGCTCTCCCGGATAGACGCGGTGGCTGGCACTGTCGACACGCGGGTCGTCGACGTCTGAATTTATGTATGTTTTTGTCTAAGTTAACATATATAGCCTTCTATAGCACATCGATGTTTTCGGCTCATTTCAATAATTCAATTCACCTCCATCTCGCCACTCTGTCGACTGGCCGAACGACGGTCGCGGATCTCACTGAAATCAACCATTCAGTCCCGCCCATTCAGGCTCCGCCCACCTGGATGGTTCGCGGGAGTCGCGCGATATGTCGCGAGAAAGGCTCGGCCGCGTGGACAGATCGAGTGGTTTGCGCACAGGCGAGTAGGATCTGTGTGTGGACAGATGCTTATAGGTTTTTAGATTGGCAAAGATGTCATGAAAGACGAGCAGGCGGTCGAAATACGGTCGAAATAACGTGTAACGGTGGATTGGTTATAATTTCACGATGAGGTCATGAAAAGAAGAGTAACTGTTCACCTGGACATTTGTTTGAGTGACACTTCTTCGCTTCGCCGCGGCACTGCAGAGTAGCTCGATGTGACCGCTGAAATGTGCTTTTCTTTACTTTCCAATCCTTAGAACTTCTCTGATTACCTTTTAAAATCCGAAAACAGTTGCGTAAGAACTTCGAACCGGACTTTTTTTTTTACAGTAAGCACTCACAATTTGAATAGCCGCCCAGTCGATACGACGAAGGTGTGTAGGATGTGTCTCTCTGAAAAAGGAACACGCTCAAAATAGTTCAAAAAGTGCTAAACACAACAAAGAAGGGGGAACGGCAAACCAAAGGGAACAAAGGAGGGGTGTTACGACGCACCCGGTTACTGTCTCTGTCTAGTCTGTTGGAGGATGTGTTAGTGAGGGCTCGCAGCTGGGAGATCGAGTCCCGCAGTGCCTCGTCCCTCCCGCCGCCCTCACAGTCACTCGCCTGCGACAGCGAGCCGCGACGGGACGCGCTGAAAAGGGGTTTTAGAAGGAACTGCAAGCTACCGAGAATTCGATCACCAAAAAACGATATATGATAGAATATCCACTCGATCATCTATCAACTCATGACAATTATCCTCAATCCATATATTCTCATATTTATCACACTTTGGTGAGTACACGAGACGACTGAGTTTTCGCTAGCTTCTTCCTTACACTTAGGACCTTAGGGGCCATAACTGCCAAGTTAGGTCCCCTAACTGCCCCACCCACCGGCTGGCGACATAGCTGCCGGCGGCGTCGTCTCCGAGTGTCGACCGCAGTCGGCTGTTCTCCGCCATTCGCGCGCGCCACGGACGCTCCGAGCGGAGCGTGCTGCAAACAATGTGGTTCGAACATAGCATTCAAACCAACAACCAACTTCATAACATTTATTGTACAGATTCGCACCTTACAAGGGATGTCTTCAAATGAAACTTAGAACCGATCCGCTTTTAGTATGAAAACATGTTGGTTCTGTGTGAATCGATCGAAATGAACAGACTCACTGCGACTGTACACTCGGCGAGTAGGCGCTGCCGATCGATCGCTCCACCGACGAGCGCCCCGCGCCACCAGATGCGTACCTGAACATCACAGTCAGCTCCGCCCTTTTCGATTCCGCCCCATTAGCTCCATCTACATTCTCCATCTAAATATGCATAACCCCGCCCCTCCCAGCCCCGCCCACTTTGCTGCGATGCTCTCCATTGCGTAGTTGCGGGAGGGGGTGGCTAGTGAGCGCTCCTCGCTGAATCGCGAAGTGCGGCTGGGCGTGGCAGAGGCGGACTTGCGATATGCTGAAACGAATACGTTTCAAATGATACGTTCCGGGATACGTTCCTAATATACTCACGGTAGTCTCCGCCGGCCGCGGCGGCCTGGTATCGGCTCGAGAGGGCGCTGTTGCTGTCGACCGAATAGCGCGGACGGGCCAGGTACGAGCTCTCACCTGTAAATCATGACGTCATCGCCATTTACAGTCAATCTCTTCAGCTGTGAAGAAGAGACTGACAACACCATGATTAAACGGTGATAGAAAATGTGAGTCGACAGACTAGAAGCTAGTGATTAGTCGAAATGAGTCTAGTGTATTCTAGGCTAGTGTGAAACCAACCAAACGTCAGTTTTTGCGGTTCAAAGTGCCGCGAGTAAAAGCCGCTGCCTTGAAAAGGAATGAAGTATAACACAGGCTCCGCCCATTTCGACTCCGCCCACACTCACCGGCCGACGAGGTGCGATCCTTGATCTTGCTGAGCAGATCGCGCGCCTCTGACCGATACTTGTCCTGGAACGACATGAAGTATTACAAATTATAGTATCAAAAATTCATGCGCAATCAAGTAAACATACCTGCACAGTGCTGTCGAATCGCGATGCGCGCGAGCTCACGGACGGACCCATGCTGAAACTGCAGGTAAACAAGGTGTAAACAAAGACACAAACAACAACAGGTCCGTGAACAAGTTAACACAAACAACCTGGTGACGGCGGACGCTAGCTGGCTGGCGCGACTGCGCGCAGCCGGAGACACCTGAAAGCAATCAGTGAGAGACGAAAAATAGCTAGTGCGAAAGCCAAATTGAACCCAGAAAGAGTTGCGAACGCCAGACACAGAGGGAAGGAAACTGCCTAGGCCAGTCAGTTTGAAACATGTGCTTCAAACCGACCGACACCTAAGCCTAAAACGAGACAGGCACAGGCACACGCTACATAGAGAAAAAGCAGAAAGACACCACTGGACTCACTGAATAGTGCTGGCGGCTCTGAACAGGAAGCAGGTAAACAAGTAAACAAGTAAACAAAGTAAACACGTACCGAATACGTGGGCCTTGTCGACTCGAATGGTGCGGTGCGAGAGGAGAGGCTGCGATAGCCGGTGGTCGTCGACGGCTTGTTCCATCGCACAGAGTTCCAGCTGTAAACAAGTAAACAAACATGTAAACAAATATGTAAACATGTAAACAAGTAAACCCACCTGGTTCCGTAGGTGCTGGGCTCGACGGTGCTGCTGAATGCCCTGGTGGTGGAGGAGGGTGCGGAGCGGTCTGCGCCGTAGCGCCGCGTGTAGTGCCCAGACATGCCAGACCACCCACCTCGATCAATCGATACTATCGATCAATCGAGTCACCGCAAGGACCTGCAAAGTGTCAATTAGTTGGTGGAATCGCAATGAATCTGGTGAAGTGAGGGTCAATCGATAAAAGCGCTCGTAATGCAAATTACGCGAACGAACGCGAGGGATGTGAAATGAAGGGAGAGGGAAGGGGAGAGTTCAGATATCGGACAGCGGATGAAACCACTAGCCTCCCCGCACTCTCTCACACGCCAAAACGCGCAGGATGTTGTAACAACACCCTGCAAAATCAAACTCTCTCCTTCTCTCTCTCCCTCTCTCCCTCTCTCTCTCTTCCTGAAACCGAACCCTCGACATTTCAAGTGAGAGAGAATGTCCGCAACTTTGCCAACAGGCAGTAGTGAAATAGTTTGCACACACCTTTCGACCCGTGACTTTCAAACTTCCAATCTCCTCGAAAATCCAGATCTCTGTGAGACTATGAGAAAGATCACATACGTATGAACGTTGACATGCCGAAAAGTACATTGGATCGAGTGGAAACGAAAATCCATCAAGTAGGTAGAGTTACAAACAGTGAAAGATGTATATGAAATGAACTGATTAGCTGATCAGAGAGCTGCTTAGTGAATGGCAGATCTCTCTCTCTCTCTCTCTTTCTCTCTCTCTCTCTCCCTCTCTCCCTCTCTCTCTCCCTCTCCCTCAGTCCATCAGACACTATTTTCGAATGATGGATGGCAGGGATGTGCGGGGATCTCACAATCACTGAGAATATCACTTTATCAATGAGAGCAGAGGGACTACACGGATACGTTCAGATGGGCATTGAGTCAACACGAAATTAGATTTGAACGATACCAGAGGTTGAGGCTACCAAGTGCGAGCAAATTGTGATGACAGTGAGAGCATGAATTATAGAGTGAATCAGCCCGGTCGAAACATGTCTGATAGGTGTTCATTCATGAATGATAAATTTCGCGAAAGCAGCACACACAGCGCTAAAAGTGCGCAGATTTCACAAAAAGCGTAGAGATCTGAGAGAGAGAGAGAGAGAGAGAGAGAGAACGTTCTCGCGAAAAATCAACAGATTGTGGAGCGGAAAAGCGATATTGATCAGATAAATCACACACGGGAGTTATGCGGTGGTATGAGTTTCGGACCACCCACGCAGTAGCGAGCTCTCCTGGACACTCACCTATTGTTTTCAGGTGGTGAGAGAGAAAAGCTGTGTCGCTCTCGACCTTTTGAAATCGAGAGAAGCCGCGTGGTGAAGAAAATATGCGCAGACGTCAGAAGAGAGAGAGAGAGAGAGAGAGAGAGAGAGAGAGAGAGTGAGACGAACGCGGGTATGCTGCAGTAACGCAGCTCTGCGCAAGTAGTTATGATGTTGTTATGATCTCTCTAACATCTGTTTGCAATAACATACGGCTAGACAACACGGACGCAGCTACGAGTTACCAAAACTAAGAAAGAAAAAAAACCCGGTAGGTAGGTAACAATAGTGAAAAAGTATACTTAAAAGTGCGAAATATCGAATCATAATCAACCAACCGCTGGCCTCAAGCAATTCTATCGGCACCTTGCGAGCGAGAGAGGGCAGAAATGAGAGAGAGACGAGAGATTGTGGCGATACAAGAGAAGCAGAGAAAAAGGCGGCGGAGAGTGAGCCAATGTTACAGCATCGAGTTGGCAGTAGCGCAGAGTGAGAGAGATCTGTTGCGAGGTGCATCGGAGATGGAGAGGAGGGGGAGAGCGAGAGAGAGAGAGAGAGAGAGAGAGAGAGAGAGAGAGAGAGAGATGGGATGAGAGATACCTGGAACACATCAGCTGTACGAGCCAATCTGACACAGCAAAAACACTGACCGATCGCACTATAGATCCCCCATACACAAACAAACAACCATTAATCAATCAATGAATCGATATCGACAAACCCTATTACTTAATTGATCGATTGATAACGTCAAAAGAACGCGTGAGATCCATTACGAAGTTTGCAAATGCAGCTAATCTAATCAGATCAAATTAGGAAAATCGTACAGACAAATGACAAATCGAGCGGAAGAGAAATGGCGTACCGTCTGTCTGCTCCTCCTCTTTCTTCTCCGTCTGCTCCTTCTCCTTCTCCTCCTCCTTCTCTTCTACCGATCGACCTCGACGCTGCACGTCGATGGGAAAATCGTTCGCTATAAAATGAAGACTTTATTGAACAAAAATGAACACACTGTCAATAAACACATGAAATAATGAAGAACTGAGAAGCTGTTTGATCTGAAAATCTGAAATATCAAGAGAATAAGAGGCGCCAAGCTTTCCGCCTCCTCAAAAAACCAGAGTTGATTCTGTGAATGCGAGGATTCATCGATTGTATGATTGAGAAGTGCAATTGGTGGAAACACGAGACGCCAAGTGTATATTTGCTTTCACAATATACTCATACAACTCGCACCCAGGTATCCGTGACAGATCCACGAGAGACCTGTACGCACTATTACTGCGAATAATTACTCATAATTGATAAACGAAAAAAACATAATCGAGTGATCGTTGGTCGTCTATCATGGGTAACACACAATCGATAGGATCTCGGGTGATAGCCGGAGGCTATCGGAAATAACAACCAGATGTGTGTTGACTATTTCGCCTCCGGAGGCAGTGAGACGCGTCAAATAACCCATAGAGGATAGTAAAAGCACGAGTGTGTGTGATCCCATTACAAGGGATCAGTGAACGCGAAGAGAGCTATGAAATCACACCCTCACGTCTCACGTGTCTACTTGGAACGAAGAGTATAGCAGAAGAAATATGCACTCTATAGATACGAGATTATATGAAACAAGAACAAGACTAGGTATAGGTGGAAAGATACAAGGTAAAGTATAGGTGCATAGGTTCAAATGTACATGCGGCATAGGTTTTAGGTTAGGAAGAACATACTGCGCTCATAGACGCTTTCAACAGTGAGAGTTGTCGGATTGACTAGTGGTTCGCGAACTCGCGAAACGATCGGTGATCAACATGGAATCGCGCGGCTTTTCAGACTGACACAACCACTTATCCTCCGCCGGAACAAAAACGGATGAGCCGATCTGTTGCAACGAAGATTTTGAATGAACTGCAAGCGAAAGCTTCTGGACGTTTGCTGGTTCTTGGCTCGGGAAAGAGTTCGTAAGAAGGTGCTGAGATTTGAGAGCTCATCACTTTCCGTCGAAAGTGATCGCAGCGTTCTCGCGCCTCTGAACCGAGAAAAAATCGCAAAAAAGAAAGATGCGCCTGGTCTTTCTCTCATTTTTTTCATCCTTTTTCTTGACGCGATCATTATTAATTACTCGACTTACGTTGTTTGAAGAGACGAGAGAGAGAGAGAGAGAGAGAGAGTCGAGCGAGCCTGCAAGCAAGTGTAGGTAAAAGGTAAATGCAAATTGATTGGCCATAAATCGTAGTGAACACTGTCGGACATTCGTTGAATTGGAATATCCCAGTTCAGCGTCTTTCCCCTCTCCCATTCACAACTTTCACTGATTAGATGATGCGGATAGAGTGCGTGTGTTTAGAAGAGTGCGCAGACACATCACGCAACTTTCACCGCGAGAGAGTGTGTGATTCGAGGAGAGACCAGAGTGGATTTGATCTTGCATGCCTTCCGTGGAATCAGCTGATTCGATGAGATTTATGGGTGTTTCATCCACCTTTATGTGTGCTGAAAAGAAACGTACAACCCTATACAATTTACAATCGCAATTACCGGTTTAGGCGCTGTGTGTGTTCCGGCGACCAGTAATCACCACCCCCACTCTCCCTCGAAAACAAACTCTCGGTACGTTTCAGTGTACGTTTTACGATTGACTGTACACTCTCGGTATGCAAATTCGAGGTCACCTGAAACCTCGCCTATAATCGCCCAGTCGCATCTTTTGTGTCGCGCACATTTGCACCTTGTCTGACCTTCCCCTCTCCCCTCTCCCCTCTCTCTCTCTCTCTCTCGCTCTCTCTCCTCTCTCTCTCTCTCTCTCTCTCCCGCCGCTGTTTCACATTTCATTGTTTGTCTCCCTCCGCGCCCTGTCTCATCTGCCCTTAGGGGTTCCTCCAGTTTTTGTTGCCCTTTCATCGATCCCCACAATCCTCGGCGGTAATCTCCCGTAGCCGACCTCTTTACAATCCCCACCGCAGATATTGTGGATTGGAGGACTCGATCGATTGAATCCACTCGCCTCACTTCTCACTACCACTGACCACCCGCACCCCTGCTTCTCTCGCACTCTCTCCCATTCACACACTCTCTCCCTCTCTCACCTCATAACTTTGAACGCCACTATATCCACTCGAAGTATCGCTATAGCGACCGGTCATTTGTTTTCTTCAACGCATACGCGCTATACGTTTTGCCTCCGAGAATCGATACGTTTCACAACAGTGTAATTAGTCAGTCTCGACATTTTGTGATTTAGCCGGCCATTCCTTCTGAGTCATCCGAGTTAATTCAGTCTGTCGTCAGTGATTCACCATCTCTCCTCTCTGCACTCTCTCCATCCCGTGCACTCTCTCCTATCTGCCCTGTCTTCTCTGCGCCCTCCCCATCTCTCTCGATCAGCTGTCCTACTATGTGTGTGCACAGCCACCACAAACATTGCTCATATGCGTTTCCGCCTCGCGCTTTTTTCTCTCTCTCGCCATTGCTAATACCCTCTTTTCCTCATTCTTCTGCAACCGTTTCTTCGTAATTATATGTAATCATGACGTCATCGATTTCGGAATCACCCTTATCAGGTGGTATTTATCGGAAAGGTCTATCGATCCGATCTCTCGTGTGTGTGTGTGTTTGCTGCGCTGACTAACAGTCTTTCTGGGCACCTGGCATATAATTCGTCTTTTTGTATTCTCGCGTCTCAGCTTTACGGCAAACGTTTTGGAACATTTTCCGTGTTCACTTCACGCGTCAACGTTAAAAGTGTGTACTCGTCCTTTGTTGTTTCGCAAATGTCTCGTGTAAATGTCAGGTTCGTGTCTCACTGTGTTATTGGAGCATATTGCGTGAGTCATATATATCGGATCAATTTGTCTGCCCTCATTGACTGGTCTCTCAAATTGCAGCCAGACGCCTGTGATTGCCGCGACAGAGCGAGCGGCAAGCTGCCAATATGGTCGGTCACTCGTTCAGTTACAATGATAGCAATAAGCGACTCATGAACAAAAGTCTATTCAATCTAAATGCTATGCCAGTCGACAACTTAAAATTACGTGGTCACCGTTTCCGTTCAGGCGTTTCCACTGGCAGCCGAAAGTGACAACATTATCAATTCAAATCTCAAATGTACTAAATTAGTCAAAAGCCGACGAGGACACTTTGTCACAATAGAAGTGTCGTTGAATTTGACGTGGTGAATTTCAGGCGTTCCACTGGCAGTCGAAGGTGAACGTGCAGCATGTGGGTGTGGATGACATGGTGCTCCTGGGGAAGCTCTCCGAAGCAGGCATCGTCGACAACCTCAAGAAGCGATTCCACGCAAACTCCATATTTGTCAGTTTGTTACTTGTTGCAAGTGTTACTTTCTGATCTCCTATCTACTTAGAAAACGATTGCTCACCCTTACATGTTGATTTTACGAATTTCAGACCTACATCGGTCCGGTGTTGATATCTGTCAATCCGTTCAAGCAGATGCCCTACTTCACTGAGGCCGATATGGACCAGTACCAAGGTATTGATTGAAATGTTTACTTGTTTACCTGTGTTTACTAGGCGCTGCTCAGTACGAGAATCCGCCTCACATCTACGCGCTCGCTGACAACATGTACAGGTGAATCACGTATTTTTTTTTTATCAAATCGTTACGCTGCCGGGATAGTTGCATGGGTCGAGACGAGAGAGAATATGCCAGCCGGCGCTTGTGTCCGATTGTTTTTGGGATGAACTCGCTACTCGTGCATTTCTGCGAAGCGCATTGTGCAACTCTCCGGGTGCATGAGTAGTTGACCTACGGCTTGATTATGATTATGAGTTTCCAGAAACATGCTGATCGACAACGAGTCGCAATGTGTGATCATATCCGGAGAGTCGGGCGCCGGAAAGACAGGTGTGTAAATAAATACTCAAATTTACATTAACTAATAAATAAAACGTGTCTTCATCAAGCGAACATGACGAAAAATAGTCCCTGTGAGAATGGCTATCATAGATACGTTACGCGATACGTTTTCAGTGGCGGCCAAGTATATCATGAACTACATCTCGCGCATTTCCGGCGGTGGATCGAGAGTGCAGGCGAGTGGTATTGATTGATATTGATTGATCATCGATCGGTTGCAGAAGATCAAAGACGTCATCATCCACTCGAATCCTCTGCTGGAGGCGTTCGGCAACGCGGCGACGGTGCGCAACTGGAACAGCAGTCGGTGAGTGGTTTGTTGTTGTTGTTGTTGTTGTTGTTGTTGGTGGTGGTGGTGGTGGTGGTGTTGTTGTTGTTGTTTACATTGTTTACTAGTTGTTTACCTTTCCAGATTCGGCAAGTACGTGGAGATCCAGTTCAGTCGCGGCGGCGAGCCGGTCGGTGGAAAGGTGAGAGATGTTTCTCATATCACATTTTCGTTTTGTACTACTTTTCTCACACTACTTTTCTCTGTAAGCAAGTCGGTTTGATGAGCCCATTCGGAACTGTTTCTTCTATACGGAATTTTCGAAGAAAGGCTGTCCCCACTTGTTTTTTTACAATCTTCTTTCTTTCTCCAGCTCTCGAACTTCCTTCTGGAGAAGTCTCGCGTGGTGCGACAGAACCAGGGCGACCGCAACTTCCACATCTTCTACCAGCTCATAGCCGGCGCCGACGCCACACTCAGAAGTATGATTGTTGTCTTGTTAACCTTGTTTACTATGTTTACATGTTTACATCTTGTTTACAGACAACCTCGGTGTCGGCGAGCTGGACTACTACAACTACCTCAACCAGTCGGGTGTCTTCAAGGCGGCGGATACAGACGATGCCAAGGAGTTCCGCAACACGCTGGTGGGTCCCGCGACGAATGTTTGAGCATACTGTACTAGTTTCCTACTGTACTATGCATCACATTCGTAAATTGTGTACACTTTCATAACCCCGGTCAATAGCACAAACGACCAGGCGATGACTATAACTGTTCCTCTCCCTTACGGTGTGGTCAGTCTCTTCGAAACAGCTCTTTCGTAACGAGTTTCGGAGAGACTGACGGCTACTTTAGTGATCGTGCTAATCTCTCTACTTCCAGAACGCCATGTCGGTGGTTGGGATCGACGACGAGCGACAGCTGGACGTCCTTCGATGCGTGTCCGCCGTCCTCCACATAGGAAACATCCAGTTCGAAGAGGTCAACAACTACGCAGCCATACACGGAAAGGACTGTGAGTAGCACGCACAGAAAGAGAAAGAGAGAAGGGGGAAGGGAGAGAGAGGGGGGGGAGAGAGAGGGGGGGGAGTGAGGGAGAGAGAGAGAGAGAGGAGAGAGAGAGAGAGAGGGAGAGAGAGGGAGAGAGAGATTGCAGTCCTGGAATACCCCGCGTTCCTGCTGGGTCTCCAGCCGGGTCAAATCGAGGAGAAGCTCACCCGCCGCAAGATGGAGGGCAAGTGGGGCGCGCAGACGGAGAGCATCGGTGAGACCACGCCCACTCTGACTCTGCCCCCTCTGACTCTGTCCATCTCATCTCCTTTCCTCCTTCTACGCCTCTCTTCAACTGCTCCGGCAGTCTTTCGCCACGCCCCCTCTGACCCCGCCCCCTTTGCAGACGTGACGCTGAACGTGGAGCAGGCCAACTACACGCGCGACGCGTGGGTCAAGGCGCTCTATAGCCGCATGTTCGACTTCCTCGGTGAGTGATAACACAGTTAACTATATTACTTTGTATGTTATCATCTTTCAATATCTCGCCAATAATAATTCTAACGTATGACGTATTACTCCGATCCGATCTCTTTCCAGTCTCGTCTGTGAACGATGCGATGAAGGTGGAGAACACGCACGGTCTCTCTGTCGGCATCCTCGACATCTACGGATTCGAGATATTCGACAACAACGGATTCGAGCAGTTCTGGTGAGGCAACCACTTCTCTCCCTTCTCCTCTAGCGCTTGCCTCTCTCTCACTCACAAATTTCCAGCATCAACTTCGTAAACGAGAAGCTGCAGCAGATCTTCATCGAGCTCACGCTCAAGGCGGAACAAGAGGTATTGATTTATTGATTTAACTATTTCAACCGTCCTATCTAGGAATACGTGCGAGAGGGCATCAAGTGGACGGAGATTGACTACTTCAACAACAAGATCGTTTGCGATCTCATCGAGGCCAAGCGACCGCCAGGTGGGTGATTGAAAAATGTTTAAATTCATTCATATTTGCGTTATACCAATTCAATCTTTGAATTTTCTACAAAACACACTCTATGAAACAGAATCCTTTTGAGCAAAACAAAAAAGGTCCTGGCCGGGATCGAACCGGCGACCTTCTGCGTGTGAAGCAGACGTGATAACCACTACACCACAGGACCATGTGAGCGTTATGGTTTAGGAATCATGTCGTTGCTGGATGACACGACGGCGCAGAACCACGGACAGGCGGAGGGTGTGGATCAACAACTGCTCGCCACTCTGAATAAGAGCGTCTCGCAACACGCACACTACCGGAGTGGAGCCGACTGCTTTGTTGTGAAACACTACGCCGGCGACGTGAGTGCTGTTTTTTGGTTTGTTTTTGTTTTCTTGTTTATTTATTTCCACTCTCACCACCACTTTTCCCATCCGCACTCACGTGCTCCATTGGCGCAGTCGGTTAGCGCGTGGTACTTATACGTTCGTAAGCAATGCCGAGGTCGGGAGTTCGATCCTCCCATGGAGCAAAAACTTTTGTCGAATAGAAAACAGTGCGGTGTTTCAGGTGGTGTACAATGTCGATGGCTTCTGCGACCGCAATCGAGACGTGCTATATCCGGATCTTATTCAGCTCATGCAATCATCCAGCAAGTGAGTCGAATTCCAAGTAACTCTAGTCAGCTTACCAGATTATCATGTTCCGTCTGATGAAAGAAACCCGAACCGAATGTGCGTTCAAAGTTTGCATGGCCTATAGTTTGTGATACTACTAACTCATAATTTTCTTTCAGCTCTTTCGTCCGCTCTCTCTTCCCCGATGTTGCCGCCAACGGAAAGCGACCCACCAGCGCCTCCACAAAGATCAGGGTACGTCACATGACGCAAGGGCGCTTGCGTACGATTGACGCAAGGACTTTTTTGCAGACGCAAGCGAACGTGCTGGTGGAGTCTCTGATGAAGTGTACGCCGCATTATGTGAGATGCATCAAGCCGAATGAGACCAAAAAGGCTGGTGACTGGGATGCGGAGAGGTGAGGAGGGAGAGAGAGAGAGAGGGGGGAAATATGATAGAGAGAGAGGAGAAAGAGAGAGAGAGGGGTGAAAGAGAGAGATAAGAGAGATGAGAAAGATAGAGATAAGAGAGAAAGAGAGAGAGAGAGAGAGAGAGAGAGAGAGAGAATGAGAGAGAGAGAGATGCTTCCAGGGTGTCCCACCAGGTCGAGTACCTGGGTCTTCGCGAGAACATCCGCGTTCGACGCGCCGGCTTCGCCTACCGACGAGCCTTCGACAAGTTCCTGTGGAGGTATGAACATTACAGAATTATGTTTTGATCGCTTCTTCGTTATTTTATCGATTGAAATTTTTAGATACGCGATTCTGACCGCCGAGACGTGGCCGAGCTATCGCGGCGATCCGAAGACCGGATGCGAGGTAATCAATCGATCGATCGATTAGACAATCAATCGATATTCAGATCATCTGCCGCAGCGTGAACATGGACCGCGACCAGTACCAGATGGGCAGGAGCAAGATATTCATAAAGAATCCCGAATCGGTGAGTGTCTGTTGATTATTCATTGATAATTGTCGTACTGTGAAAATGGGATGTATAACCTATAATAATCAATAAATCAATAGTCTATCGATCCTTTCAGCTGTTTCTTCTGGAGGAGATGCGCGAGCGGAAGTACGACGGCTTCGCGCGGACGATTCAGAAGGCGTGGCGGCGGTGGAACGCCCGGAAACACCACATCAAGATGAAGGTGGGGATCAGAGTCAGAATGCAATGCACTCTCGCAATATGTCGCGCGCTGTGTGGTAGATCAGAGGCAGACGAGTCAGGCCATGTACCGTGTTGCGAGCGAAGTAGATCGAAAACGGAATATCGAAGTAGATCGAAATCGCTATCCCGAATCAAGTTAAAAAAAACACTATTCATTACACACCCATCCATGTTCGCTCAATTTCAGGAGCAAGCGTCCGATCTTCTGTACGGCAAGAAGGAGCGCCGGCGGTTCTCGCTCAATAGGAATTTTGTCGGTAAGGTTAACCTTTCGATTAATTATCGATGGATTAAATGATTGAGTGATCATATTCAGGCGACTACATTGGATTGGAGCAGCATCCGGCACTGCAGGCTCTGGTGGGAAAGAGGGAGAGGGTCGACTTTGCCCATGACGCGAAGAAGTACGACAGACGGTTCAAGGTACGCGCCTCTCTCTCTTTCTCTCTCTCTCTCTCTCTCTCTCTCTCTCTCTCTCTCTTTCTCTCTCATGAACCCATGTCAGGTCTCTAAACTGGACATACTCATCACTCCCAAGCAACTCACAATGATCGGTCGAGAGAAGGAGAAGAAGGGAGCCAACAAGGGGCAGCTGGTGGAAGTGGTGAAAAGGTATGGAGAGAGAGAGAGAGAGAGAGAGAGAGAGAGCGCGAGAGAGAAGTCCTTTCAGAGCGATCGACATCCCTCGCATCTCGTCGGTCGGCCTGTCTCCCTACCAGGATGACTTCTTGGTGATCCAGGTCCGCGACGACTACTCCTCCCTCGTCGAGACGCCCTTCAAGACCGAGTTCCTCACCGCGCTCAGGTACGCGTACCTGTCTTTTCAACCTTATTGTCTGTAGCGCATACACGCAAGCTAGTGAATAAGGCTGTTGTAGCACTTGGCATTGGCTCTCTACAGAACAATTCCAGTAGCTGAGCGTATTGTTACAGTAAACGCTACAAGGAGCGTACGAACGGCGGCACTCTGCCTCTCGAATTCCGCCCCCAGCACACCATCACACTGAAGAAGACGCGCTTCGGAGGAGGGCAGAGACAGGTGAGAACAACTAGTTCACTCACAGTCATTCTATGAACAATCACAATTCTATAAACAGTTAGCTGAACCAGATACTATCACGAGGAAAACATATGAAGTATGGCTTGAAACATTTTATGGTTCCGTTTCCGCAGATCTCGTTCTCATGCGACCCTTCTGGCTCAGCCGTGAGCGTGCTGCAACCGGAGGGCAAGACACTGCACGTCTCGGTCGGACCCGGACAGCCCAACACTACTCGTGAGTCAAAGCAGAGTTTCCACAATGTTACAGTTTACGTCGAACAAACTGATTCAGCGCAGACTCGATACTCGATGATGTATAAAGTTCCGAATATCTTTGACAAACAAAGATAATTGCCATTCAGGTCCGTCGATGGAGCGTCCGTCGGGCGGGTACACGCGGCGATCGGACCAGCGAAGGCAGTCGACAAGACATACACCCACCCGGCCACCGCAGCCACAACATCAACAACTTCAAGCGGTGAGTCACTTACGAATTCCTTACGCCTCTCATCTACTGCCAACTACTTGATCTCTAACTTTCTCAGTATCTTCGAGATGCCCTACCTGAAAGTGTTTACGGTTTTCCTTTGACCACAATTATTTGAAAATGATTTACAAAAACACTCTCTTCAGCCGTCGCAGCAGTCCTACACTCCACCACAGCCACAGCAGCAGCCGTTCAACAACGGGGCGATCGCGGCGGCGGCAGCGTCACTCAGGCAGACACAGATCGGCGGAGGCGCCGCGCCGCAGCAACAAGGTATCGGCAATATCACCTTGTGCAGAGTTGAAGTTGCTGTTCACGATGACAACGTCAACAATTTGGAACGAGTGCTTCTAACTGAGCTGAGTAATCGAATGTATACGTTCACCTTTCCAGCAGTGCAAGCCGCGCCGCGCCCGAATAAACCCAAGCCGCCCGCCAAGCCGAGGCTGCATCCGGTGGTGGGTCGACCGATATCGATCAATATCAATCAATAACTTCAGGTGACCGCCCTGTACGCATACGATGCGCAGGACACGGACGAGCTATCCTTCCAGGCTGGAGAAGAGATCGAACTCATGCAGAAACGTGGGTGGAAGTTTATTTGTTTGTTTGTTTACCGGCTTGTTTACAGACGAGTCTGGCTGGTGGCAGGGCAAGATCGGCTCGCGCATAGGTCTCTTCCCCGGCAACTATGTCAAGGAGTAGGCACGCATCTCTCTCTCTCTCTCTCTCTCTCTCTCTCTCTCTCTCTCTCTCTCTCTCTCGTGGACCAACGAAACTCACTTCGCGCCTATACGTGTCTTACTATCGCACTCTCTCTCTCTCTCTCTTCCAGATGTTCTATGATTACGCTGTGATTATCATTTAATGATAGAGTCCTAACGCCCAATGTGTTTTAAATTCATCCCAGCCGGTTATGTCGTTCCTTTCTGCGCTCGAACGAATTCAGTTGACGTTTATGAATAAATGTATTTTATAATTTGATTACTTTGTCTTGACATGTTGAAACATGAATTTAATCAGCGTCGCATGATATTTGTAAATCGCATGATATTTGTGTGTAAACTTGTGAAAAGTTGCGCAAGCTTGAGAGAGAAAAAAGAGAGAGAGATAGAGAGCGAATTGGAAAAGGGCGTGAGTGAAGTGGAGAGATAATGCCGTTGTGATATCAACACACATACGCACACACACAACCTGGTCTATTGACCAAATTCTAGCCGTTTTGTCTAGTTATAGCGTGACAGAGCCGATAAAAGTTATGGAAGTTATAGTACAAGTTAGAGCGATAGTACGTTGACCTGTATCCCTTGCAGTTCGATTATGATGTAATCGTCTGACTCTTTTGTTTTAAATGTTACCCGACATGTTTTGTTGTGAATTGTCAATTGCGAGAATGTAATGTATCTACATAGATGAGTGAAGACGAGGATGTGATACTGATAGCACTGGGCAGCGATGGAATGGCGGAACCGAAAGAGGTGAGTATGCACTTGCACCTCTTATCCTTATATCAAAGTGAGAGAGAGAGGGGAGAGGGAGAGATTTTGAGGGAGAGGTATTGAGGGGGGAGTGAGAGTGAAGGTGAAATGACGTATTCGCGCAACTTCGTAATCCAGTGGTTGGACTGATTTGACACCATGATTACATGAATGACTCACCACGATTGACCTAAGCGTGAGACCAAGCACACCAACTCTTCACGTCGGATCCCGACAAGAAGGAACCACCGACAGATACTTCACGCAAACTGAACCCTTTTGTGTTTCATTTCCGTTGTTGTATTCTTGATATCGGCAGTAAATCAATTCAATTCACCACGATATCTACACATTTCCTATTAGAGAAAGCGCTAGCGCCCTCTCGTTTGTATTGAATATCCCCGCACTAGAATGCGGAAACATGTTTTTTTTTACCGGGTGTAGCTTTTCATAAAAAGTGATTCTCATTTTTTTCATTGTATCAGTATCTCTATTTGATAGAACCATGGAAAATTGTGTAGAGTTTGATTGAATTTCAAGCGAGATACGAGAAGTCCGCTTTTGATTTCGGATTGAGATTGGTGTCTGGCGGTCGGATCTTCACTTGAAAGTTTTGAAAGATCATGTATACTTGATATTTCTTTTGATATCCGTTATTCTGATATCTGTAATTTTCAGTTCCACGCAAGCATGTCCGTTTTGACTGCGGCGTCGCCCCACTTCTCCAGTATGTTCAACTCGTCGTTCCTCGAGGCGACCGCCGGAGTAGTCAACATGGTTAGCTCTCTTTCACCAATGACAACACCTATATCCGTACAAGTGTCGTTTCTAGAAAATAGACGCATACGTTTTGGGCAAACTCCTGGAATACATGTGCACCATGAAAATCGACATGGGTAAGTTACAATCGTAGTCTATACATACTTATACTTGTCACCTTTCACCTTGTTTTCAGTGGACGGCGATGCGATTCGCATTCTGCCCGAGGCCGGGTACTTGCAGTTGGATACACTCAAGGATCTCTGTGAAAAGTGTGTGCTTAAGACCTATTCATATCAATCTTCTCTTCTTGCAGACATCTTTTCCCTACCGTGTCCGTATCCAATTGCCTCGAGATATGGCAGCTCTCTAACGCACACCAGTGTCCGAGATTGGCGAAAAAGGCATTGCGAATAGCATGCAGAAATGTAGAGTGAGTCATTAGAAAGTGTTGCTTTTCGTACAGCGAAATGTTTCAGAAACGTAATCGGCTCACGCGATTTTCTGGATCTTGATGAAGATGAGGTTGCGCAGTTGTTCTCTGGTAAATATGATCTCCTGTTCTGTCTCCTTCAGGAGTTTACGTTGATGGTATCATTAGGGAAATCAGTACCCTAAATTGTTGTATTGAAACCTTTCATCTTGTTATTCAGATCCTCGCCTATCTTGTTCCGAGTCGACTATCTGGGAGGGTGTGTCAGCGTGGGTTCGCGCGGATGAAACGAGGAGAGGAGCGATGTCGCGGTAAGAACCAAGAAACTAAGACTAAGCATGCCATACGAAACCAATGATATGTCTCATATGATCATTCAAGGCTGCTTTCTCTGGTGCGACTCGAGTGTCTGTCCTCTTCATTCTTACTGGACACCGTCGGACGAGACTCGCTGATCTTAGACAATGACGAGTGCATGAAAATGTTCGAAAAAGCTATAGTGGTATGTTTTTCGGTGATAATCAAGTACAGTCAACAGACTATTTAGTTCTACCACTCCGCGCGTCCATCCCGCATTGGAAAATTGCGCGCGCGCGAAGTTTCGAATTTGAATTTAATCGCGTGATCTCAATGTCTATCGATTTCAAGCCGCCTCGCACTCTTTTTCTCTTGCGCTCTCTACTGGATTTGCCCACTGTATGTTGTGCATTATGTAGGTGTACGAGAAAGTTTATAACAAAGATATGAATATGTGCGTCACATACAGAGATATAATTTTTTTATCTTGTGACTAATTCAGAATCTGTCAGAAGACAGACCAGCGACTAACCGGCAAGCAAAATTTCCGGAATGGACACCCGCATCGAGGCTCGATCACACTTGTAACTGGTGAGAACTGAGAACGAGTTCGATTCAATTGCACGTGCGGCTAGCCTCTTCTTGAGCAAATCAGATTTGAAAGGTTATAAAAGCATTCCGAGATGTCATGTTTGGCGACTTGAAAGAAAAGTGTCTCGAAGGCTTTTGGGATTGATTTGAGCGCAACTTGAGTGCACGTCTTCTTGTGCACAGGTCTCGCTGTACGGCTGTCGTGCATCGCGGCGCCATTTTCTGCGCCGGATCCGGAAACGATATCGTAGTGAACCGGGAAGGTAAAGGTGCGGTCAGTCTCTTTGAAATCCGTCCCATCCTTTCGTAACAAATCAGTCATGCATTTCGAATCGCTTCAGAACACGTCCGTATCGCTTCGGAATATGTCTGAACATGCTTTTTTTGTAACGAACTGTGCAGGATGGAAGAGAGTCGCGTCTCCGGGCTTTCGCTACATAACTTCTCTCTGCGTCGTTGATGACACGCTCATATGCATAGGATCCACAGACACTCAGTGAGTTGTGTTTCGAGTTCTGAATCTCTCTAACATAACTTCAGGCAGTCGCTCATCGTGGAGGAGTACGATGATGCAAGCAACACGTGGACGGCGATGGAGATGATGATCGTCAGGCAAGTGATTGTGATCGATCTGTTGATTGGTTTGCTGCGCAGCGGCCTCGCATTACATCGTTCGGTAATCAGTCATGGTTTCTAGGCCGTGAATAATGTACATTACAATCCATCGTAGTTGATTGGTGATCGCCGAGAGCGTATAAAGCTTTGATTCTTGTTCAACGTTGTCTTGTTCAGCGATGACGATGATGAAAAGCCACGACCCGAAAAGGTGCGGGTAATGACAGCCGCATCTGCTGACAATCGACTCTTCATCGCCACATACCACGACATTCAAGTACTAGAGCGTCATTCCACTGGTGAGATACTCTTGATCTTGATACTCGGGTCGTGAGTTTTCGATAATGCAATGCATGTAAACCTAGGCTACAAGATCGTCTACTTCTGTCCTCAACCTCCTGGAATGGGCTTCCTGTTCTGTCTGTGTGAAACGAACGGATGTCTGGTTGCTACGGGGGGAGCGGAAAGAGGAGCAGATGACAAGCTCATCACCGGAAAGGTGAAGCCTTCGATTGGTATATGTTATGGTACATAATGGAACGCCTTTCAGGTGCAGCGATTGGATCTCGCGTCAAGAACATGGGAAGCGCTGCCGACTATGGACAAGGTATGGGGCTTTGTGATTAGGGAGGTTCTAATATGAATTTTGACCCCCACCCCAAGTTATGGGTCAAAAAAGGGTAAAGTTTCCATTTTTGCCTCAAGTTTCTCGCTGCTGGACTGGGGGCCACGTTTTGAAACTGAGCCCAAACTTTGACCATACTTTACCCACGCATGAAACTTTGCCCAAGAGAGTACGGGGCGCTGAAGATAAATAGACGGAAAGGGTGGGGGTGGGTAAAGTTTTGCACAGAATGCAGCTTAGAACTTCCCTTATGGTACAGAACGATTGAAGGGTCGCTGCCAGACGGCGCTGTGTTCAACAGACGACGGTCTGGTGGTGGCGGGTGGATACGTGCCCGGAACGAGCGGATCCTACGACCATGCCGCCGTACGCACGAATCCTCATTCCTTTCGATAACTCATCGTGTTTTGCAGATTCTGCGAGACGGTGTTTGGGAGACGCTTCCCTTTCTGAAGACGGCGCGTGCCAACTGCGCATTGGCCTATCTGGATGGGGTAGGTGACGTTATGCGAATAGGAATAGAGCACGGAATGTGTAGATCACAACAAGGGAATCACTGCGAGACCAAAGAGAGATAGCTCTTTCGCGTGAACTCTCCAATGAGTTGTCGCTGCCCTCATTATAACATAGTTGTTGTTTTCAGTGGTTTCAGAAACAAACCGTTTTTTTCTGAATAAGCAATTTGTTTCTTCGGAATGCGATTCCAGGTTGTGTACGCACTGGGCGGAAACGAGGCGTACTCGTCGATTGCCATTGTCGAAACGGTGCGGCTCGACGATTGTTAGCAATATTGTCTTTTGTTATTGTATTCTGGTTCGTCGTCATAAACAAGATCACTCAATGCAGGACTGTAGTGTGACACGTTGTATGATGTGTGCATTTGAGTAAACTGTTCTTGTTCTGAATGGTTTACGGATCTTTTTTGTTGGTGTCACTGGAATATGTGTTCTTTTTTTTTGGCGTGCATCTATTTTGAGCGGTCATCGATTCATTGGCACATTGACATCTGTAGTGCAGTTTTTCAAGCAGTATATCATATCGGGTGAAAAAGAGATGAGCGATAGTCGCCGCCTGGTGTAAGCATGGTTGGTGCCGGCAGAGATCAGTTCAGTAGGCGAACCTCAGTACTGCGAGGTCATTGATTTGCACGCCGACTAGCATTTTGACAATTTTCCTGGTTTATGCGTCATTTCAAATGCGGTAGTTCAAACGCATTCAGATTGAATCAAAGCTTTACGGGCATCGTGCATGTGATTGGACTACGCTGAGCGCAATCTGTGTTGGCTCGCCAGTCTGCCATCTTGTAGAGGCGTGAGACCGAATAGACTCCTGTAATTTTGAAACACAAGTCTTTTTTGGAGTTTGGAGTTTGGCAGGGTACAGTCTAATTAGGAGTAGGCTTTCCTCGTGAATCATTTTTGATTCGCCGCCTCTATTCGAAGTTGCACGATCAACAGTCACGAAAACATATGTTTTGTCTGTATGTTTTCATATTTTATGTTTTTATTAAACGATCGACGTTGTGACGGACGATATTCGATTTCTATCGAACAGATCAGTATATAAAGAGGCGGAATACGGCTCATCCAAGCCACTTGAACATGAAAGTGTTCCTGTTTATTCTGATTGTCGCAATCGGTCTGGTCTTCTCCGCCGACGGCCGTGATAGAGACTTCACCCTATCTAGACAAATGGTCAACTGTGTTTCTCCGAGACACCGTGACGGCCGATGCAGAACGATCATATTCTCACTCGAACAGGACATCAAAAACGGCAGAATTCCACTTGAGCGTGCAGTCTCAATAATGAAGATCTACTTTGGCAATCCCTACACACTCAAATTCATTGAAAAGGAACAAGTCTCCGACGGAATGAGCGACGGCGTCTATGATCGTTAATTCAGACCACCGAACCAAACCCGAACTAAAAAACTCAATAATGCATGTTCTAATAAATGATTCATTCCGATCGACGTGTGAAAGGTGCAACCTATGAACGAAACGTTAAAAACACATTTGTATGGTGTCTGTTTTATCTAACCGGTTCATGGAGAAAGTGACCATTCGAATCCACCACCACACCTATCCCATCTACCGGGTTCAGTCTATTGCGCACGTGTCTATAGAATGATTTCGGTCCCTTATCTAGAATCTAGTGTTACGGCTCGGAGACGTGGGCCTACACTACCACCACGCTCAGTCGCATCCAGACCGCACACCGCGCAATGGAGCGACAGATGCTGGAATACTCACTCTATCGGCAGCGAGACGAGGGACTGAGCAGCGAGGACATGCGGGCAAGATCCGCGTTGACCAACCCAATCTCCTACATGGCGCGCAGCAAACATAGATGGGCCGGACACATACAAAGGAGGACGGACGGGCGATGGACACGGGCGACTACCGATTGGAGGCCGCGCAACGTCACTCGAGAACCCGGACGGCCGCCAACCTGCTGGGCAGATTCTGTCCGCAATAATACAAAACTGTTCTATGGGCACAGGAACGACCACAAGCAGTGGGCAACTGCAGCTCGAGACCGTTCACTGTGGCGAAAGATGGGCTCCGCGCTTGCAAGCTGAAGGAGCATTCAAGTATTCAAGTAAGTGAGTAAGTATCTAGAAGAGCCGGCTCCTTTCTACAGTTCCATGTATACAGTACTTTTCATACAGTGCCGATTCGCGTATTAAACCACTTTGCGTCCCAAAAAGGTAATTTAAATGCATGGAGGATGTATGCAAAATTTTCGTTATATATATCTTCCGGATAAACTATTGATATTGATTGATTGATTGATAATCAGAAATGATGAGCCGACCACACGGAGCGCGTTTTCTTTTATAACTCTCACCCTCTTCCCTGATTGAGTGATGTGTCGTCTTCAAATGGCTCATAAACGGACAGGGGAGACCGGAGAGGGCCTGTAACTTTGAAATACGATGAATTTGAAATTGTCCATTGTTCAGTCCAATGAAATCAGGTTTTAGGGCGAGGGGGGAGGGAGAGTGGTGTCAATCGATTTGAAACAACGTGTCTTGTGACCCTTCCATGAAATTGCGCGAGAAACACACGGAAATTCACACTGAACAAAGAAGATTCGACGTGCGGCGCGTTCCGTCGAGGAATCATTTTCCTCAAATTGCCACGCACTCTCGCTCACTCTTGTTTCTTTTCCACCCTCGCGCCGTCTGCCGTCTCTCTAATCGCGCGTTCTCTCGCGCACTCACTGTCTCAATCCGTAGAATGAGTCTCGAAACGAATCCGCTCTAAAACGATTTGTCATCATGCCGCTTCTGTTCAGTTGTGAATTGCCGTGAAACAGTCACGAAAAAAATATGTTTTGTCTGTATTTTTCATATTTTATGTTTTTTAAACTGAAATATCGATGTTGTGACGGACGATATTTTATTCATAGAAAATTATATACAACAGTATATAAGGCGGATTTGGTGTTTAAATCACACAAACATGAAGGTTTTCCTATTTATTCTGATTGTCGCAATCGATTCAGTCGTCTCCATCGACCGCCTTGACAGAACATTTGCATTATTTGATGAAATGACCACCTGTCGCGAACCGAAAAACACTGTCACCGGATGCGAATTGGTTATACATTTACTCGAAGGAGATATCAAAAACGGCAGAATTCCACTGGAGCGGGCAGTGACAATGATGCAGATCTACTTTGGCGCTTTCTACACACTTCGCTTCATTGAGAGGGAACACGTCTCGGAAAAGGGAATGAACGATGGAATCTACATATGATCCCTAATTCAGACCACCAGAACAAAAACAAACAAACAAAAAACTCGATCATGTGTGTTCTAATAAATGATTCATTCCGAGCAGTCTGTTAGTGAGAGAATCTTCCAAAACACTTGAAGACTGAAATAGAAAGAATCATACAGGTAGTGGACATGTTAGTTTCGTATTTGTGCATCGATGAAGTTTGCATTCGTCATTCTCTGTTCTTTCATCGTTGTTATTGAAACTCAATACGTCGATCGTGGATCGCCCGAATTCGGAACATCTCAAATGGTCCGACTCATCGAACACATGTTTAATCCAATTTGTGCGAAGTTTCGATCATCATTCAGAATGGAACAATGCGCCGATTCCATTTTTCACTTGGCGAACTTGTACGCGATGGAACAAATCACAAGTAGTGAATTACTCGACGACTTTATGCTGTCCAATGGAATGAACTGTTCGAGTTCTTCCAAGTCGGGCAAACGAGAAAAACACATAGCACGGCTGTCAATCAAGTGTGAAATAGTCGAGAGAAGTGTTCGAAATAGCCATTCTACTAATTACAGTATCATGGTGAGTGTTTTTGAACGTATAATTGCATTTGTTGAATGTTTTAGATCGTTTTCATCTACGTAATTGATTATTTTTTGTAACTGAACTTGTTAAACAACTCGTTTCATCATTCGTTTCATCTGAAGAGTCTCATCATAAATATCAAACTATATCATTCAGTGTAGATTATGATAACATCATCATATTTGCGATTGATATAACAACTCAAAATGCGCGATAGAAAAAAAGAGGAAAACATAAAATGGCAGAGTTTGAAATGAAAGCATGTGAAAGCAAACCAATTTGTGAAGTGAAAATAGAATACAGCATTACAAATAAAGATAATTGATTAATAAGTGGAGAGAGTGAAAGAAAAAAGAGAGTCAAAGAGGAAGAGATTTCGATCATACGCTGTGTAGTTGACTCACATCGCCTGTCTCCGAATGGCTAACGGCAGTAGACAGTACTCACTCGAAGTTCAGGTTTTGAGATGACCGTGTTGTTTGATTTCGACGTCGAAGGCAACTAACTGATTCCTAAAAGAGAACGTACGCGAATCGTTAACGAATTGTTGTCACAGTTCACCAGCGCGCGACTCTTACCGGGTTGACAAAAGAGCGAGCGTTTGCAGAGAGTGCAGGCAGGTGCAGTCTATTCTCACAGCGAGATCAGGTATGATTGAATTGCACTCTGGTAGCATTAGTACAAAATATATCAGTTTTGCATAATTAAACAGTTTCGTAATCAAAAAGTGCTGAAATGATAGAGTTCTCAGTTGCCACGCATTGCACACCGGATATCTTCTTTAAACACTTATTAGAAACATCTGTCGTCTTCCGTCATCTCATCGCAGTAGGTCGGGCGAGTCACTTGAAAAGCCGACTTGCACATCTGTCCACATCAAATAAAAATAGAGTTTATTAACACCACAAGGATTCTTCACACATAAAATGTAATGACCA
This sequence comes from Rhabditoides inermis, assembly GCA_963966185.1. NCBI lineage: Eukaryota > Metazoa > Nematoda > Chromadorea > Rhabditida > Rhabditidae > Rhabditoides > Rhabditoides inermis. The sequence continues at coordinate 373,277 of CAWZYM010000016.1, read as the reverse complement.
TGAAGGAACTGCAGTAGAGTACTAGATGTATTGGTTCCCCGCGATGTCGGTGTCTCTTCTTCTGGCACATCAAGTGATATGTTGACGTGGATAGCAATGGCTCTAAATGTTCGCCTTTGTAGAAAGCGGAAAGCGAACTCGTGCGGTCAAATGAGAAAGAACACATCACAATGCTACGACATAGTATTGCCAAGTAAACAATTTATTATAGAACGGTTGATGTTGTGTTACGATATCGCATCTGTCAGACCCTCGGAAGATTTCTCTCCGGTGATTAAAATTATGTGATAAGGAGTACCAAAGTACATTTTCATCATTATTTGTGCTCTTTCTATTTGTAGTTTGCCACTTTTGACATCATGCTCGATCAAGAATATCAGATCTGCGCAATTACTATGAAGATTTTCCGGGAAGTGACATATGGCCCTTTCTTCAGATAGCTTGACATCCTTGCCAAGCGTGTCGCCGAAGTCGGAGATGACCAAATCGGTTGCGACAATCAGAATAAACAGGAATACATTCATGTTTGTGCGAATTGAATGCTGAATTCTGCCTTTTATACTAACCTGATCAATATGAATCGAATATCGTCCACAACGTTATTCGTGTAATGATAACATAAAATATGACAACATGTATCAGATAAAAAATATCAGACAATTTCAGACAAAACATATATTTCGTGTTTAACGAGAAAAGTGATGGTTTGAAAAACATAGCGTTGCTCAGAAAAAAAAAGATTCAGAAAAATAAGATTCAGAAAGACGGCTCGTTGATAACCTCAAACGCGCGTTCAAACCGAAAAAAAACGACTTCGCAAGCCACCATGTAAATCAAAGAAGTCGCGCCACGCTCTGTCCTTTTTCCGCGCGTCTGGACTCTCACACTTGAATATGATTTTCGAAGCATTTAGTCATTATTGGTCAATTAACAATCATTATTGATCGGTTTTGGTTTGGTAATGGTGGTATCAGAACCGTACTCCAAAAAAAACTCTGTGACTTGTGAAATCGTTGATCGTTTTTTAGCACGTTTCAGCGGAAAAGTGCCTGATCCGTAGGCAATGTTAGCATAACGGGAAAAAACATCCACTCGCAATGACGCACTACAATTGAAGCAAAACAAAATCCTGCACGTGTCAATGCGACAATGTTTCCATTGATGATTTCTCCGAATCAGAAACACACAGGAAACATACACGCTCACAGAAAAACGCATTCTTCGAAACATTTTATTCAAGATCAAACAATGGAAATTGCAATACCAAATATATCGAACAGTGCTAAATGTTGATATAAGTACGTGTGAAAATAACGCTATATCGAATAGTGCTAAATGTTGATATGTGTTGTTACTGATACCATGGTGTGCCACTAGTCGTACACAGGTGGCGCTGAACTAGGCTGACTCCAGTATCAACGGAAGGCTGGCGCTATGCTGGCGGAATCTCGGCAACGACGAAAATCACGAAATCGGTGGCAGAACGAGGGAAGAATGCGGAACGGCCACAGTAAATGAGATTGCAGCGGACAGCGACTGTGAGATGCAGTTCGTGCGAGGCTCAGCTGGAACAGCGCCCCTCACTTCGAAACTGAGAAGAAGAAAAAGAAAATCACTTTGTGCTACGATAGTCAATGTAGTGGACACAATAGGGTTTCACCCACTTTTTTCGGGAAATGGTGACGCGGTGCACAAGACACCTAAGCTATTATTGTCAAGACAACAAATATAATATGCATTCAATTGTTTATGATGAGTTTGTGTTTAATCGCAGTCTATTTCGAAGGAGTAGGATGTGTCCATGGGTATGGCGTTTTTTGCTTCTTGAATCGATGGTTTTACTTTACACTTTGCATCCATAGCGTGATTCATTTTTTTCACCAAATCGTCCTTGGTGATGTCCTCATCATACGCGTACATTTGTGCCAAACGCGTCGCCAGCCTACTGCATTGTCCTGTTCTGAATGATGATTCGAACTTTGAACAGACTGGAAGGAACGTGTGTTGAATGACTCGGATCATTTGAGCAGATTTGCGGTCTGGCTCTCCACGATCAACATATTGCGCTTCTATGACGATGAACAAACAAACAATGAAGAATAGAAACTTCATTGTTGTCGAAGTATGCATTAATTACATTGCAAGCACTTTTAAACTGTTCACATTTTAATTATGAAATGTTTTGACTCTCAACCAACTATATCGAGATCCACATTATTGAGCATGAATCACTTTGGGGGCTCCTCTTATCGAGAGGGGCTCCACTTCAGCATCCCTTCAGCACTTCAGCTTCCCTTCTACCCAGCCGAGCCAAATCGACCACTGAACGATCAAAAAAGATCTGTCAATGAGAGCTACCACATACACTTTGACAAGCGCTACAGAAAAATGTGAGAATGTAACTTTATGTAGATCTCATCACGAAAATATATCAACACTGTCGTATGTAGTCGCAAGTGCTCACCGAGTCCATTGGTGGTAGATCGGTAAAGTAGATTCGAGCTCCCTCGCTTGTATCGATCGGCGGCAGACAGTGAGAGTGAGAGCGCGAGCCGCTTGTATAGTTCTGTGCTCGCAATAAGTTGCGCGCGGTGAGGTAGATCAGAGGAAGACGGAGAGTCAGTTATCAGCAATAGCGCGCAAAACAAGAGAGGCAGACGGTTATGGCACCGTGTTTCGAACTGCAAGCAAGGTAGATCGAAAACTATCGCTTTGGCGCAGGCTATACATTTTGTGTGCGAGAGTGAGGTCGTTTCTAGACAGACCAGTCGAAATGTTTTCAATCGAAACGAATATGTCAATAGGTGGGAATCGATAGACACGATTGGAAAATGCTCCGAGCGACGTATTTTTGAATTTTTTTTCTAATACTAATGTCTTTATACAAGTGTGGGTTCTATTCGTGGCCTTCTGGTACACTTTGTTTTCAGAAAAATGATACTCATATAAATTTATATGAATATGAATATGATTTTCAGGTGTTTTGTCTGAAATCGAACCTAAATATCGAAAGGGGATTTTTGCATTTGTAAGAATGTAAACTCACCCACATTTCAAAACTTTGCGATTCGTATAAATGTCGTTCTCAATATCACGTTAGCATCACATCAACATGAGGTGTCTTTGGTTGTTTGTCGTCTTTGCTACACTTTCTATTGTCAGCGGACAACAACTCGACGACAAACCGCCGAAATTCAACGTAATGCATGTGTCGCAGTGCCTGGCAATGCGAAACACTGAATGCGACAAGGTCTACGCTCTGCTGCAGGTGGATGTGCAGAAGAAAGCGCTCACCCACGAACGTGCTAGTGACATTTTGCGAATTTACATCACACAGCCCTACAAGGCTAGATTCGTCACAAAGTCCAAACTAGTCATGCAGATGCCGATGACGTGATATTCGGCAAGAAACCTTTCGATAAACCCTTAAATGATATTGTTTGATTCTCGACCTGAGTCTAATCCAATGGCAGACCTTACATAGAGTGGGAAGACGACTTCACGGACGCTATGCAACTTCTAAAGAAGAACGATGCAAACAAGGAATGGCGACGCATCGTCACCAAAGAATGCCGTTAATGGATCTATTCTCCCAGCGCTAGTCGAACACTTCTCAGTGTACATGCAAATGCGATTCTGGATAAATATTTTTTATTTTATTTATTGGATATTTTTTGCCCGTTTCGAAACGTCTTGTACATGACAGGATAAAAGTGTCCGGCTAGGTTGCGAAACCCTAATGATGTGATCACAAAAGATTCGACGATTTCGACAGAAATATAATAAGTAACTTTCATAGGAAAAAGCTGGAACTAACTTCTGATTGTCGATGTGATTTTGTTGTGAAACATCAGAACCTCATTTTCTCTTTTTCTCTCTTTTTTCCATATCTCAATCTTTTCTTTCTCTCCCCGTCCCTCTCCGTCTCTCTCTCTCTTCCTCTCTCCCCCTCTTTCTGTCTTCCTCTTTCTCGCTCCCACACTCTTTCCCTCTCCCTCTCTTCTCCCTCCCTCTTTCATCGTTTTTTTTTTCATTGTTCGTAACATTCAGAATAACAAAAACTAGAAAGATTCGGTTTCAAAGAGAGAAATGGTCTCAAAGAATTATTCTCTATTCGATTTCCTCTGCCCGCTCCTAGGCCCTTTACCGGGGCGAGAGAGCGCGACAGAACACGCGAATAGGCGAGAGCGCAGAGTAGCGGGAATCAGAAAATTTGCGTCCAGAGCAGTCTGCTGATCTTTTCTCATCATCGCGCGCACTTACAACTGTTAGAACTATTGTTCAGCATGTACTTGAATAACCGTTTTGTGACGCAACGATGAGGAATCGTCAAAAATAGGCCCTTATATGTTGAGAAACACCGTATGTATGTGAGAAGTTGCCTCATAACGAAACACTATGATACTCAGTCAAGGTGTGTCTTGTGTCTTGAGTCTTCATGCGGCGAGCACAGTCATTGAGCGTCCTTCTGAAATAAAAATTTTGATACCGTATACACGTTGTAATGACGATTTCAAAGACTTTTTTTTCACTTTCGTTTTCATAATATGATTATGTGACACGATTCACATTTTTTGTTGTGTCATTCTATTGTTTTGTCTCAACGTAAATGTTGAATGTTTAAAATGAAATTTTGTCTTGTAAGAATATGAATCCACACACTTGCACAATTCAAAACTTGAAGGATTTCTACTGTCAGCGGACAAAAACAAAAACCTATCGATAAAGTAACGAAATTCAAACTACTTCATATATATGAACACATGCGAAAACTATATGAAAGATACTGGATTCCTTTTTGTTCTTCGGTCAATGATGGACGATATAAAAAAGGTCTCTCTTTTGAACGTGCGTGTGACGTTTTGCGAATTTATATTTTTAGAAAACCGTATTTCGCTAGATTCATTACAAGAACTAAAGATCGCAGAGAGATGATTTGTTATACGAACAGTATTATTTTCGATAAATGATTCACTTTCAATACGCCCTCTATCGATGTTGTTTACAGCTGAAAACATGAGAGTTTTAATTAGAGTTGAGTCTGGTATATATAGCCCTTAATGTTTAGTGTATTGTGAAAGATGGTCGCAATCATGAAAGTTGTTGTTTTGTTCGCTTTTCTCATATTGAGCGTCGATCGTTCCGATGCCAAAAGAACCGTTTCTAAAATCAGAAGCACCGTTGAGAACGTATTGATCCATTACTGTGATGTGGCTTTATTAGAAGAATGTGCTGATACGATCAGTTATTTGGCGTTGCTGTACGCCACAGGACAGATATCCAAAGATGACGTTCTCGATCAAATGAATAAATATCACGGATTCCGTTGTGAGGATGCCGATTCCCCTGAAGACGATGACGACAGCGACGACTCCGACGACTCGGATTCGTTTGAAGTTGAATGCCATCACTAGAATAAACGAAGGAGCCTCCCATAAGTAGCTAGATGTTTGATACAGATAGCCTAGGGTCAGCTCAATATTTGCCCACCTATATTTCCCGTTGTGTTAGTGTGCCTCTATAATCTCTTGGCAGATTAAGCTTATTATAAATTGTGTATCTGGTGTGTGGAATTGTCTTCCTAAAATTAGTGTTCTGGAAAGGCTTTAGTCAGTACACTATTATTAACAATAAGATATTATTAACATTATCTATCAGATATCATATATTAGATATATATATTATATAATATCTATTACCAATCAAGATATTTTCTATAGTAAGATAATCATAGTAAGAGTCATAGACAATCTCGTTGGTTCTGTCTCATTTCAGTGCGATTGCGCGACGATCAATCGACTGGCTTGGGGACATTTGTCAGTCGACTACGAGAAGACACACAGTCGTCGCTGGCTTTTCTAGAGCCATATCATCTACATTGGCGAGAGTGGAGGGTGACGGCCGATGCTGGTCCGATGGTGAGGGGTGTAGTCCCCGGGCACTTTCCGGCTGGACAGGTTGTCGACACTCTTCACTCCGTACAGACACCCACCTTGATTTTTGCCGCTTATTCCAGAAAGACTCACTAGCCGGCAACGCCATTTTGCCGTCCGCAAGGGAAAGAAAGAGCGAGGATCGGGAGGTAAGCCGCTAATGGTCCGTGCTCGCTGCAACCACGGCGTAGAAGTTGGAGCGAGAGCAGAGCCCATGCGACAAACATTGTGAAAGCGTGCGATGACCGTTCATGACAAACTCATACAACTGTTATGTAGTATTCTTCTGAACACGACCATGCTCATGCTCGAGTTGTGTCAAACACCAGGCGGTGAGGAATCTTCAGTGATCACTCGAGTTCCTTTTTCCACGCAACAATACAACTATCTCGCTGCTTGAATCAGGACTTGATTGTGTTTGCGCAACTCTATCCAGTCGATAGTTTTTGCACAATTTTGTATGTTTTCTCCCGTTCAAATATCCCCCGCACCATACGCGCGCCATTGCTGCCACCGGTTGCGCGCAAGCAGCGAAATTGTATGACACAGCCTAAATAAATTTGTTCTCCTGGGGAAATGGGGAAGAGTATTGGGTGCAATGTGAGCAGAAACAGATTTATTCGAGTGTCGATCGTACAGATCATTCAAAACATTCAACTTCAAACGAATCCGAGTCGTCGGAATCCTCGCTGTCGTCGTCATCTCCGGAAGAATCGCCATCGACACAATTGAAACCGTGATAATGACGCATTTGATCGAGAACGTCATCTTTGGATATCTGTCCCGTCGCGTACGACAACGCCAAATAACTGATCGTATCAGCACATTCTTCTAATAAAGCCGGATCACAGAGGGGGATTAGGACTTTTTCAACGGTGCTTCTGATTTTAGAAACGGTTCTTTTAGCAGCGTCGGAACGATCGACGCTCAATATGAGAAATGCGAACAAAACAACAACTTTCATGGTTGCGAACATCTTTCACAATACACTAAGCATTAAGGGCTATGTATATATACCAGTCTCAACTCAAATTAAAACTCTCCCGTTTTCATCGTCAAACAACATCAATAGAGGGCGCATTGAAAGATGAATCATTTATTGAACATAATGTTGTTCGCATATCAAAGCATCTCGCTGCGGTCTTCAAATTTCGTAATGAATCTGGCGAAGTAGGGTTTTTTGATGTAAATTCGCAAAATGTCACTAGCACGTTCATAAGAGAGAGCTTTCGTTCGGATATCGTCCAGCATCGCCTGGAGAACAACAGGGCATCCGGTATCTTTCATATGGTTCTTGCAAGTGTTCATATGATGCAGGTTGAGTTTCGTTTCCTCGTCGACGAGTTTCTGTCCGCTGACAATAGAAAGTGTAGCAACGATGGCAAACAACAATAGACACCTCATGTTGATGTGATGATAACGTGATTTCGAGATCGGCATTTATACGAATCGCAACGTTTTGAAATGTGTGGATTCATGTTCTTACAAATAAAAATATTTCTTGAAATATTCAACATTTACGTTCCCAGTTGAGACAAAACAAAAAAAACGACACAACGTGGATATGGCCGTTTGAGAAAACGTGAATCATATGAAAATACGAGGAAGTTGAAAAATTCCTTTGAAACGTTTCAGAGCGTGTGAAGTGTGTACTGTATAAAGAATCCTTATTTCAGAAGGCCGCACTCTTCTATCTATAGCGTGAACACATGACACACCTTTACTATCATAGTCTTTTTGCACCAACTCGTAATAAAAAAGGCATCTGCGTTTTTAGTATAAAGCAATTAACTTATGGGAACTCAGCAAGACTGTTTTTAGATATAGTCTGCGCCAGAGCGATAGTTTTCGTTCTACCTCGCTTGCAGTTCGAAAATACGGTGCCATAACCGTCTGCCCCTCTTGTTTTTGCGAGCTGACTCTCCGTCTTCCTCTGATCTACCCCACAGCGCGCAACTCATTGCGAGCATAGAACTTTATACTCTCGTCTACAACGCCGCCCCGGTAAGCTGCCGAGACCATCGCGGCAGAGCGTGCTATCGTCTGCTGGGACATGTGCTGCGGAGAGGAGCTGACGGCATTGTGAAGCAGGCCGCAAACGCAATCCTGATTAGATGACGTCAACGCCTCTCCAGCAGCCGCGAGCCGCTGCCTCACAACACCTTATGTGTACCTCTATCCGCCCGTGTGTACTTAGCCATCGCCAGGTACGAGTGACTTCAGTGAGAGCAGCTCGACTTCCAGACGGCTCGGCAAGTCTCCTCTCTGAAACTCCCCTCTGCATTTGTTCTACTTCCATCTTCTCTCTCTCCACTCTCTCTCTCTCTCTCTCTCTCTCTCTCTCTCTCTCTCTCGATGTCTCACTAGCACTCACTTCCTGCAGATTGTAGACGCTCTTCGCCGTCACGGCGTCCATCCGGCTTCCAGTCTCGGACACACCTTCTTCGTTCTGCTTCCCTCGAACTGCACTCGCCCGACCTCCGCCTTGGCCGCACTGAACAGCGCCTCCGCTTGCATGGCGGCCATCCGCTTCTCTCACTCAGCGGCACTTCCTGTACTTGCTCTATTGCCACTTTTCCCGCGCTCACTTTCAACGTCGTGGCTCTCGAGCCTACTATGCACCATCTCATTTTTTTCATTCCCCCAATAATAAAAAGCCTCGCTTTAAAAAGAATATTATGAAGCCCACCGTGCTGCCCTCTACTCACATCATGAAAGTGCCATCTAATTTCCTTCATCTCGCTGCTGACACCGATTTTGCCTTTTTCAGGAGACATTTCGATGACCTCGCGGTTGGTCGCCACTTTTTCATCCACCTGCAACCACCATACGTCTCCCTCTTTCTCTTTCTCTCTCTCTCTCTTTCTCTCTCTTTGTTATCACTCTATCTCACTCACATGAACGCTCTTCTCCTTCTGCACCATCGTCAGGTGCACCAGGCGTGTCTCCGGTAAGCCTCGCTCGCCGCCGCCACTGTCCTGTCGACGTTCGACCTCGCGAGAGGCGCTGGCAGATTCCTATAACCGGGTGGACGCTCAGGGGCATGTCTACAAGCACGATTAGCGACTGTCCTCATCAGCTCTCATACATCAGGTGCTCGAGACGTCTGGTCTGAGCGTACTATCGTCGTGTTGGTTTTGATTGATTCGATCTCGGTGACAGGTCTCATCTGACTCACCCGTACGGATCATTGTCTTCCGAGGGTACCTGCTCCCAATCGGACCTCTTGTAAGCAGTTAGCAATTTGTACTCGAGAGCCTTAGGTCAGTCCTCTTATTGGCTAGGTCGACGGTTGTATAACTTGAAACTGCTGATAAACAAACTTTAATCGGGTGGCTGGAGACGAATCAACACAGCCATCTTACAACGCGGCACGACCATCACTTACCAGCAAACGTATTTCGAGACCAATAAGGAGAAATCCGGGATTAAGTAGACTAAAGAGAGCATTCGGCAAGGGTTATAATAATAAAGCGACTAGACAAGACAATAGACCATCACTTACTTACATGCACACATCAGATAATCAGATGATCAGATAGTCATAAACGCTGTGGGTGCTCGACCGGCCCACGCCGCCGCTCACTGCTCCCTCCGGCACGAGTGATCCGTTAATCGATTCATCCATCCTTTGCTCCTCTCGTGGGTTACTGTAGCCACCGGCTACCGTACTCACCCATGCTGGCGCGGTTCCAATTCTCCGCCCCCTCCCTGCTCTCTCGTCGTCGGGTTTCTCTCTCTCTGTCTCTCTCTCTCTTTTTTTTCTCTCTCTCTCTTTCTCTCTCTCTCTCTCTCTCTCTCTCTCTCTCTCGGCGGGTCTCTCTGCGTACTCACTACGATTTTCCTCTCACCGTACAACACATACTCGGGTTACAGTTACGAACACTTCTCAAGACACGGGTATAATACGCGGGTGAAATTCATAACTTCCCCTTCAACTTCTGTTTGGTCACCTCCCCTCACAGAAGTGAAGCAGTGACTTGTAAAGACACGAACAAAGTAAGTCATTTGTATGACATCACACCGGTCGCTTCTCTATGACAAAATATATAATCACGAATCATCTCTCTAGGCCAACGAAGTACAGTACCCAATTCGCGTCCCTACCATACGTCTATCGAAGTTCCCGCGTTTAATAGAAAAAAAAACTCTATTGAATAGCTTTTGAGCAATCACTTCATTTTTATCAAACAATCGTTCCGATCAGAAACCGTATCAGAAACCAAAAAAAGGAATGCCACACTTGTCCGGGATAAGAATAGATTTTGACAACATTCGAATGTTTTTTTTTTGAATTTATAGCATTACTACATCATTAATTACTATTATTGAAACAAAATCGAACTTTTGCGTTTCTTACGTTACGTATTGTCAAAAAAAGTTATTTATCAGAATTTAGATTCTTCGAAGAATGGTCTTCGACTAGAATTGTCGTCAAGCTACTCTCTGCAGTAGAGCGGACGTTCGAGAATCACCAGCTAACCCATAACTAGTTCATCTAAACCCAAGGAGCACTACATCAGACACAGACAGATATCACGGTAGAAACGAGAGAGACTCTTACCCGAGAATGGGAGCCACCACCCATGGGCACGTCCAATGTAGGGACTGTTTTTTTCTTCCGGGCTCTTTTCGGATGCTCGAGAGATAGAGGGGCGCTCAGAGGGTGACATAACCTATAATAATTTCATGTACGACAAAGTAAAATATAAACCAAATAAAAATACTCATTTTTGTTTGCATCATCGATGCAATAAAGTGATTCACGTTCAATTATGGTAGATATCGATATGGTTGGTTGAGAGTCAAAACATTTTCTGATTGAGTTGGAAACCGTTTAAAAGTGCTCGCAACGTTAACCGAATGCATACTTCGACAACGATGAAGTTTCTACTCCTCATTCTTTGTTTGTTCATCGTCATTGAAGCGCAGTATGTGGATCGCGGACGGCCGGACCGCCAGTCGGATCAAATGATCCAACTCATTCAAAAGACGTTCTCTCCGGTCTGCACGAAGTTCCGATCGTCGTTCCGAATTCAGCAGTGCATCGGTGTGGTGACACGGCATGCGACCATGTACGCGTACAACGAGGAGATGAGCAAGAAATACTTGGTCGACAAAATCAATCATGCTACCGATGCGAACTGCAAAGTGGAGAAGGAATCGAAGGAAAAGAACGGAAAAATACCAGTCATAAACGATGACGATTCGTACTCCTTCGAAGTCGACTGCGATTAGACGCACACGCATAATCATGATGAAAGCACAATGCTTGTATGCAAATAATAAACTCTTCGTCTTGTTTGTTTTTCTATAGCCTGCGCCAGAGCGACAGTTTTCGATCTACGTCGCTTGCAGTTCGAAACACGGTATACATCTCTTGCCTGTCGGTACAACTCGCTCCTCTCTCTCTGAATCAATTGGTCATTCGAAATCGTCATCGTTTATGACTGGTATTTTTCCGTTCTTTTCCTTCGATTCCTTCTCCACTTTATAACCAGTTCGAGTACCTTGACGGATCGGCAGTGAGTCGCAGCAAACGCCTAGTCACATTCAGTACATACATATAGTTATCTCACAATACAGTTCTCATATAGTTCTCTCAATACATATAGTACTCAATACATGAGTATGTATCTCTCAATACGTACTCAATACTATCACTCCATATTCTCTCAATAAGCCGCCTGCGGTAGGGTGGATCAGAGGAAGACGGAAGGTCAGGTCACGGAAACGGCGCGAAAAACAGAGTTAGATGATTAGAGAGAACTCATTTAATCCCTCCTTCCCTCATAAAAAAGCATGAATACTATAGTCGCCGCCTGGTGAATAATTTCGGTTATTGCCAGCCGGGGTCAGTTGGCGAAACTATGTAAGTTTCAAGCGAGAGAGGACAGACAGCGCTGGCAAATGGTCGAGTGTAGCGCGGCCTTTTTGATTCGCATGCCGGCTTATTTGATCAATATTATCGTTTGAAAGCGCGCGCTTTGGTCTCCTCACGACTAGAAGGTAGATCGAATGCGACTAGAGGGTAAATCGATTTTCTACCGTAATCTGACGAATTATCTCCCAGAATAGCATTATAATACACCTGATAATACGATACTAAGTGTTTTTATCAGGTGTTAAGGCGCGTTCTCAATGTCTACGAATAGAAACAAATTAAGTGAAAACTTTTCTGGAACTTCGAATTTCAAAAATCCATAAACACAACATCTGGAGATTCGGTTTCAGGCGCCTACTGGTCGGTTGTGTTTTGGCTGCACAGAAGAAGCTTACATCATACTTATCATTCCTCTCGAGGTTCTTTTCCCTACTCTCCGTTTTTTGTCAACGTGAACACATTTAGTATTGCGCGGGAACTGTGAAATCGGATTTTGAGACTTACGTCGGAAAGGTTGTAATTAAAAAAAAGTTTTAAATGTAGTGTGTATTTTCGATATTTTTTGTAGATGTACGACGAACTGAACATTGCGAACATTCCTTTCCGACATCTCGGATTGGTCGGACATGGATGTGAGTACTCTCTTGTTTTTTTTTTTAAATTATAATTGGAACTAGGTATATAATTCGGACAACGCGTATTTCTACATGTTTCAGCTCGTGTCTCGCGTGTTAGTTTCGAAACTGCCAAACGTGGTAGAAGCGCGTTCATCCAAGCATTCAATGACATGCTTTGGGATGATCATGTCACCCGCGTTTCGGAAATGACCGAGGCGAAGGCAAGTGTTTTTTTCATATTGTGACAATGTCAAAACTTGGCGTTTTAGGAAATGCTGGCAGATGAGATCAGAACCGGTAGAACGGGTGACGGAAACACTGTCAGCGAATTGAAGGAACACGCACCAAGGAGAGTAATTGCGTCAACCACCCATATCTAGGAACTCGTGTGAGTTTGTGTCTACGATTTTGGAAGTGATGCATGTGGAACATGCTATACCATGTCAATTCATGGTCACACTTCACACTTAATAATAATAATGTATTTATTCATAATCAGAAATCACAAAATCACAACACACAGCATCCAACAAACTAACGGTCAGACCCGTGAGTAGGGACAAAGTGAAGACTGTGACAGAGCCCATTGGCACCCATACGAGGGCATAGAATGGGTTGTCATCTCAGACACAGACACAGAAACTACTTCAACCTTCCAGAACAGAAAGGAATCAAACTCGGGCTACCTAGTCGCCTGAGAGCAATCAATTTATATACGGGTGGGATCATCTACAGTAAAACGAGAGAAGTTATTTGTGAAAAAAGACATTAGTCGTACTCTGAAGTCCGTCTTTTTAAATTGGCATACTGTATTTGAATCTAAGAGATTCCAGTATTTCACTACTCGATGTGTGATAAAACTCTGGCTAAGGGTGGTCTTGGAGATACTCTGTAATTTCAAGCCATTCGAACGCAATGATGATGATCTTGAATTTGCAAGCATGAAGGGATTGGGAGCGTTTACGAAACCATACATATACAGAGGTGGTCAGTCGAACGGCCCTTTTCGGCCGATTTGGCGCAAATCGGCTAAAACGGCTGCAAAGCTCCTTTCTCGGGTCTCCGTTGAGCTACAGAGCAGCTCTAGTTTAGCGGAATCGAACGCTCTACTGACGATCTATCCAACTGCACAGTTGGTTCCAGTTGAAAAAACTCAGATGGTCTGCTTTCACACCCTTGATTTTTACCCCTTCTGAGCGGTCGGCGAGACTCTCATTTGCATATCCACGCGATCGGCGAGCGAGAGAGGGCAATTAGCGGGACAGTAAATAAAATCAACATGGGTTTCTACCGCAACAACCAAATAAACTGGCCCACAACTGGCACGGCTGCTGCTCCTGCTGCTGCTGCCGGATACCCCATACTCCTCGCCCTCCCTCCTCCCCTCTTCTCGTCGTCGCTGCCTGACTTGTCCATCTCCACAAAACCCGTCACCTGGTGAGAGAAGAGCAGTGAGTACACTCCCCTCACAAGGAAGAACGGAGGAGTGAGTGAGTGAGTGAGAGGGTGGTAGTGAGTGGGAATCAAGAGAGTGAGAGCTCAGTCAAGCGTTTCAAACTCCGCATCCGCATCTTCCTCCTTCGGCGTCTGCCACAAATAGAAACGTGTGTTAAAAAGTGGCTTGCGGGGATCCTCCCTGCCGACGTACGACATGGATGCATGAACGACAACAAAGAAAACAAGACGAAAACAAACAACATCTGTTCACTGTATGTAATAGTGACGTGAAACCCGAGTTTTACACTTAACACAACAAAGCACTACGCTGTGGGCCAGTTTTATTTGGTTGTTGCGGTAGAAACCCATGTTGATTTTATTTACTGTCCCGCTAATTGCCCTCTCTCGCTCGCCGATCGCGTGGATATGCAAATGAGAGTCTCGCCGACCGCTCAGAAGGGGTAAAAATCAAGGGTGTGAAAGCAGACCATCTGAATTTTTCAACTGGAACCAACTGTGCAGTTGGATAGATCGTCAGTAGAGCGTTCGATTCCGCTAAACTAGAGCTCTGTAGCTCAACGGAGACCCGAGAAAGAAGCTTTGCAGCCGTTTTAGCCGATTTGCGCCAAATCGGCCGAAAAGGGCCGTTCGACTGACCACCTCTGTAGCTATGAACAAGGCGCAAATCTGACAAAGTTCTGCGAGTCCACAGTGTGTCTAGCTCCAAATGTTTCAGTCGACATTGATATGACAGTTTCGGTGCAAGCATTCTAGTGAAGGATCTTTGCACAGCTTCTAATTCGTTAGTTTGAGTTACGTTAAGTGCAAGGAGCACCTCACTACCGTACTCGAGAACTGGTCGTATTTTATATTTATAGAAGTTTAAAAACAACGACTCATTCCGTTGGAAGGCCATTCGTAATACACCGATTCGTGAAGATGTTTTCTGAATGCTTTTTCTGATATGCTCGCTTGGACTGAGATCGGTTGTGAGATAAATACCAAGATCTTTGATTGAGTCAGTGCAGGCTATTACGGAGCCATCACACATATATACAGACTTCATGGCACGTTTTCCAAAATGAATAACTCTGGATTTAGCAGCCGATAGTAAGAGTTGGCGCTCACCAAGCCATTGATGTACATTTACCAAGTCAGTTTCGAGTAATACCTTGAAATTGGGAATGTTTTGTGGAATTGACAGTTTCATGTCATCCGCGTAAAAGAAGTATTTGCTATGTTTGATAACGGAGCCGATTCCATTTACATAGATCAAGAAAAGTAGAGGTCCAACAACACTACCTTGTGGTACACCACTAAGAACTGGAATCCAATCTGATAGTCCTGTGCCCACCCTTACCGACTGAGTGCGGTCGGATAGAAACAGGTTTAACCACCGGAGAGTTTTCCATCAATCTTGTATGACCTGCATACCTCATTTAATCTTCTATGAACAACTGAATCAAACGCCTTTTTAATATCTAGATAAATCGTGTCTACCGGTATTTTTTTATCCAAATGTTCAACTAAATATCCTACATATTCAACCATTTGACTTGTTGTGCCTCTACCATCGAGAAAACCATGCTGCTGTGGATTTATTATGTTGTACTTCCACAAATGACATCGAATGTTATAGCATAGCATTCTCTCAAACACCCGGCTTGCGCAACAGGTCAACGTATTAGGTCGATAGTTAGTGCATTGTGTTTCTTTTAAAAAAAACTCAAACCCATGTATCAATATTTTATTTCAGGAAGCAACGAGCATGTTTCCGTCGAAAAGTGTCAAAAAGGTTTGAGCAACTGTTCAACAACCAACTATCCTACTTTTTACAGATTCTCGTTCATTATCTACACAAAGAAGCAAATGTAGACAAGATTATTACACCCTATACTAAGCATGTGGTGAGGGATATTTGGTTCAGTCATCCTACAAATTCGCTCTGGTTCGACCTGAAGTCACTATTGACCAACAACGTGAGTGAAGTGTGATGTGACAGAACCTGATTGATGCGTAATAGATCGATTTGTTGCTGCGCCAGCATATGGTTGATGTGGTTGGTGTGTTGGCTCCGCGCTCTGCGCCACACAACTTCGAAGAACAAGCGGGCGTGCCCATTTTGCAAACGTACAACGTCTTCAACTACCGCAAGAGTTTTGTCTATCCGGTACGTGGGTGAATTGTGTTCCATCGACAATCCACGCGTTTCAGCGAAACACTGTGCCCAACTTTGGTGAGATTGCCAAATACGTGGACAATATGTTGTGCAAGTCTTTCACAAAGTACTCGCGAATCGACATGTTCCGCCTAAAAACATAGAGACGAAAGAATAGATGTTAGACTTAAAAAGTTTGCTGTGAAATGCATGTGTGAAAGACGAAGGTTGTATATGAATAAACGTTTGATGGCCTTACTTGCAATAGTTACTGCAATAATATTACTTGCACTTCGTGCGTGAGTGATTTCTGTGTGATTCCCACAGTGTATCGACTAAATCACGCGAAAAAAATTTTCGAAAAGCTATTTATTATCATACTCATATCATTTCATTATCATTAGCCTCTTCTCCATCCGTGTGCAGCGGGTTCGTAATCTTGTGGAGATCACGGAGGTCGATGAAGAGACTATATTTCTATAAATATTATTATAATAAATATTATTATTATTATTATTATTATTATTATTATTATTATTATTATTATTATTATTATTATTATTATTAAAAGACGGAGGCTGTCGTCCCACTGCACGCGAGGGTGTGCATAAACTTGTTCTGCATCGTAGCCACAATCCTCGTCGCATCTATCAGATCTGGAAGATACTCGTTCACATCTTTCGTGTTTCATCGCAACTTCATCAGAAATCGAACCGTGTAGTTCGTTTTCAGCGTCTGAAAACAGACCGATCACATGCGAATCTGCCTCATACGAACCGAGATCGTATGATGTTGTTGACATGACGTCACTCTGCCAAATCTGCCATTTTCTTCTCCGGCTTCTCCGCGATGATACTCACTGGAACACCGAACGATGATTACGGTCATATCTGCTTCAACTGACGAGGATCGTAACAGTTATATTCTAAGACAAGAGATGAAAAGTGGTGGATCGGGGCGGCGATGACAAGACGGGGTCGTGAGCAAGTACCTCGACCATGCCGTCCTCCGTCCAAGGGGCTTCTGCAGCCTGCTCGTACTCGTCGTCGTCGCTCTCATCAGAAGATGGCGCAGCGACGTCCTCTCCTTATCCTCGTGTGCGAGGGGGGAGAGATGGCGTCGCAAATGTGAACACGTCCTCCTCCTCGCAGCAATAACCGTGACCCCTCATCTCCGGCGTAGAGCAGGCTCCTTGTCCTTCTCCGGAACGTTCTCGTCTTCCGACTCCTCAAGCACAGCCGAGTCCTGTGACCATGTCAGCTGGTTCTCCATGTTGTTGGAGCGCGGCTGCTCCTCCACTTCGTCTGGGATCCATTCCAGCATAGGAGAGGACGGAACACAAAAAGCGACGACGTCGTTCATCCAACCAGAGTCGGTGAGCATTCAGTCGTCGTACTCCGATCCGTCGAACGAGTCCGGAGGCGACTCAGCTGGTGACGTGTCCACATTCTCGACCCTTTCGGTGTTGTCGGACTGCAGCGTAGACACCTGCGGCTCGTTCCTTTCGTTCTGAGAGTGCCTGAAAGCAGAACAAGTGACATATCCACATCACGGAGTGATCTAAAAAGCGACCGGGAAAGAACCATCATACTCGTCAACGGCGATCAGCGGACTCGTCCACACGGTGTCAACACGAGTGAGCGTCGGTCGTCGTACGAAGAGATCGAGCATGTCGACGAGCGGTCGCTGATTGGCGCTGGCGAGCTATTCGGCGGACCTGCTGGGGTGTCGCGTCGACGACCAGGACGTGCGCAGTAGTTGTGGCTGAGCACCTTGTCTGTTGGGTTCGAACTTGTCTCAGACGGCGCGACCTTGGTCATCTATACGCTTTACGTGCAGAGGCAAGGCACGGCAATTCGGACACAACGTTGAGGTTTCATTTTGGCAAGAAACAAATCGTTTAGACAAGAAACAAATCGTTTATGAAAATACAGAAATGTTTGTTACGGGCTGAAGGGTCGTCAACCGGTACACAGGCGAGCTCCCTCTACCGAAGCGCCAGCAGTTCCATCGATGAGCTCGCGCCTAGTCCGCCAATCGCGAATACGATCTGAAGAGAATACGTGAAAACTCTCAATTCTCTCTCTCTCACTCTCTCTCTCTCTCTCTATCTCTATCTCTCTTACGCTGTCATTGTACACGAGAGCACAGTGGGGGCGCGGTCGAACCAGCGCCGGCAGCGGCTGCCACACGCCCGCTTGGCTCATCATCTAAACGGACATCGAAACGCGGTTTATCGGTGTACTACATACTTACCAGAACTTTCCCATTCGCTGCCGCCACAACGAGACGACTGCCGGAGACGGCCACTGCGCTCGGCCATTCAAACTTCTTAAAGGAAGTGTACAGTCTGAATTTCGAAGTTGAGTTAACACTAGGATGTGAAAATATGATGAAAATGATGCTCTTTTGCCGACACAACTGTGTGTCGGAGATACCTTTAAGTCTGTGAAAAGTTATGTCAAACATTGCTTGCTGGCATTTTCAACAAATAGTTATACTGGCAAAACTTCATCGTTTTCATCATATTTTCACATACCGGTGCTAACTCAACTTCGAAATTCAGAGTGTACACTCCCTCTAATAATATGTTTGCGAACGAATAGAAAAAGTAAAAATGAAGTCAACCTCAGTGCATGAGTGCAGCACATCCCACTTGTCCGCGTTGAACCAACGCACCTGGAAATCGGTGTGCTCTAAACTAGTGCAGCAAGCACTGATACCACTGAAGCGGACGTGTCGTCGCTGTCTGCGATGGAAATCAGCTTTCCGTCGTACGAGCAGAGGCAGGCGGAAGAGGGGCCGGAGTCGGTGGGCAGTGCCGAGAACGTGGCGTCTGGAACAATCGTGATGGTTGCATCGCGTGAATTCGGAGACGACCCTCCGGATTGAATATTTCCAACGCGTTTTCCGAGAGCAGATAGACGCGGTTGTTGTGACCGGCCGCGGAGACCAACGAAGAGTGCCTAAATACTGGTAAACGGAAAAGTTGCTGAAATGCCAGTCACGCACTTGCGATGACCTTTGATTTTGGCGAAAGATCGCAACTCCTCGTTGTATTTAGCAACAGTGTACCTGTGAACAGATATGATTGTTTTCAGAAAGCGTAGCGTAAACTTGCTTTGTGTTCGAGACGTGTACAGCATAGAGAGCGTTGTTGACTGCGAAGAGCATCCACGAATCACCGGGTTTGGAGTCGATTCGAGTGTCTATTTCCACACGCTGCCACGTGCCTCGAACATATGACATATGTCCTGGTGATTATGAATATTGCTTGAAAGTGGTACCTCGTTCTTCTCGGGCAATGCTGTTGCCGCCACAATAGATGACATTCTTGAACAACACCGCTGAGCACTTGTCCCTCAAATTGTTATTATAAGATAATGTGAAGCGAATAGTCGTTGGTCGTTAGTTAAAAATAACGATTCTGTTGACTGTTGTCAAAGTTCCCATTTCTCCAAAATGGAATATCACCGCACCATTCGCGCGCCATGGCTGTCTTTGCACTGCACAAACTGTGCTGCTAGAGAAATGGAGCGGACTTTATACCAGTTCATAGTTGTCTCCTTCATTGTCCACGCAGCTTCCGTGCCGTTGCAGTTTTGGCTACGATCACATTTGGACGTCTTGACCGACAGCACGATGGTCTAAACAATGACAATATTGAAATAAATGTATACTAATCAGCATTGTAATATGAATAATATGATATTAACGTTTCCGGCAAACGAGCACTTGTTCCACAACCAGTAGAGTGGGTCAATCTTGGTCAATCTCTCAATCTGGTCAATCTTGAGCCCATTTCCACATACCTGAAGTGCGTCGAGGTATGTGTGGAAGCAGTGTGCATTGCCGAGAACGAGCGGCTCCTTGCCCACCGTGTTCACCAGATACGACTTCTCCAGGTTGCGCAGACGCACGCACCGGAATAGCCTGGATAGTATGTAAAGTTCAATGAGATTAATAGCTTTATGTGTGATATGTGCTCAGATTGATGAAAAGGGATGAGAAGCGATTGCCACCGGCCACATCGATGACGTGATCTAACTATAACTGCGTGAGTTTCTCGCCATTTACAGAGCCGACTTCTCGCAATGTTACCTACTCAAGTCGTAACCGGAAAGTGACTCTCGCGTTTCTCACGTTTCTTTCGACGCGAAGAGAGTGCTAGACAAGAGAGGGTGCGCAGGCCGCGTTGCGGGTCTAATATCCACGCGTGGCGGTGGCTAGAAGGCTTACCAAGAGTGAACGGGATTGTGACTACACAACCACACAACAACCCTGCTTTCGTTAGATTTTGGTAACTGGTTCGTTCACCTCGTCAATGCAGCTGTCCTCGTGGGGTGCACGCGCACCCACGCACAGACGCCCGCAAACACACTCGACTCGGCGCACTTCAACTCGTTCCCTGCGAAAAGAATATGAGCCTCCCTCTCTTCACAAGAACTTTACTCTTTCACGTGAGGGTCTCGATTATGAATCGAAAAACATGATACCTTCATGCGCAACGTCCACTTCCGGGACCCAACTAGGGCGCTTCCGGTGTTTTTTTGTGAGATGTTGGATTTTGTACATAACGAAGGGGGGAGGAGAATGCCCCATTGTCATTCGCTGTTTCTCAGTCGCCTGCGATCATTGTCATGAGGTCTCTCTCGTCGAGTGCGAGAAACTCGGGCGATGCGATCAGGTGGCTGTAAGCGTTGATTCGTCATGAATCACTGGTCAGAACGACATGACACACAAAAACACACACACACACAATCATTGTTTGGTTGCGGCTTTGATGGAACTGACACACTGCTGTACCCTTACTGACTCGAAGTTGTCGCAGAGTAGCTGCCACGCGCGCGCCTCCAGCTGCTGGCGCAGGTGTACACCCGCGAGAACAGCCACATCTCCAGGCTGTTCGACGCCACCACGTTCGCCAGCAGGAACCTGGACGCATTGGAGCGCATTGGAGATGTCGGCGAGAGACGGCTGCCCACCTGGCGCACCGCTCCTTGAGCGTGGTGAGCTGCAGGTACGCAGCCTCGGGCAGAATGCGCGCCGCGTTCGACTCATCTCAAACAACTCTGACTTGCTGATTGCTGATGCATTATTATGAGGCTGCCGGTCTTCGGCATTTCTAGTAGAGATATAATATAGGCGAATAGGAATAGAGAATAGGAGAGATGTAGGCATAGGACATAGGTACGTTCGCGGATATCTCTCACAGCGACGGCACTCACTGATGTCGATCTGACACGTGTACATATAGGCGACCAGCATTTCCACCACGTCACCGTCCATCTTCTGCAATCAATATTCGTATTTATTAGTATTCGTATTGTTTTCGTTTTCGCAATATTCGTATTGTTGGATTTGGTTTGTCTATGTTTCTCTCTACACTGATACTGATCACACCAATATCACGCATGTAGTGTTGGGAAAAACATTTTTACAAAGATATATTGATGGCTATCTTTGTATAATTTTTCGAAACATCTCTTATGCGTGCAATACGGATACGCATATGAATAAGCGATTCTGGACAAACATTCGATTTCGATTATGATTTGATAGATACTGCTGGCTACTAGTGTGAGATGAGTGATGAGCCCACCAGCTCCACGTGTCCGTCGGTGGCCTCTCGGAACGACGAGTTGAACATGTTCTCAAAGTGCGGCGACGCCGCAGCCAACACAACCATGTGAGCGGGGAACTGAACGGAAACGTTGAAGGACTATGGATGAAGCCGAACTATATGGGCCAGACCCTCTCTCATGCGTGCAGCACGTACATGAATACGTTTCCGGCATGTTTCATTTGATTTGCTTTGAAGGAGGTACCTCTTGTCGTTGCGTGTCTCCGCTCGATTCACTGCCCACCGCCACCAGCTTCATGTCGCACATCATGGACGCACTGAATTCAGTCAAAACAGATAATCGACGCTTGAGGACAGGGAGGTGTGCTTTGTGTTTCTTGTGTTCCATGAACGTCTCGATGTCGCTCTCTACACCATAATCGGCTCTCTCCTGACTCACAACGTTTCCAAGTCCCACACATGAAGTGTTCAACTTGTTGTCACAATAGTGGATGTGCGATGGCTGCTGTTTCAGCCTTTTATAATAACTATAACTATTGAAGAAGTCACCCGCGCATAGTGTTGAGACGCGTGAGAAACTGTGTGCACACGGGGATGTCTATTACACTCGCTTCGGCGGGCTTTTGAGCATCTTCAGAGAGTAGCATCCTGAACAGTATAGAAAAGAAACACAACAAAAAACATTTAAAAAAAAACGATCGCACTGAAATGCAGAGCAGTGGTTCGGTGTGTGTTTTCGCTTTCTATTCACCGCGTATTGATTGTTGTACATTTTTTTCCTCTCTCTCTCTCTCTCTCTCTCTCTCTCTCTCTCTCTCTTTCTCTCTTTCTCTCTTTCTCTCTTTCTCTCTCTTTCTCTCTCTCTCTCTCTCTCTCCCTCTCTCTCTCTTTCTCTCTCTCTCTCTCTCTCTCTCCCTCTTTCTCTCTCCATGTATTCGTTTCTCCATCGCTCTTGCACTCACTCCGTTGATTTATTTCACATCAGTGATTTCCTCTTACTCACATTCTGTTACAAACACTAGTCCCCTTCTCCCGTATTCATGGCTGACACGCGATGACATTCCGAATTTGCGTGCGCGAGTCGCATAGGGTGTCGCCTTTCATTCTCTGCCAGATCCCATATGCCGCTTTCTCCCCCCCTTTCTCTCGCTGCCCCGCTATATCATTTGTCCCCGCTGCCATTCCAATTCGCCCACCTTTGTATCAAACCCGTTTCACCACACGATCAAAAATTCACTTCCCCCACGGCAGCATAAGTATGTGTATTCATTCTTCTTCTTTCTTTTCGAATCACGTGAAATCTAGTGACATTCTAAGAGAATGGCATGTCAAAGAGGGGGCGGCGGCTAAGTGGTGTGTGGAGTAACAACGCCTTGCATAGAGCAGACGGGATGCACAGGGAGTAGTGGGGTGGAGAAGGAGGAGGTGGAGAAGGAGGAGGAGGAGGAGGAGGAAGAAGGGTACATGAAGGGAAAGTCACCCGTGTGGTCTCTGGGTCTAGCATACGGTGAAAGAGTGAGAGAACACAAGAACGTCGATGTAGGTGAAATCGCGGGTCAGTGAACGGGAGAGAGTATGTACAATCAAGAGTAGCAACGGTAGTCAATGTACCACAGCGTTTCATAATATGGTCAGGAGTAAACAGTTGGGAGTATGTACAATCGTGAGTAACAAACGGGGTTTCACAGCATTGACAGCGGACAACTAACACACTCATGAGTAGCTAACGTACCACAGGGTTTCATAACATGGTGAAAGGACCATTGGGAACAGTGCACTCATAGTAGTAGCAGCATGTCGACGAACTGTTGTGGAGTGACTCGAACGGAGGGCGCGCACTCTCCCACACACGGGTGCCCGATGTGCTGCCAGAACAGAGCCTTGCACTGACAGCAGATCGCGATCACGTCCGCGTACACCTAAATGTGTGTTTTAGAAAAAGTATTGCATAGTTTTCAATATGTTATATCAATCAACATGTTGTTATTATTATATAACTGAAAACTGACTTCTTTGACGCCGTGGTATCGCTTGAGCTCGAAGAAGATCTGGCGCCACGGCTTGCCTTCGGAGTAGCGCTGCTGGATCTGCAACGGAGACTATCTCTCTCTCTCTCTCTTTCTCTCTCTAGCCTACATCTCTCTCTCGCTCTCTCTCTCTCTCTTCTTCTCTCTCACTCTCTCCTTCTCTACCTGATAGGGAGTGAAGTGGAACCGGCACAGACTTGCCCACAGCCGACCCTCCCCATCGATCAGCGACTGGAAATGCAAAAATTGAAGTTGAACTTTACGGAAATGTCGATGAACCAGTACACATCCAGCATTGAAGAGACAAACTCGGGGTTAAAATGGATTAATCACGCAATGTTCAATGGGGGAAGGGGAAAGAAGACTGCCGTCACCTGGAGTGTCTCGTGCGCCTTGGCGGTCTCGAGCAGTGAGCGGTCGTCGGGCAGACGGCGCATGATCATTGAGAGCACCTGTAGAGGTGGATTGTTCGGGCACAAGCATTGCCAATAGCACGTCCACGGGACAACCGAAACTCGTGTTGTAGGCGTTGTATTACTGTATTTTACCGTAATTTGCGTGATTACCTATGTGCTACTCGATTCGAGATATTCTGATTGTGTAGAGGTGAATAGGTGGGTGGCCAGCGAACACAAGCCTACCTCCTTGGGCAGGTCGAGGAACGTGGTCGTGTCCTCGTCGGCGTCTTCCAGCGTGCGCGGGCTCTGTGAGGGGGAGTGGGTGAGGTTGTGTTTCACCAAAGCGTAGGATTACACTCCACACATAATCCACCCGATGAACCAATCTTTGAAAACATTTTTCAAACCACTAGACTAGATAATTATAGTTCCATTGTCTCCATATAGGGTAGATCAGAGAAAGAGCCGCGGTATAGCCTGCGCCAGAGCGATAGTTTTCGATCTACCTCACTTGCAGTTCGAAACACGGTGCCATAACCGTCTGCCTCTCTTTGTTTTGCGCGCTATTGCCGAGAGCTGACTCTCCGTCTTTCTCCGATCTACCCTATCTCGCGCAATTTATTGCGAGCACAGAATTATAAACCTGTGCGAATTCGCGCTGCATGCACTCGGCGCAAGCAGGCAATAGCACATCACTGTTCCGTTTTTCGCTGGATGTTCCAGAGGCTGTTCCACTCGCCTCACCTTCTGCCCGATAATGTCCAGCAGTCCCTCGGCCGTGCTCGCGTGTCTCTGCGTCAGCTGCGGCGAGCCGCACACCAGCATGTGGTCCAGACCCGCTAAAACGTGGCGTGTTCAAGGTAAAGGTACAGGTAGCCCCCGAGTCAAGAGACTTTTGAGTACTCTGCGGTAGTGGAAAACGTGTATGGTTGTTAGAAGTAGCAATGAAACGTATCATGTGAAACGTATTAGGCTGAAACGTATTGGGAAACCTACCGCCGAACTGGGTGACGAGCTCGCGCGCGGTGTTCCTATGCAGGTCCTCCTCACTCGCACGCACCACGATGGCAGTGAGAATCGAGAGCAGCGATTTCCGCGCAGTCGCCGACAGGTTGCGCAGCTTCTCGTGAACAAGGATCTGCACCACCTAAAATGTTATAAACTGTTTTAAAACATTTTTGAATTATGGGAAGTGTGAAATAATAGTTGGGAAATGTGTTTCCGTTAAATGGAATTTCGCAAAACATACAGCCCGATGCGGGGCTCGAACCCGCGACAACCAGATTAAGAGTCTGGTGCTCTACCGACTGAGCTAACCAGGCTCATTCGTTGCATTCGATAGCGGGGTCATGCGCGCGTGTGGCACCACGCAGAAACTAGTTTTCTCTCTCTCTCACAGATACGCATCGCTTCACTCGACATTTTGTAGTGTTTTGTTGTGGTGTCTGGGTGTTGTGTGTGCCTGCTGCGAGAAGGAGAGTGTGTTTGTTTGTTTATTGATAGAGAGAGGCCTCTCTCCTGCGAAACGACAGAGAGATTCACTAATCGAATGAGTGACTGAGTGAAAGTAGAAAACACTCGACCGAATAAGCAGTACCACACATACAGAACACCCACCTTACAGATGTAGTTGAACCGCCGCACATCGCTGACTGCTCGCGCCAGATCGAGACGATGGAACGCCTCGCTCATGCTGGTGCACCCAATGAACTGAAATCATCAGAAATGTATTCCAGATCCTGAAGACTGATTTAACAAACGTATCTCGTATCTTTTCATTAGGTGTCCATCATATGCTATAATCTTTTAAAGAAAAGAGTTGTATTCCTACGAGACGCATTTTGCTAAATCGACTTTATGAAACATATATCCCTTGAAATCCCCTTCAAACGTATCACCAAGTACTCTCTGTACTTGGCCCGGAGTGACCCCATGGTGTCATCATCATGTGTCAGAGTGTGTGCACGGAACAGTTGCCCCGGAGAGTGCACCAACTGACTCCCGCGTCTCCCTGTCTCGTGAGGGAGAGTAGACCAGGAAGGGACTCGTGACCTCTTTCATGACCCCTCAGGTGTGAAGAGCACAGAATGAAAAGTCGAAGCTGACCGATCACTCACATCATGTGATTTGTTCTTGACGAAGCAATGCGGAATCCACTCCTCGGCGTCCGAAGCTGAAAGGGCAAGTCATTGTGCTGGCTCTCTCATCTCTCACTCGAGGTTTATTGTGTCTCGCACTACGGAGTGGTGTTTTCAAAAACAGAAGATCGGCGAAGATGTCTGTGATCTTCAAGAGTCTGAGGGTCAATATGGTGGATATGGGATGGGATTAATGGGATCGTAGCATGTGTGACACTCATTTCCCTCCTCTCTCTCTCTCTCTCTCTCTCTCTCTCTCATCTCGCACCTAGGAATCACTTGATTGAATGCGCGACACTCGGTTGTCCTGAGAGACGACGTGTAATTACCGGCTCACGAGTCGGCACACCGCCTAATTCGGACCAGCCAGTCGCACTGGTCCCCTTATTCTACCTCCTCTCTCCCTCCAGTATTGATCTACTCCAGACAATGCAACGCAAAACAAGGTGCTTATCGGCGTCTTCTGTACACACAAACACACAGGAAAGACACCGGCGTGAGGTATCACAATAGTTGTGCGGCGAGAGTGTATGGTTTGCGTGCATATCTCACCATCGGAAGTGTCGAATGAGTCCCTGCTGGGAGTGGAGGAAAGGGAAGCGAGCGAGGTGCTGCTGCCTGATCCAGACAGCCTCTCCTCCACAGATCCGGGAATCGCTATCGCCTCAGAAGAGATCTGAAAACCGCGGTGCTTGCACTTTTCTTCTGTAACTACATTTTCTGTTATCTAATCAGTACTTTACTTCGTACAGTATGCACCGCTGTCGTTCAGGGGAGTGAATGCGTATGTGTGTGACTGACTCTGACAATAGACAAACATTCCGCGCTCTCAATAGGGCATCATTATGCATTATTGATGTGTGCAGGTGTGGATATGGATTGGCTCATTTGGAGGGAAATGGGGGAGAGAGTCGGCTGGCAGCACAGCGACAACTGAATTCCATGCCATAACGAGGCTTCTACATGTTGTTGTTTGCATGTGTGTTTGGGAGAGAGTCGCGTGGCTGAGAAACGTCGATAGATGGGCGCGTGTGCCTTCGCAGACGTTGTGTGAGGAGGCGAGAGAGCTATCAACATTCCTCCATCCTCTCTTCTCCCCCCTTCACGCAACTTCAAATGTGTATATGGGATATGTGTATATATGGAGAGAGAGAGAGTCCTAATCTCCCAGTCGGGCATATTTGGCAGCAGATGAGAGAGATATGTCGGCGGCTTTCACTATCTATGCGCGCGAAATGATGCTGAAATGATGCAAAAACATGTTTTTACCAAGGAGATTGCGCGATTTCACTGCGAATAACAGGATGGAGAAAGTGGATGAGGCGAGAGGAGAGAGAGAGAGAGAGACGAGTGCGTAATTGATGCGAACATAGGGGTATTGTGAAACCAGCGATATCACCACAGGTGACAAAGAATTTTCAAACCAGTGCACTTGTACACATGTAATAAAGTGAGCAACAGAGAATTGCCGTTAAGAAACAGAGTAGTTAGTTCAAGTGCAAGTCATGAGAGGTCGCTGCGCGGCCATCACATGACCCTACATGGTCTCCTCTGCTCACCTGGATCGGCCGCAGCTTGCTCCGCTCCCATCCGGCAGTGTGGGGTGTGCGCACCCACGTCTCCCCAGGCGCCCGCCAGTCACGTCCAATAAACGGCATCTGATACCCACCAGTCAGTAGACGCTCCGACCAGCAATGGAAGGGAAAGGGGCGAGCGCAAGAGAGAGAGAGAGAAAGAGGCGCGACCAGCTGATCGCTTTCGCTCTCTGCCACTCCAAGTCCCGCCCACTGTCTCTCGCCGTCTCGCCGGTGCGTCGGCGCGCGGAAATGTGGCAGGGAGCTGCGCTTTTTGTTATCGGCGCCGCCTGGGGTTTCGTCAATATGTGCGGTGCCCGTAGTGGTTTCGGGAGTGTAGCGATGTTACATAGATTAGCTGATATGGAGTGGACGCCGCCAGAGTCACTCCCCGCCTAGATACGCTCCCCATTTGAATAAACTCGAACGAACGTCATTGTTGCATCGCCTCGAGTAGTAGTCGCGACCAGTTGCGTTTCATTTGATTGCCACCATTTATTGTTCAAAAAGATTACTCTTCTTTCATTGATAATATAGTTCATTCATCACGAAATCAGTATTGTTACCGTGAAGCACTTTATGGCCGTGTGCAGTGCAATTCATCAACAACATCATCGCGCGCGCTTGTGTTTGTGTTCACCTCACCTCACCCACCCTTTCAGTGCCCTTACATGTTGCTCATCTGATCATCTTCTTCTCTACCATCACTATATACCCATGGACTCGGAGGGCAGCAGCGCGCGCCATGCCGCCGCCACCTACCTCTCCGCCCTCAAACACAAGACCGACGCGCAGCGCATCAAGCAGGCCAGGGAGCTGTACAAGTCGGTTGTTTACCCGTTTATTTGTTTACTGGTTTGTTAACCTGTTTACACCGTTCAGGTACATCAATGGCGATTTGCGCGACGAGAGCGCCGAGTTCCAGCAGGAGTTCATCTCCTTCTTCGACGCCAAGAGCGAGCAGGTGGGTCGTCGTGATTTTTTTTAAATATATTATCTCTCCAATTTTCTATATATTTACTTGTGCTCGCTTTTCTTCTTAATGTGCGATGGAGTTGTGCAGTCGTTTTCAATTAATCGATGTGATTGCTTTCACATTCAGAGTGTCGTCTACGAGCTCATCTACAGTCCTGATCTGGACGAAAAAAAGGCCGGCATCTTCCTCATCGGTCAGCTCATTTTCATTATTCAGTCTGTCTCCATGCAGTCTTACCACATAATTCTCTTCCTCTCCTTTTCGTAATTCGCTGGCTTGTAACAAACGCATGCCATTTTCCCCTGGTTCAGCGTATCTGGACTTGAAAAAACGAGTACTTGTCGTGTGGTTGCGTCCACTGAGGATTCGTGATTCGCAGAGTCTCTCCCCCCTCTCTAACCCTTTCCCCCTTGCAGTGTGTCTGGTGGAGACGTCCACAGGCGCGGAGTCGAACCGGGTGGTCCGGTTCGCGCACTACCTTCTCCGCGTCGTCACCATGCCGGCGATGGACACGGCAGCCATGGAGCTCGCCGCGCGCGCACTCGCATTCCTCATCCAGGTGGGTCCATTACCTGAGTGCTGTACCTGTACTCTTTTATGAGTCAGAGGTCAGGCATTCCGTGATTACGTTTTGTTCATGAAACGCGATCCTGGATATACTTTTGACTTTGACTTTGTTATGTCTTACCTCTTCATATCTTCATAAGCACTCTCTTGTTGCCCCTTACTCATTCAGATAGGCTCACTTTACCTGATTGGTTTTGTTCGTTTTTTTTCTTTTCAAACAATAGTCTATCATGTTGACTATTTCTCATTGAGTTACGGTTACTGTGTCTTGGTTACTGTACCTTGACATTGTAGACGTGTAAGTCGTACGCGGCCGAGCTGGTAGAGAAGTGCCTGGATCAGTGCGTGGAGTGGCTGGAGGAGACGAGCCGGAACGAGCAGAGGAGACTCGCTGCCGCGTTCCTTTTGAGGTAGAGAGAAAGAGAGAGAGAAAGAGAGAGAGAGGAGAGAAGAGAGAGATTCCAGGGAGCTAGCGCTGTACACATCCACCTCGTTCTTCCTGCGCGCCAGCAAGTTCTTCAGCAACATCTTTCACATTCTCAGGGATCCTAAGGTTGGTCGGTCACATGACGGTTCAATCGTACCGTATCTCGAGATACTGTAAAGCTTACCGTATCCGTTTAGCCGCACGTCCGCGTGGCGGCGATCGCAGCTCTGCACGCGGCGCTCACGGTGACGTCACAGCGCGAGGCGAAGCAGAAGAGCGAGTGGTACATGGTCAGTCTTCAGTCACGACTCTCTCTCTCTTTCCCTCTCTCTCTCTCTCCCTCTCTCTCTCTCCCCTCTCTCCCCCTCTCTCCCCTCCTCCTACCTCCTCCTCCTCCAGACATGTGTTCGCGAGGCGGGCGACTCTCTGTCGCACGACGCGCTGGCGCGGGACGACCGCCTCCACTCGATGCTGCTCGTCTACAACGAGCTCGTCAAGATCAGCGACGCCACCACCGAGCGGGCTCGGCTGGGTGGGTGTGCATTTGTATTTTGAAATCTTTTGAAGATCTATCCTTGCTAGAATGTGAAACTCTATCCGTCTGCCTTATTGTGTTGTGCACTATATCCTCCGATATACCCCACACCCACAGTGCTCGACCTTTTTGCGAGAATATAACTATGTGACATGCAGACGCGCTCGGCACGCCGCAACAGTCCTCCGCCACGCTCGGCAACCCGATCGACTGGCTGACAGAGGAGAGGTGCGTGATTATTTTGGTGATTGAAGATTACCAAAGTGTTGGGAGAAGTCCATGTGCTTGTGTATGCAATTATGTGTTCTCAGATGCGCGACGACTGTCGAGAGTCACACGGCCCGCACGCTCATCACCGACAAGTTCGAGGAGGTGGGTATTGATTGGCTAATCGATCAATATCAATCGATACCGTGCAGATCTGCTCGCGTTCGATGGACGCGCGCAGCAGCAAGTCGCCGCACGTGCAGACCGTGTTGCTGGAGCTGCTGCCGAGGTGGGTGGTGTTCATCGGTATCGATTGATTGATTGATTGATTAATGCGAGGCCAGACTGGATTACGTATCATAACGACACTTCTGAGAGTCTTTGAGCTTTTCGTCTGCGTTATCGAGTATTGATTGATATCGATTGATAGGCTGACGGCGTGGCGCGAGTTCATCTCGGCGTCGTCGAAGCGCACTGTGCTGCAGGTGTACGACTATGCGCGGACGCTCATCTCCAAGAACAGTCAGGTGGGCGATGGTTGTGATGGCTCAAGTCTGAACTGCCTTGTCTTGGCAACGTGACCAGACACTGTGTTCCGTGTTTCGCAGACGTTTCGGAGGGTTCACATAGAAGGGTGAAAAGGGGTTAGACACCCCCTTGCAGGCGCTAGTCTCCCTGGGTCTGCTGCTCCTCCACCGCTCGGACGAGCTGCGCGGTTCGCTGCGACAGCTGCTGATGGTGGTCAACGACCTTCTCAACGCAGCCTCCGTCAAGAACGCAAAGTGAGTATTATATTATTAACTTACTTACTTATTTGATATCAATCACTTGGTTGTTTGATTATATGGGTCAGAATCAGAATCAGAATGTTTATCTCGAATCAAGTAGCACAGTACAATTATGTAAATTACGGCAAGGTTACGGTAAAATACAGTAATGCAACGCCTACTGCGAGTCCCAATAACAAGGATTTCGGTAGTCCCGAGGATGCGTACGTGCTATTGGTGGTGCATGTCATCCCCTGCTTGCGGCTTCTGGGGAAGTTTCGATCTCGGCGGCGGTAGATCCGTGCTTCAACGATCGATCGCGAAGAGACGTCTCCGAGAGTTTCATCGTCTTCGAGGATTCCTCTCCAGTCTCAATGCCGTAGATGTAGAGAGTAGCAAAAGCGAATACCAGTTCAGTTAGTGTCCTCCGCCGCACAGCATTGTTCAGGGGTCGGGGGAATAACAGGGGAAGGCACGCGACCGCACGCTGGCAGAGAAAAGAAAGGAAAAGAAAGGAATGGTGTGCATTTGTATTTTGAAATCTTTTGAAGATCTATCCTTGCTAGAATGTGAAACTCTATCCGTCTGCCTTATTGTGTTGTGCACTATATCCTCCGATATACCCCACACCCACAGTGCTCGACCTTTTTGCGAGAATATAACTATGTGACATGCAGACGCGCTCGGCACGCCGCAACAGTCCTCCGCCACGCTCGGCAACCCGATCGGGTCGGGGGAATAACAGGGGAAGGCATGGGTCATTCCATTCGAATCGTCATGTTGTGCTGATGATAATGAACCAATCTTGCCAGGAAACGCTCTCCGGATCCTGCCGTGTTCATCTTCCTCCGCCTGTTTGTCAAGGCGTACGGCAAGGACGTGCAGAAGGAGACGAGGGAGCTGCTCCCCCTTCTATTCAACACCGGTCTCAGCGAGGGTGGGTGGTGCATGTTCAAATTCCTTATTTGTTTCACCTTGCATGGCAAAGGCCTAGAGCATCGACCATCGATGATAGTTCTCGTCGTAATGCAAATTCTTCCCGGCGCTACTTTTCAGAATAATGACGTTTTTGTTTTGCGAATTGCGATGCCGGCTAAATGTCGATTGAAAATCGACATTCCAGGCCTGGCATCCGTACTTCACGAGGTGGTGGACCAGCAGCCGGATCTGAAGACGGACGTGCAGGACGGACTCATGGCGCAGCTCAGTCAGGTAAACGGAGGCTTTGCAGTTTTTTTGTTGTTGTCTGTGTCAATGATCGCTGGTTTTGTGAGGAGGGAGAGAGTAGTTGACGAATATGTGATCTGGTTTCAGTTGCTGACGGGCCGGCAGCTGCCCAGCAAGCTCGAGCCGCCGCAGAACCCGCCGCTGCCGGACGGACCGCTGGTCATCGGTGGGTGCAGTTTCAACTCGGAACGACCGATTGCGCTGATACAATACGATAGTAGGACGTAGTGGCTATTCATATGCTATAATGAATCGCATTGCTTGTGTAGAGGTTGAGATGATTCTCTGTTCCAGCCCTGGCCGATGTGCCGATCACGGTGCTTGCCCTCGACACGCTGGGCGGCTTCGACTTCCAGCGACACAACCTCACCACATTCATGCAGTATGTGGCGGAGGTGGGTGGGGAGAGATGTGAGAGAGATGGAATCTGGGTATGGATGACAGAAGAAGAATGAAGAAGAAGAATATTCATCTCGAATCAAATAGCACATTACAATTATGTAAATTACGGCAAGGTTACGGTAAAATACAGTAATGCTAATGACCGAACACATGACAAAACAAGTTTGGCATGGATAATGACAGAAGTAAAATCACTGACTTAAACAACGTGATTCAGGGTCATCTGGTGTGCGATCGACTGGAGGTCCGACTGGCGGCCGTGCGCTGCTGCGCCGCCATGCTCAGCCCGTTTGTCACGGTGAGAGAGAGAGTAGGGAGGGAGAGAGGGAGGGAGAGAGAGGAGGAACCTGTTGGTTGCAGGTGTACAAGCAGGCGCTGCACAGGGAGCACCGCCCCTACATCCTCACTATGATCCACCGCGTGCTGCGCGCGCTCGTCTCGGTCGGGGTCGTCGACCCGCGTTAGTATCGTCTCTCTCTCTCTCTCTCTCTCTCTCTCTCTCTCTCTCTACGTTTGACTATTGACCGCTTGTAGACGTGGAGGTGCGCCTGTGCGTGCTGCGGACGCTGTGCGAGGCGGATGAGGGTGAGTGAAGAGGGGGGAGACAGACAGACAGAGGGGAAGTGGACGTCACGAGAGAGAGAGAGAGAGAGAGAGAGAGAGAGAGGAAGTGAACGTCACCTGCA
Source organism: Rhabditoides inermis (assembly GCA_963966185.1). Lineage (NCBI taxonomy): Eukaryota > Metazoa > Nematoda > Chromadorea > Rhabditida > Rhabditidae > Rhabditoides > Rhabditoides inermis. The sequence goes on along the minus strand of CAWZYM010000016.1, from coordinate 339,733 downwards.
GACCTACTTGCGCACCTCGCCCAGCCGGAGATGCTGGAGCTGCAGTTTATGTCGAACCACGACGAGAGACTGGAGATGCAGGAGGCGGCCGTGTGCCTGCTGGGGAGGTGGGTGGAGGGAGAAAAGAGAGAGAGAGAGAGAGAGAGAGAGAGAGAGAGAGAGGAGGAGGAGAGGGAGGGTGGATGTGTGCTTATAGACTGGCCGACCTCAACCCGGCGCTCGTGCTGCCCCGGCTGAGGAGAGTGCTGCTGGAGACACTCAGTCAGCTGACGAACAGTGGAGTGGCGAGGTGAGGAGGGTAGAGACGCAGAGTGATGAACAGCTGGGAAGAGAGTCGTCGGTTGTGTTACAGGCTGGAGCAGCACTCGGCGCGTCTCATCACGCAGCTGGCCCGGCAGCTGCCCAAGTTCATGCGGCCCTACATGGGACCACTCCTCCAAGCACTCGTGCCCAAGCTGAGGAACGATATCAAGGTGATCACCACATTAGCGCATTTTTCTTCGGAGTCATCCCATTAAGTCAAACCGTTATTTCATTTCCTCGCTGTTTCAGTACGTGGACGTAACTGTGTCGGTACTCGAGGCGCTGTCGGAACTCTCGCTGGTGAGTGGGCGGTGTCTGAGGGGGCGTGACTGAACCGTTTAGGTGGGCGGGGCGGAGATTGTGAAGAGCATCGACCAGCTGTTCGCCAAGCTCACCTTCTACGTGAGCGACAGCAGCAGCCGGAAGAGGAGGGAGGTGGGTGGAATCGGGTTGCATCTTTCATCTTTCGCAAGCTTTCCCCGCTTACAACTCGCTTGTCCCTATCATCTGGTAATGAGTATTTTGTTTTGCGCGCTATTGCCGCGAACTGACTCGTTCCTCTGATATAGAGATTCATTGCAAGAACCAAGCTATTGCAGGCGGCAGTTCGGGCGATCGGCCGCATCTGCGAGTCGACAGCCTACGTGGTCGACCCCTACAAGGACTACCCCACACTGCTCGACGAGCTGCTGCGTCTGCTCAAGACCGAGATGTCTCTGTCAATGCGCCGCCAGACCATTCGTGTTCTCGGAATTCTCGGCGCACTCGATCCCTACACGCACAAGGTGGGCGGAGCTTCGCGGGGCGTGGTCTGATTGTTTAGGTGTTCACCGGCTCTGTGCACTCTGCGTCTTCCATCAGCACCGCGCTCTCGCTGCCGATTCACAGAGAGGTGTCGGATCCGAGGCAGGGTGAGTGGGGCGGGGCGAAAAGGGGCGGAGCGAACGTGGTTTCTTCCAGACATTATCCAGTGGTTCAATTACGAAAAGTGCACGTTGGATGAGTTCTATCCGTCCATTGCAATTGCGAATCTGATGGCGATGGTGCAGGTGAGTGGTAAACAAATAAACAATATTGTAAACATGTAAACAATACATTGTACAGGACGACGCGTTCTACAAGTGCTATGGGGAGATCACGCAGGCGCTGCTGACCATCTTCCGCTCGCTGGGCGACCGGTACCCGCAGTACGTGGCACAGGTGGGTGGAGTTGAGAGACAGAGAGAGAGAAAGAGAGAGAGAGAGAGAGAGAGATATGATCTCTGTCTACCCAGGTGGTGCCTCGTCTGATCGAGGTGACTCGGCAGTCGGACGAGAAGAGGAGGGACTTCTTCCTTCGCCAGCTCGCCTCTCTCGTCAGAATCATCGGACCGCACGCCAAGCCATACATCAAGAGCATATTCAGCCTCATCGCCGTGAGTCGGCTTCGTGGGTGGTCTGTCTAACTGATGGGCATGGCTTCAGGAGGCGTGGTCGGAGGACGAGCAGATGAAGCTGACGGTGGTGAGCGTGCTGGAGGAGATTGGCATAGCGCTCGGCACCGAGTTTAGGTGGGGGAATGGTGGTGTTGTTCAGAGTTCATAGGTTCATCCGGAATGGTTATAGCTGCACATGACATTACCATCCATCACAACAATATGAATGGAAACATGCAGTAGAGAATAGAGCCAATACGTTATTGTTGGTTGGTTAGTGGTGGTTGTTGTTGTTGTTGTTGTTGTTGTTTATCGTGCTATTGCAGTCCCCACGTGGCGGAGCTGATCCCGTACCTGTTGGTGGTGGTGCGTGGCGATAGGAGCAGCGAGAGGAAGCTGACTGCGCAGGTGAGAGATAGAGGGAGAGAGAGAGAGATAATCCTATCTAGGTGCTGTCTTGTGTCCGCGCGCTCTCCGGCTGTCTCACCCCGCATCTCCACCTCGTCCTCCCGCCCGTGCTCAGTATATTGGACGACCAGACTATTATGTGAGTGATTAGAACAGTATTTCAGTATTGTAGCTGTCAGTCTCTTCGAAACTGCCTTTGCGACTGTCTTCTCTCCTTTGCAATGCGATCAAAAACTGTGTGTTTCGGGAGCGTTTTGAAAAGACCGTCCAAATCTGAACGCTCTGCATCAGAGTGGACTCACCGTTCTCACCGTGGTGTTGTGGATAGTATGTGTATCACTCTACGCTAACATCAATACGTTGAACTGATTCAATACGATGCCGATGTTCTGTCCAGCATCGCGGTGCGCGAGGCGGCCCTGCAGACAGTGCTGCATCTGGCGAAGGCCGACGACCTGAGTGACTATGCGCCACGGCTCATGCAGGTGGGCAGGGATTGATGGAAAATTCTCACTCAAATCTCAATGACATTTGAATGGAGTTGAGAGAAAGAGAGAGAGAGAGAGAGAGAGAGAGAGAGAGAGAGGAGAGAGAGAGATCCCCGTTGCAGGCGTGGATGCGTTCGATCAACACGAAGCAGCTGCAGGAGAAGCTGCTCGATCTGCTGGTGGTCATTGTGGAGCAGGTGGGTGGGGGAGGGAGAATGGAGGAGAGGGTGGTAGTGATTCTTGTGCATCGTGTTACGATAATGTTGTACATTATTACCATAAATATGTATGAATATATGATTTCATATATGATTATGAAGAATATGGAGAGATGAGTATGTTATTCCAGATGTGGAAGCACTTTGCCGTGTTCCGCGGCCGCGTCGACGCGGCGTTGAAGGCGAACGGACTGCAGTGCAAGGAGTACGAGCAGCTCATCAAGAAGGCCGCGGTGGGTGGGGGTGGTGTATATATTTACATGTTTGTTACACATCCTATATGTGAATCGAAGGATGGTGAATCTGAGTATGTCTGATCTGAGTAATCTGAGTATCCTATTTCACTATCCTACCGTAAGCACTGTTATGTTTCCTATGATGCACATGTTAAGTACTCAACACGGTAATAAACTATTTATTTATTTATGTGTGTTTCAGCTGGAGAAGCAGTCGCCGAAGCACACGACTGGCGCCAAGACGAACACCAAGGATCTGACGGCGCTGCAGCGGACCGCGCCCACACAGGTACATATCAGATTACATGGTCGTAGGTGTTCGCGCCGAATGTAAGATGCAGTTTCACTAGGCCATTGTGTTCGTAGAGTCGTCCCGCGTCTGTCACTAGAAGAGGTAGACTAGAAGAAGTGCCAGGAAAGAATGGACTCGAATTATATAGCGACTTTTCGGAAAATCTGATGTTGTGATGATATGAATATTACTGTTGCCCTTTTCAGGCCAAGTCCCTACTACCAATGTACGCCGCCGTCAACAAGCAGAAGCTCAACATCAATGTGGGTTATCGATTTATCGATTTCTCCCTATTATGGATTGTAGTTGGTTGTGCACGCTTGGGCGAACGACTCACTGATCTCGAAAGACGACTGGACACAGTGGCTGGTCAAGCTGCGGGAGAGCTTCATAAAGGTTCGTTGGTGTGATTGCACTCGGTCCATTGGTCTATGGTGGAGACATCTCGTCATTGATTGTGTACCGAATGGATTGCAGGCGTCTTCGTCTGCGGCGATTCGCGCGACCGCTCCGCTCAGCCATCAGCACCCGATTCTCGCACGGTGAGAGACATGTGTCGATGTATGACAAACCCTCAAACGCTTGGTCGGAACCCGAATGAAACCCCCTGCTCAAGAGGTGGATATGCTACTGCTTGAGCCACAGAGAATACTGACAAACTCTACACTAGCAATCAGAGGTGTGAAGACCATGTATTGGAACTGCTCACGGAGTACAATGAATAGGACAGGACCTATCAGAGAAGTTGATCAGTATGTATTGTTCAACTCGGTTACTTGCAGTGACCTGTTCAACGCGGCGTTCATGTCAGTGTGGACGGAGCTGGACGAGCTGCACCAGAACAAGCTGACTGCCAGTCTGGTTCGCGCGCTGGAGACGAGCGAGCACGCCGAGGTCATCCAGACCATACTCAACCTGGCAGAGTTCATGGACCACTCGGAGAAGGGCCCGCTGCCCGTCAACTATCCCATGCTGGGGAAAAGTGCCGAGAAGACAAAGGCGTTTGCGAAAGCGTTGCGGTGGGTCATGTGATCTGTCATGTAATCTGCGGGAAGTAGATACGGTTATAGTTTGTAGTTACAAGGAGTTGTCCAGTTGACCAGTGGTAAACTCTGTCGGTTTTGCTACATTGTGCAGTGGATATACAATTCAAACATCGTGCTATCTATGTGTGTCGGAATCAGTCTGATAAACAACGATATACACTTCAAATAGTATACAGTACTTACAATGATACAATACAATGAGTTGAGTTAATGAGTTGCCCAATGGAAACTCTGGAACTGTAGACAATTCTTATCGGTTACTTCGCAGGTACAAGGAGTTGTCGATCTGGCGCGAGCGATCGGGTCGACTGACGGCCGACGACGCGCATGCATTGATCATTTTCGCCAACAAGCTGAACGTGCAGGAGGAGGCGGCAGGGGTGGTGGCGTACGCCGAGAAACACGACATGCACAAGGCGGTGAGGGGGGGGAGGGAGGGAGAAAGGGAGGGAGGGAAGGAGGGAGAGAGAGGAAGGGAGAGAGGGAGGGAGGGAGGGAGAGGGAGGGAGAGAGGGAGAGAGATGGCTTTCAGATGCAAGGCCGCTGGTACGAGAAGCTCAACGAGTGGGAGAAGGCGCTCGATGCTTACCAGGTGAGGTTTTTCTTGCAATGAAAGTATACTGACGATTTGCTTACGCAATTATTGCGCAAAGTTTCGATACTGGTGTCACTTCTTGGTGAAACATTATGTTTGTGTGTAATGCTGGTTCTTCGGGTGGTTCTGTATGGTTCTGCTGCTAATTCGGCGCTTTAAACCAGTTTCATCTAACAATAGATAAATATATTGTCGGGCTGATGATAATGACGAGCAACTTGTCAGGTGGAACGTGAGCGTTCCAACTTGTCTTCTTACTAAATTCCTTTGAACTGCTTTGAAATGATGGTTTCCGACCAGACTGACCCGTTTCCTCTCGTCAAGTAGCGTTCAGTTTCTTCGAAACTCCCTTCGATACTGACTTCGAAACGCCTTCGACACACGACCAAACAGCTTGTTTCGAAGGCGTTTTTAAGGGGCTGTTTCGAAGTGACTGAACACACCTTCAGGTGGAGCGTGAGCGTGACGGCGCGTCTGATGAGGTGGCGGTGCGCGAGATGCGCTGTCTCGAGGCACTCGGACGGTGGGAGGAGCTCAACACGGCAGCTCAGAGGTGGGGGGGGGGGGGAGAGATAGGATTATAGGGGAGAGGGGAGAAAGGAAATGTGGAGATTATTGGTGATCATGATGTGTGTAGGTGAGTCCCCTCATTTCTAGTCTGAATAGAGGTACGAGTGAAGATAGAGAGGAAATGCAATGAGCGTGTTGCTTCCAGGATCCGCCCACCCGAGCACAGTCCCTTCCACCAGAAGTGCGCGGTGATGGGCGCGCGAGGCGCGTGGGCGAGGGGTGAGTGCGTTGTTGTTGTTGTTGTTGTTGTTGTTGTTGTTGTTGTTGTTATACCACAATCGTTGGTACCACTCAATTCCACCATCTTTTTGGTAGTGTGTTAATGGTTAAATGTAATTTTATTATAATCGGCAAAGTATGCGAAAATACGACCGGAAGCACGTACAGAGTGCACAGAGTGCCCCATTGTGTGCTTGCAGAGAAGTGGGACGTGATGGGTCGGTACGTGTCGCAGCTGAATGAGAACAGCCAGGACGGCTCGCTCCTTCGCGCCGTCATCGCAGTCAGAGGGGGACGGTTCGACGAGGCGGTGACCTATATCGAGAGGGTGAGGATGACTGAGAACTCGTTAAGAACTTCAAAACGCTTCCTTCGGAACACTGTTTGGTCGTTTCGAAGAGACTGACCACTTCTTTGTCGCAACCCCTCGTTCATTTATCTTTTTTGGTTTGGTTCAGATGGATGTTATGACGTCATGCTACTTTTCTGAAATGTTGTGGGATGTTTGATGTTTGAAGTATTTCAGGCGCGCGACATGTACGACGGCGATCTCACTGCGCAGGCGAGCGAGAGCTACGAACGGTGAGCGTGTATTGATTGATTGATTGATTGATTGATTATCGATTCGCAGTGCGTACGGGGCGATGGTGTTGGTGCAACAGCTGGCCGAGTTGGAGGAGGCGATCGAATACAAGCTGCGGCCGGAGAGGAGATCGAGGATAGCCCTGCTGTGGGCAAGACGACTGCAGGTACGTGGGGGATCTCTTCCTCCCTTTCACTCTCTCCCTCTCCCTCTCCCTCTCTCTCCCTTTCTCTCTCTCCCTCTCCCCCTCCCTCCCCCTCTCTCTCCCTCTCTCTCCCTCTCTCTTTCTCTCTCCCTCTCTCTTTCTCTTCCTCTCTCTCCTCTCACTCCTCCATCCCAGGGCTGCCGCCAGAACGTGGAGCAATGGCAGCGTCTGATCATGCTGCGCTCGCTGGTCCTGTCGGCCGATGAGATGCACCCGCTGAAGGTATGTACATGTGGCATCTCTCAACACTCTGACTGATGTCAACGGTTATGTGCGAGAATGACTTTGCAACTGTATTCGACAGCCGATCAAATTTCGAGATTTTCTGTTGTGAGAGTATAAAGCATCATCATCGCATCTCGTTCAGGTGAAGTTCGCGTCGCTGTGCCGCAAGCAGGGCAAGCTGAACATGTCTCGCGGGGTGTTGCGGGAGCTGCTCCAACTCTCCGACGAGGCGCCCCTCCACACCGCCCACGCACCACAACAGAAGCCGCAGCTGGTCGGTATCGATCGATTATCGATTAATTGATTGTTGTTCAGGTTCTGGCGCTGTGCAAGCAGTTGTGGATCGACGGTATGGGCAAGAGCGCGGTGAACACGCTGGAGGCGCTCGTGCGGCAGATGGACAAGATGCCGGCGGTGGGCGGAGTCAAGGGGGGCGGGACTGTAATGCGTGGTGTGTTGAGGTGGGTCACTCTGCGGAGGCGTCGCGTCTGTGCGCCAAGGCCTACCTCACGCTGGGCAAGTGGACCGAGTCGATGGCCATGGAGCAGTGCCAGATACGGGGTGAGCCTAATTCATCCTATTAAGGAGGTTCTAAGATGCATTCTGTGCAAACTTTACCCTTCGCGCCCCGTACTCTCTTGGGCAAAGTTTCATGCGGGGGTAAAGTATGGTCAAAGTTTGGGCTCACATTCAGTTTCAAAACGTGGCCCCCAGTCCAACAGCGAGAAACTTGAGGCAAAAATGGAAACTTTACCCTTCTTTGACCAATAATTTGGGTCAAATTTTATCTTAGAACCTCCCTTATAGCCTGCACAAATCTTGATGTGGTTGTACGTGCAGACAGTTTTGTGAAGAGACAGGAGATGTTGCAGTCCATTCCCTTATCCCGTGTCTTGCAGTGAACGGCTCTGCGCAGATGTCGGCATCGCAACCGCCGCAGCTATCAGACATGAACATACTGGCGGTCGGCATGCACGGAATGCATGTGGGAGGTGAGGGGGGGGGGGTTAGGGATACGCGATCGATTTTCACTAACCTGTATTGATACATTAATACGTAGTTGTCGACAAAAGACAGTGAACCGGGGGGGGGGGGGTTAAGAGAGAGAGAGAAAGAGAGTGAGAGAGAGACATAGAAGAGAGAGAGAGATGCGTTGCAGGCGACGCGCTCTCGGTGCAGCCTCCGCACCAGCCCGTGCCTCGCGCGGTCGAGTGCAGCGAGCAGGTGCAGTCGCAGGTGATCGGGCACTACGAGCGCGCCACCAAGTACGACCCCACCTGGTACAAGGTGGGTACACACATTTACGATTGTTCAAATCAGACAAACGGTACATGTGTTGTACACCAACGTTGTGTGTTGTGTTTTTTTCGATGGGGTACCTTCACATATTTGCTTGATCAAGACAAACGACGCATGTGTTATACCAGGTTGTTTATTAATGGTAGGATGGTGGAAGTGTACATAACGTTGAAGACTATAATGGCTATTATCCGTACGCGATCCATCCCGCCCCCTTGACGAGCACGCAGAATGTCTTGGAGTTGAGCTGAATAGGGAGTGTATGAGAGAGAGAGAGAGAGAGAGAGAGAAAGAGAGAGGGGGGAGCTCACCCCGCACTTGGATCCCCTGGCGGCGTTGTTGAGGCAGCCGCAGAATGTCTTGTCGCAGTCCTTCCTCGGCTTCTTTTGGCTGTAGCACTTGTCGTGCGCCGAGCAGCAGCTGTTGAACGCGGCTGAATCGATATGTTCGCAACGATTCAATTGCCACTGTATTTACTATAAGTACGCAGGGTGCTATAGTCCGAGTATTTTTTAGTCCGCCGCTTCGCCGATATGCCACTCGTTTCAAATTTGGCGCGGGAAATTTTCCCGCGTTATGCGAACTGCACATCGTCTTCGCAATGTAACTCACGTATCCTCTCGGGACAGTCCCACGTGACTAGCTTCTTGGCGACCGCCTCCTGCCACTTGCCCGAGCCGCATGTGAACTGGGCGTGGAGGAGCAGAGGGGAGCAGAGGAGCAGGATCAGGGAGAGGGTGGAGAAGGTGGATGGCATCGCTAAATGCTTGAATAAATTTCATACCCAGAAAAGGTTAGGGAGAAGAGGAAATCAGTATATGGAGAGGCAACTGGCTCTGCGCTGTGAATGATGCGCTGTATCCATAGCTTTTATAGCGCTCAAGCTCACGCCATGATTGTTTGAACTAACGACTATTGGTGCGTTTTTGCGGGGTCAGACAGATTTGGATATATATATTTGCGCAACTGCGCAGCCTTTCAATGGTTTCCGAATCGTTATACGAAAACCACGCACCTTTTATTCAAACGAGTCTGTTTTTCAGGCGTGGCACCGTCTGGCGTCTGCGTACTACGACGCGCTGTGCCGGGAGAAGACGCGGGCGGCGGCGCGTCCCCCCGCCCTCTTCCCTTCCGCCTCCTCCCCCACCCCTCTCATGGCCGGATCCCTCCCCGCCCCCGTGGTGCAGCAGGCGCCGATGGGGGTGATGAGCGCCAGTCAGCTGCCTGCCGGGCACATGGCTGCGCCCTTGGTTCCGGTGACGCTGATGGGGATGAATCCGAGTGAGTTGATATGGTGGGCCCGCAAACGAGTTCCACTTTTTTCATGAGAGACATTAGGGTCGTTAGACAACGATCAGAACCCTTTGGATGATGTTTTCAATTTGACAAAATTTTGCGAGGTTAGCCGAGACCGAACCCGCAAGTCACGCTTGCTAAGAAAGAGCGTTACCACTATGATACGTGGTCATGAGAGGAGAGTAGTGGAGTAGTGACATGAACAACAAAAGCAAGTCTGCTGTGCAATTCGTTCAGTATACGGTATGTTCAAAACCCACGATAATGTTTTCAACGAAAAATCCTGAGCTAAGTGCGAGTCTATTATACAGGGTTACTATATAAGTGGAATGTTGAGTGCGTGTCTGCCACATGGTGAATAAGAAGAGGAGGATGGATGAGTTGTTGTTGTCTTGCAGTGGTGGGCGCGCAGCCGATGCCGCCGCCGTTCCTGCCCCACCAGGCGCCGCCCGTCCAGCAGGTACAGCAACATCACCTGCAGGTACGTATCCTGTTCTTGAAGTTTCTGCGTAGTGGATTGTATCCGGGGTCCTCCTAGTTGAGAACAAGATAGGATTCTCAGTTATCATTATTACAATAACTTGACCTGATTCGATGCTTTGCTAGCGAGTTCAATGTTTGGTGTCTAATATAGGTCATGTTTTTTATCAGCACAAGCAGTCGACGCATCAGCTGGTCACCTACGCCGTCATGTCCGTTAAGTGTTTCGTCAAGGCGCTACAGCTGGCCAAGGGTGAGTGGGCGGGGCGCGGAGGGGCGTGGCTTCACTGTGCGACTTGCAGGCTCTCGTCTGGAGGACACGCTGCGTCTGCTGTCGCTGTGGTTCGAGGAGGGAGAGAAGGAGGAGGTGCTCAACGAACTGCGAGACTCGCTCAAGGCGCTGCCCGTGCAGATGTGGCTGGAGGTGAGGGGCGGGGCTAGAGGGGCGGAGTCGAACGAGCCATTCAGGTGATCCCGCAGCTGATGGCTCGTCTCGATTCGTCGACGAGGATGGCGGAGCTGATCAAGCAGGTCGTGCTCGATCTCAGCAAGACACATCCACAGGTGAGGGAGAAAGAGAGACAAGTTTACAGACAGACAGACAGTGAAGGAAGAGTAATAATCAGAAAATGAGAACACAAGACGTCAGAGCTATTCGCAGTTACATCTTTTTAGTTGGTCTTTTATACGCTATATGTCGATTATTATCAGATGTCGTTACATTTTTTGGCTTTCGGCGATTGTCGTTATTACGCGATTGCGCGAAATGTTTTCACGATACGCTCACATTATCGATATCGTTGACACAAGACAATCACGTAAGACAGACATACACATACACACACAGCACAGCCAGACAGACGCAGAGGAAAAAGAGGAGGACGGGGAGGTATTAAACTCGCAATCAGAAAGTGCGCCCCCTACCTCTCTCTTTTCCCGTGGTCAAAGACGCGTAGAGAGTACTATAAAGAGGAGAGCCAGGTCCACTTCGCGTGCTCACCATCCGCGTAAGGCGGCTGCTGGGCGCACAGCAAAGGGCTGACTCGCTGATTCTGACTATATGTACTGTTGCAGGCGCTGGTGTACGCGCTGACAGTGGCCGCCCGTTCTTCGAACGCGGAGCGCGCGCGGAACGCGGCCGACGTGCTGCTGGCGATGAGGGAGCACGCGGCCACGCTCGTCGACCAGGCTAAGGTGGGCTTATGTTATTAGTTTGACAAACCTCGACATGTTCCATTCGAAAGGTTTGGTTGGGTGTGGGAGAGCCGCCACGCTGGTCGATCACGCCAAGGTTATCCTATTAGTATCAGTTTGACATTCATCGATACGTTACAATGGAACTGTTCCGTGTGAACCTTTTATTTGTTGCCGTCGTAAGTAGAGATGTGTGTTTTCAGTTGGTGTCGGACGAGCTGGTTCGGTGTGCTATCCTGTGGCACGAGCAGTGGCACGAGGCGCTGGATGAGGCCAGCCGGCTATACTTCCAGGTGCGTGGGCATTGCGTGCTTCTTTTTTAGTGGTTCAATAGCCAGCTGGTTTGGTGATCTTTGTTCCTGCGTCATTATTAGTGTATCAGATAGATCGAATATACGAGATATTTGTGAGAGAGTTGATGAGTTGATGTTGGATGCGCCCATTGAAGGAGCAGAACGTGCGCGGTATGCTGGAGGTGCTCGAGCCAATGCATAGGATGATCGAGGCAGGGCCCACTACGCTCAAGGTATGGGCGGAGAGAGGGGGGATAAGAAAGATCATGTTGGTTCTCTTCCAGGAGCAGTCGTTCAACCAGACGTACTACTCGGACCTGCTGGACGCGCGCAAGTTCTGCCAGGCATTCCAGCGCACCAGCAACTGCAAGGAGCTCACACAGGCATGGGAGCTCTACTACTCGGTGAGGGGGGAGGGAGAAGGGGGGGATTGGTTGTATTGCGAAAAGCATCCTCGTCGTAGGACTAGCTTGAAAAGATGATTTCACGAATGATGAGACACTGTCTTGTTTCCGGCTGCGAACAATTGGTACGGTTACATTCTTGTTACTCTCTATGAGTACTGAGTAGTGAGATATTGCAATATCAAAAATAAAAAACACATTTTTGTTGCAGATCTTCAAGCGTATCGCGACGCAGCTTCGCCAGCTGCAAGCACTCGACCTCAACTACATCAGTCCCGCACTCGTCAAGGCAAAGGTGGGGAGAGAGAAGCTGGATCACGATCCTGATATATAAAACGCACTGTCCGTCTGTCCATCTGTATTAGAAGCTTGAAATTCGTTAAATCCGACGAAGATGGTTCAGTTCGAACATTCCCTCCTCGAACTTCCGTCGCGAAGACAACTGTTAGAAGAATAATTGAGTTGTTTTCCAGGACCTGGAGCTCTCTGTTCCGGGTACGTACGATCCGTCCACTGACCTCGTTACCATCTCCGCCTTTGACACCAAGCTGCAAGTGATCAGCAGCAAGCAGCGGCCGAGGAGAATGACCATCAGAGGTGGGGTCGGAGCGAGAGGAGGCGGAGACTAGAGTGGATTCTTGCAGGCAGCAACGGCGCCGAGTACCAGTTCCTGCTCAAGGGACACGAGGATCCGCGACAGGATGAGAGGGTGGGGAGGGGAGAGAGTACTGTAATAATATGATACTGTACGAATACTGTAGTCTGTGTAGTTGAGTGTTACTGAGTGAGTTCATGAGTGTACTAATGGATTGCCAGCTGTTCAGCTGTGAATAGCGGGTAAAAAACTTTTGGAGAAAGGAATCCCGTTAGCACTGTTGTTTAGGTGATGCAGCTGTTCGGTCTGGTGAACACTCTGCTGGTGCACAATGCGGACACGTGCCGCAGGAACCTCACCATACAGGTATCAGTCACCTGCTGTTTCTTGAGATTCAAAGTCAAATAATCATCTTGATACTTATCGACTTCAATCAATCAATCATTTATCCAGAATCGCTATATCCTGACTGTACAACAAGTGCATACGGTACACCACAAGGGCTTTATCGACTTATCGATTGCTTTCAGCGCTACTCGATCATTGCGCTGTCGCAGAACTCTGGCCTGATCGGATGGGTGCCCAACTGCGACACACTGCACTCGCTGGTCAGGGACTATAGGGAGAAGAAGAAGGTGGGAGGGGGAGAGTGGATGAAAAGGGAAAGAGTTAAGTGATGGTCAGTATCTTTGAACTACTCTCCAAATGTCTTCCAACTTTTCCAACTGATACCGAATTGCGTCAAATCCCATCAAACTACTCATGATTGCTTTCGAGTTATTTCCAACTATTTCGAAAATGACAGAGGGGAGAAAGAGAGAGAGAGAGAGAGAGAGAGAGAGAGAGAGAAGGCATTGCCTTGTAGATGTCGCTGTCGGCGGAGCACAAGGTGATGCAGAAGCTGGCGCCGGAGCTCGACCAGCTAACGCCCCTGCAGAAGGTGGGAGAGGGAAGAGACAAGAGAGAGGGGAGGGAGAGAGAGAAGAGAGAGAGAGGGGGGGAGGGAAATCATTTTGTTTCAGGTGCAACTGTTCGAGATGGCTCTGGAAGAGACGACTGGCGACGACCTGCAGCAGATACTCTGGTTGAAGAGTCCCAGGTAAGAGAGAGAGAGAAGGAGGGAGGAAGATAGAAAAGAGATAGAGGAGAGAGAGAGCGAGAGAGAGAGACTATCTTTGATCGCAGCTCGGAGGTGTGGTTCGACCGGCGCACCAACTACACTCGCTCGATGGCGTGCATGAGTATGGTCGGCTACATGCTCGGTCTCGGCGACAGGTGACGTCACTATCGATTTATTGATTGTTTAATCGATTGATTCAGACACCCGTCGAACCTGATGCTCGACCGTCTGACTGGAAAGATTGTGCACATTGACTTTGGAGACTGCTTCGAAGTGGCGATGACTCGCGAGAAGTTCCCAGAGAAGGTGCCCTTCCGACTCACGAGGATGCTCATCAAGGTACGGTAGGTTACTGTGCAGCATACTGTAAACGTTGAAGTTGATGTATGTGTAGATATATTGTACATGTTACTGTACTCGTAGGATAGTGTAAATTGAAGAGGTATACGGTACTGTTTCTAGGCGATGGAGGTGACGGGACTGGAGGGCAACTACTCGCTGACGTGCGAGAGGGTGCTGCGGGTACTGCGAGCGAACAAGTAAGAAGGAAGCGAGAGAGAGAGAGAGAGAGAGAGAGAGAAAGGGAGAGAGAGAGAGAAAGGGAGAGAGAGAGAGAGAGATAGAGAGAGAGCCATGTTTGTCCAGGGACAGCCTGCTGGCTGTGCTGGAGGCCTTTGTCTACGACCCGCTCATCAACTGGAGGCTGCTCGACGGTGAGTATTGATTGATTGATTGCCTTATCGATTGATTACCACTGATCACTTTCTCAGCGAACAAGCGCAACCCGGACGAGAAGCAGACGGGCGCAGCGAAGCAGAAGGTGACGATCACAGACGTGCCCGAGACGGTCTCCCGGAAAGCTATCGAGAGGATCAAGAGCAAGCTCGCCGGTACGTCTATTCTTGGTATTCCTGATTTATGAAATCTGGCGAACGATGTTGCTAGAATACGGTACGAGAATAGAGATGTATGAGTGTGTGTTGCAGGCAGCGAGTTCCCCGATCTGGGTGGCGAGGCGTCGATCGGGGAGCAGGTGGAGAGGCTGATCGAGCAGGCCACACTCGCAGAGAACCTCTGCCAGTGCTACATCGGATGGTGCCCGTTCTGGTAGACACAACACATCCGCACCCTCTCTTCTCGTGTTCCAACTGACGTCCATGGTAGACCTCGAGGTAGATCAGTGACGTAGTCCTCGATCCGTTGTGTCTGTAATTGACCCTGTTTGCCGGTAGATCACATTCTAGGTGTTTTGGTAGATCACATTCGATCAGATCAGTAGATCACATTTGGCAACCCGGCAGACATTTCCCCCATTGATCCCCTGCCATATTGTTCACTTGCTGACGTAGTTATAGTAGAGCACACAGAGTTCTAGTCGCCTTGCCTATATGTTTTGTATGTATTGTTGTATAGTATATTGATCAAAGTGAGACAGAGAGAATGATTTATTATGTCACCGATTGTATGTTGACTTGTTGTGTTGTGATACATTGCGCGCCCTAGCAATTCTCGCAATAAAATGCAATGATCAAGACATGTGAGATGTAACGGAGAACGATTCGGGGTGCAAAAAGAGGAGAGATGATATGGTGATACGCCCATTTGTGTCCAACCATCCGTTGGCATTAGAGTCGTCTGTCTCTCTCTCTCTCTCTCTCTCTCTCTCTCTCTCTCTCATTCTCTCTCCTCTCTCCTTGGGTGGCATCGTTTGGCAACCGGTCTGCCATGCTTGTGTGACCCGCCTGATTGGTGGATGTTGTGACGTGGGACAGTTACTGGATATTCGGATTGGTTCGGAACCACCTGTCGTTCTGGTTTCTTCGCGCGCCCGCGCTTCTATTCGCGTCTCTCTCTCTCTCTCTCTCTCCCTTGTACCCTTGCCGCCTGATTCGCATTTCCTTCTCAACACTGCTTTTTCGACCGCCGCCAACACGGTTTTATGGAGTCACAATGTGCGCCTCGAGTGGTGCGAGTCTCTCCCCCCTCTATCTCTCTCCCCTCTCTCTCTCTCTCACTCGTCAGTAGTACCCCTCAACTCTCGAGGTGACTGACTGGTTTTTGAACGAACACCCTCTCTCTCTCTCTCTTTGTGTACCCTTGTCACCCCTCGTTTCGCTTTGCTATCTGTGGGAACGGAGTACCCAGCTAGCACCGAACTGTGTACAGTCCGTTTTGAATATGTCCGTGTCGCTGATTTTTCAGATCAGGTTTCTTGCGCACTTTTCGTCTGTTTTGATTCGCGCATCGCAGTCGGCAAACGCAACATTGAAATATTGGATAAATGAAAGGGGCGAGCGATCAGCGATTGAAGGTCGCTTGGATGGAATGCGCGCGATCTTGCAGTTGCCATCGCGCCGTTTGTAACATCCTCCCCCCTCCCTTGTCATATGTGTTCTCCCCTCCCTCCTGCGATTATGATGGATGTAGTAAGGGGTGTGGTCGCCCCCCCCCCGCACAATAGGACAGATGGTGAGTACTGGTTGATGGAGAAGTGATCGGATAAACTTTGCTCCTGTCATCAGTGTGTCTTTGCATTTTGAGTGAGAAGGGGAAAGTGAAACGCGATCCTCGCGAAACTCGGAGGACGAAGCGTTTCAAAAAGTCAAAGGTTTGCGCGCGTCTATATAGTTTAGTGTTTCTTCGCGTGTTGTGGTGAGTAGGTGGGTAATCACTGTCGTTAAACTAGTTGTGTGCACTCTACGCAGTTACTCGAATGCGTCAACAGACTCGAGAGGAGCGGATCGGATTTCCCATATCTCTGATCTATTGCTATCCACTTGTTTTCTCTAGTTTTTGTGTTGATTAGCGATGAATGGGGAGTGAGGGTGCCAGACAGAATAGAGAGAGAGAGAGAGAAAGGGAGAGAGACGAGGGACCACTTATAGGTTAGAACAATACTCTGTTATGTATCCCATTTACCCAGTTAACTGCGTCATTCATTACTTGTATATGATAGTATAGTGTCACTTCCAATTGTAATCTATCCGAGCAATCTCTCTGGGTGTAATTGAATTTACATATTCTCTCTCATCTTCGTCTTTTTCGCGCACAGGTGTTGCATTCTCTCTCTCTCTCACTGCGTTCGATCCGACGCTTCATCTCTCTCTCACCGCCGTCTCCTCGTCTGACTCTCTCCGATCCACGCACTCCCTCCCTCGCCCGCCTCTCTGCGCCCTCTCCACGTCTGCACTCTCTGAGGAGAGGGTGGGGGGAGTTCTCTCCTCTCATTCATTTCACAAACGACCAACTGACGTAATATAATGGCCTTTTTTTTGCCCCACCAGTTCCAATCACTTTAGCCAAACTGCGGTCGGCGCGTTATTGTTACTTGTTACTGTTTACTCTCGTGTTTACTTGTTAGTCTCACCGAGAGAGAGTGTACACAATCGAGAGAGCAGCGAGGGTGGCGAGAGGGTGTATCACAGCGCATCCGGGCGCGGCTCTTGCTTGCTCTTGCGCACACTTGCCGAGTTCCGAACTCTCAGGACGAGAGATCAAGCATTCTCCTCCTGCTCCTGCTCCCTTTCCTCTCTACTCCTCCACTCTCTCTCGGCTCGTCGCAGAATTGATTGCAGTTTTGTGACACAATACTAGATCGCTCATTTTCTCGCGGACAGCAACTGCTGCTCTCTTGGTTTCTTGTTATATAGATCAGTTTTGCAGTGTGTGAATGGGCAATCGTCACTCGGGCGCCGCCCGAGTAGGCCCGATTCAACCACGCACCGGAAGGTCGGTCGAATTTTTTTTATATAAATTATTTGTTATTCATTTGTTTTTATTATTAATTATGTGTCTACAATGATATTGTACTTTTATTGTTGGAAATCGTATGTGTCACCACTCACGATGTTAGGAGTGAAAGGTTTGAACTCGAGTACCGATTGTTCTCACATTCAGACGAAAATCAAGCTTTAATGACTACTTATATTGGTTCTTTTCAGAAGGAATATTCATAAATGTTTTATCTTGATTTTCTTAGATATTGTTATACTTGACCTTTACTTTTCTACTTGTAGGGGTTTCTTCCGGAAACTGTTTGCCAAGTCCCGCCTCGACGCGGCCGCCCTCGCACAGACATGCCCGCCACCCGTGAGTAGATTATTGATTTATTGATTTATGGATTGATTTGAATGTCTTTTGTTTGGTGCGGATATCTGGAGAGGTTTGATTGCTGTGCGAGAGAGAGAGAGGTGGATAAGTCTTTCGACATCGACTTTTGTTGCACTCGGATCGTAAACCCGCCGATCCTCGGAAAAAAGCAGAGTATGTTCCTTCAGACACGATTTATAGCATAATAACCATGGAGTAGCTGGATGGAGAAGCTCATTACACGTCTACCTCTTGAATCTATTATCTTTGCCTGACTATTTTTGACTCGCGCATCGCATGCATAATGTAATGTTGTTTGTCAAGGTTGTGAGTTGATGAGACACGATCAATAGGTGTCTGCTTGTCTTGTAGATGATTGTAGCACGCGCGTCTCTCTCTCTCTCTCTCTCTCTCTCTCTCTCTCTCTCTCTCTCTCTCCGCCGCTCGCGCACTGCCTATCTCGAGTGCTGAGCTAACAGGGTGACACTGTGTGTTCCCCTCTCCTCCCTCCTCCCAGTTACTCTCTAATCAAGCACTGCACTTTCGAGTGATAGAGAGCATACGGCATACCTCGCATGTTTTCCTCAATTCCCAGACGTTTTGCGTAGTGCGTGGTGCGTTGTGCACAGTGTGGGAGTGTGGGTGGCGGATGCACTACGTGACACTCACGTGTGAGCCGGTCAAAACAACAGCCCTCGGGGGCGTGTTTTGTTCTCGAGATATCGGATATGTGGGGATGGGGCGAGCATTGATTGATTCATTGGGGCGGATGAGTGAATTGGAGATCTCTGAGAGAGAAACGAGAGTGATCCGTTTGTTTTACAGTACGGGCAACAAGTAGTGGGTACTCGGGTCGTGGAGAGAGAGAGAGAGAAAGAGAGAGAGAGAGAGAAAGAGAGAGAGAAGAGAGAAAGAGAGAGAGAAGAGAGAAAGAGAGAGAGAGAGGAAGTGATTGTGGGTATGTGTTTTGTGGGTGGATGGGGCAGTGTTCCTTATGATGGCATTTGATGGGCCAGTGTCGTTACATCGAGAGACCGAATGGGACCGCACAGAGGCTATGACGCAGACAAGGCAATGGGCGTAAAAACAAACAACAAACAATAGTTGTTTACATGTAAACAAGTAAACAATTCAGGTGGGCGGAGAGATGCCGGTTGGCGAGTGTACTGTGATGAGGGATCGGCCGGCGATGAGATTGGACAGCCGGCTGGTGTGCAAGTACGAGATACTATCAGTCGTCGGCAAGGGAAGCTTCAGTCAGGTGAGACACTCAAGCTTAATCATTTAATTTCGAATGCAGATGTGATAACCACTACACCGGTGGGCTAGAAAAGTATGGATTGAGAATTCTGAATTCCCTACAACTCCACAGTTGGGGTTGAGCACTGAGTGAGCGTGTAAAGTATTTTATTAGTAGTTTGTAATGGATAAAAGCATGTTTAGAATTGTGTAATCGTGTTGTCTTCTAGGTGCTGCGAGTGCAACACCGCCTCACCCGCGCCTACTACGCAGTCAAGCTTGTCGGACAGGAGTGCGGGTGAGAAGAGTGCTCTTGACTGAGACCAGGGGGCGCCATTCCAGACGACCCATCAAAAGTGGCGCTCCTCTCCTGTCTCCGTTTCCAAAAGCTAATGTTGATTTGCATAATTGAAGGTTTAGCGCGGTGAACAACGAGCTGCAGATATTGAGCCGGCTGCAGCATCCGTTCGTGATTCGGTTAGAAGAGGTGGGTCCATGTCAGCCCCTTCAAAACGCATTCGCAACAGTTTGGTCGGGTTTGAAACGCATTTCAAAAAGACTAACCGTGACTTGACTGATACAAATATACGAAGAAGGTTTTATTAGAGAGAATGTGTGTTTGTAGGTGTTCAAGTCGTCGTCCCGGATGTTCATCGTGATGGAGCTGGCGAGTGGAGGGGAGATGTACGACAGGGTGGTCGCCAAGGGACGCTACTCGGAGCAGGAGGCTAGACAGGTAGGATCTCTCTCTCTCTCTCTCTCTCTCTCTCTCTCTCTCTCTCAATTTCTCTCCTGGGTAGTTATGAGTGATCGATTCTTACTGTTTGTGTGCTGCAGGCTCTGAAGATGCTGCTCAGCGGCCTCGCCTACCTGCACTCCATCAAAGTCACGCACAGAGACCTCAAGCCCGAGAACCTGCTCTACAGCGACACCCGGCCCGATGCCAGGTGGGGCTCAACATTGAGTTTGCATCCCTGAACCATGTGATTCTCTTTGTTGCAAGTTCCCCATACGTCGTACATAGACAATACGTTCCTAATAGGAGTCCTGTTGACTTACAACGTCTGTGTACCTGACCGAACTTGTCTGCAGGTTGTTGATCACGGACTTTGGCTTGGCGCACCAGTCGACCCGTGCGGGGGAGACGATGACGGAGACGTGCGGCACACCAGAGTACATCGCGCCCGAGCTGCTGTTGAGAGTGCCGTATACCGACAAGGTGGCAGCTTTGAGCGCTTTTTGAGATGCCATGGAGCGGTAAAATATGGGATTTAGAGAGTTCTATATCAAACTTTATCTTGTTACTGTGTTTTTTTGTTTTTCACTTAAAAAAACAAAACTTGGAAAGCATGGAATGTGAGGAATGTTTTGTTTGTGATGGAGTGATGGCTAGGCGTGATTCATGGATTGCACTCTTTCTGTCAGGAAGAGGACGTCACAAAAATATAGCCAGTAGCCAGGTGTCATTGTGTTTTGAGTTTTGAGTGCTTCACACACCTCCTCTCTCCCTTCTCTCTCCATCTCTCTCTCTCTCTCTCTCCTCTCTCGCAAGGTTCACACACCTCTCCGTGCACGTGTATTCGGATATTTCCGATCTCATGATCGATGCGCGCCAGCTTTTTGCGTCTCGTGATAGATCGACTGAGGATCGAACAAGGTGCCGCGATTTATCGCACTAATTGAGAGATGGATGGCGATAGGCATCAAAGATCACTAGTAATCAATAAATCGATAAATCGATATCGAGTGATCAATCGATACCTTTCAGGTGGACATGTGGGCGGTGGGAGTGATCGCGTACATTCTCATGAGTGGCATCATGCCGTTCGACGATGACTGCAGAAGCAGACTCTATACACACATCATCACAGCCAACTATGTATATTACCCGCAGGTGAGTGTTTTGCATTGATCCTATTTCGAAGTGTCTCGAATCGAGAGCTACTTTCACCTTTACCTTTTCAATTATGTGTTTCAGTTCTGGTCGGGTTCGGAGCTGGCCAAGCAGTTCGTCGACTCGCTGCTGGAGACGAACAGCGGAGAGCGGTTGTCGGCGCAGGTACTGTTTGTCGATAGTAGCTATGAATGTGGCGAAAGTAGTGTGGCAGAAGAAGGGAGAAGATGGGCTCGCCCACTATCAACATCGTTCGCGCACCCACTGTAAAATAGAGTGGAAATGTTGTGCTTTCATGTTTAGCGTCACTCACATTTCTGTCCGTTGGCTTGGACCATTCATAGAACCGAATGGGAACAAAAGCATACCGTACTCTGTTGAGGCGGCGCTGAGCCACGCGTGGGTGCGGGGCGAGGAGCGGACGGCCGTCCAACCACGACAGCGGCCGGCCAGCGAGTACAACGCCATGCAGAGAGTACGTTTGAATACAAGCCAGACTCAACTTTTTTACGGCTTTTTTATGCAGATTCTAGTCTGGCCTTGCCTTTATCTTTATCAGAGTTCTTTCACAACGTTCCGTTGCAGACCAAGTCGACTCGATCGATCCGGTCGGTGACCCGATCGGACCACGGTCACCGGGTGGATCCGCGGGAGGTGGACCGGCTGGCGTCCGACCTGCAGCGAGCCGCCCAATCCACCAAGCACTACGGACTCTTCTAGCGGTGTTCCGTCACGTCTTCTTTATTTGTCTAGTCGTCCGCAAGAGACTACCCAGGGTCCCCTTTTTCGTCGGGGAAAAAATCCCAGACTCACCATTTTGATTTTATACAGATTCAGTCACAAGAATTGAGCACGGTGTATTGGATGATGCTAACGAATTGTATATAGTAGGATGAATAACACAGAAATATATAATTATATATTGTGGAATTGATTGATTGATGATTTGTGTGTGTGGTGAATCTCTCTCCGAACATTGATAAAAACGATTGTGAATAGTAAATGTGGTGTTTGTACAAGGGGTTATATACGATGTCATCATCCATCAAAGTCATATCTTATAATCTACACTCGATCCGGGACCCGATTAGACTGGACGTGTTTGAAAACGCTATAAACCTACTCTCATGGGATGTGATAGCAGTGCAGGAGACGTGGAGAAACGGAATACAGAAAACGCAATTCCCCCAGTCAGGCCACACAATGTACCTATCTGGAGGGAACGACGGAACGGCCGGCGTGGGTATCATCGTCAGAAAAGAACTCGCGACGCACGTCATTCAGTTTGTGCCGGTATCACCCCGTCTCGCCTATGTGGACCTACGTTTTGGAGAGACTCTTCTTAGAATCGTCAGCTGCTACGCACCAACAACCTCGTACGCGGACTCGATATACGACGACTACCTCGAACAGGTCGCGCAGACGATCAAAAGAAGCCAAAAGCGACCATTCCTGCTTGTACTGGCTGGAGACTGGAACGCCCAACTGGGAAGCGCGGCAGACACCAACGACCGCTGCATAGGACTACACGGCTACGGACAAAGGAACCAACGAGGCCACCGTTTGTACCAGTTTCTCGCCGCGAACGCGCTGCGAGCGGCGACCACATTCTATCGTCGAAGGAAGGCAAGGGCATGGACGTGGATGAGTAACGATAAGCAGGGAACGAAGAGACAATATGATCTCTTCTTTGTAAGAAATATGGCCGCTGTGCGACATGTGGAAATTTTAAACAAAGTGGAATTCATGTCTGACCATCGTCCAACCCGTCTATCACTGAACGTGCCGCATAATATAGAAAGAAGAAAGAAAATGGAGAAAACAATAAACTGGGAGAAGTACGAAGCCTTAGTGAAGAGGAGGACAAGTGACTTCGACGTGCCCTTCGCTAGAACAAATCAAGTCCTACAAAACATCTTAAGGAGCTGCGTCAAGAGCGCAACGTCATTCTCACTACCAGAGCCCAGACTAGCAAGAGACACGATGCAAATGTTTGAGGAGAGGAGACGGCTGATAAACTCCAACGACGCAACTAGCTCGAGCAGATTGGTGGAAGTGAATAGACTTCTCCGGGAACGAATACGAAGGGATACAGAAGACCGAAGAATGAAGCTATACCAGAAATCGTTGAAGAAGACGGTCCTCTTCCAACCCACACTTAAACCTATAATGACAAACCTCAAAAGACCTGATGGCACTCTCACAACAACAAAAAAACATAAAAGAAAAAAAGAGAGAGATAAAGAGGTATTATGATGAGCTATATTCATCAAAAAATAGCCGCCCGATGCCGATGCTGCACTACGACGAGCAGATCCCAGAAGTCACTACGTGGGAAGTGGAGAACGCTCTACGCCAGATGAAGAACAACGTAGCGCCAGAAGAGGATAAAGTAACAAAGGAGATGCTGATACACGCGCCCAACACGGTCCCCCTACTCACAAAGACGATCAACAGGGCGTTCCAGACTGCGCAAATTCCCGATGGAATGGCTGATGGATTGGCACAACTCATCCCCAAAGCCGGCGACCCTCAGAATGTCAAAAACTACCGCCCGATAACAACCCTTCCGACACTCTACAAGCTAATGGTGCGAATAATGCTGCTACGTATTGAAAAGCAACTCGATGCTGAACAAGGAGTGAATCAATGTGGTTTTCGAAATGAATACAGTACTTCAGACGCAATTGTGGCGGTCAACGACGTGATCTACAAGGCGTGTGAATATCAATTCCAAGCTGTGCTCGTCTTCGTCGACTACTCGAAAGCGTACGACTCTCTGGAGTTCAACTACATCTGGGAGTCACTGGATAAACAGGGTGTGCCAAGCAAATACATCCTACTACTTGGACACATCTACGAGAACGTGAACACTTCAATCCGAGTAGGAGACGAGCGAACACAGATCAAGGTGGAGCGAGGCGTTAGACAAGGCTGCCTACTGTCGCCGGTACTGTTCAATTGTGTATTAGAGGAGATCACTCGAAAAGTCGACTGGGAGCAGTATGGAGAAAGGAGAGGAATCAATGTCAACGGCAAACAACTGAGCAATATTCGATATGCCGATGATGTAGTGCTGTTTGCCCGAAGTGCCCAGACCGCGGAGAAGATGCTACAAGAACTCGCCGATGCGAGCAAGGAGACGGGGCTGTTGATCAACACGGAGAAAACGATGAGCAACATGGAAAGGAGAAAGATCAAGTTCGAGAGGAAAGAGCTGCAGCGGGTCGACAACTTCAAGTATCTGGGACGACGGCTGTCTTTCGAGGAGGCTGTATCGCCGGAGATCGACAAAAGAATCTCGGCGGCTTGGGGCGCCTTCGAACAGAATCGACAAATGATGCGAAACAGAAACATGCCAAGCGAATGAAAAGAGCGGTCTATCACACACATGTGCTGCCGCTTTTCTTGTACGGATCGGAGTCATGGAACCTACTGAAGACCGACGAGGACAAGCTATCAGTGGCACAGCGGAAGATGAAGAGAATAATGTGCGGAATAACACTCAACCACCGCATCCGGAACGAGGAGCTGCGTAGGAGAACGAGGCTCAAGGATATCGTAGAAGAAGCAGCAAAGCGAAAATGGAAATACGCATGGAAGATGGTGCGTACGGACAAGTGGGGAAAAAGGCTGATGGAGTGGAGAGGCCCACCAGACAAGGAGAGGAGACAAGGAAAGCCGTACAAGCGATGGCAAGACGAGTTCAGGGACGCGATGCCGGACAACGGAAGGTTGAAAGCGGAATGGATGCGAGCGGCGAATATGGATTATGATACTTGGATGATGAATTTACCGGCACATTGATTTCATCTGTACAGTCATTGTATATTTGTCACATTGTTGATTCCGGCAGTAATAAATAAATAAATACAAGGGGTCACACAACCCACACGGTCGGAAGGGAATAGGAGGAAGGGGGCGGGGTGGTGTGAGTAAATGTTCGTTGTGTGAGGTGTTTGCAGAAAATTTGCATAATCTATTCGTTTATGATCATGAGGACTATTCCATCGCAGCCAGTCGACGAATTCGAAATATGCCGGTGGCGCAGATAGCGCAGTTTCACTCCGCAGCAGCTCATGCAGGAGCAGTTCCTTCAGCTCTTTCATACAGTCCAATGAAATCTGAAACGACTATCTTCAATTGCGTCTCGACGGAAGCTACCTTTGCCTCTTTTATTGTGTTATAATGTAACCGCTAAAGCATTATGTCTGGAAGCAGTTGCTGTTTGTTCGACTCGGCGCGCAGCATTGCCCACTAGTGGCGATTCGGCTAGTGGCGGTCAGTCTCTTCAAATATTTCGAATTTCCTTCAAACTACTCCCGATATTTCCCTTTTAAATTACAACTTTGGATATGTATTCGAAAAGACGTCGTCAGACCCACGGCATCGAGATGGCGCCCGCCACCAGCACTACCAGCAGACTGCATCCCATGCTCGGCGACGAGCGAGTGCGAGACACGACAGGGCGGGGCATGGAGGGGCGGGCCACAATCTATCCGTAGAGGGAGTAGTCGGCGTTGAGGATTCGTTGAGTATGATCAAACTTATTGAAGAATGAACCCCACACTTCAATTTCGCAAAAATCTGGGCCGAACCGGGATTCGAACCCGGGACCTCTCGCACCCGAAGCGAGAATCATACCCCTAGACCATCCGGCCACTGCGCGCCTGCCTCTGTAGAAGCGATGAAGAGACTGTACGATGTTTATTTAAACAAATCGAATGCATCGCGAGAAGAGAATGAAAAAAAGATTGAAAATGTGTTCGAAGTGTTTTTTCATAGACTTCAATATGTCAGTCTCGTCTGTTCTCTGTGTGTGGAGAGGTGGCTCTGCTGTGTGTGTGATCCAGGTGTGCGTGCGCACCGGTCACTCAGCATCCCCTCTGGTCTGTGATACCAGTTGATAAGGAGGAGGCGCGGACGGCCCCTGCCTGGCGAGAGAGAGTCAGTCTTGTCTGTTCTCTGTGTGTGGAGAGGTGGCTCTGCTGTGAGTGTGATCCAGGTGTGCGTGCGCACCGGTCACTCAGCATCCCCTTTGGTCTGTGATACCAGTTGATAAGATAAGAAGGAGGCGCGGACGGCCCCTGCCTGACGAGAGAGAGTCAGTCTCGTCTGTTCTGTGTGTGTGGAGAGGTGGCTCTGCTGTGTGTGTGATCCAGGTGTGCGTGCGCACCGGTCACTCAGCATCCCCTCTGGTCTGTGATACCAGTTGATAAGAAGGAGGCGCGGACGGCCCCTGCCTGGCGAGAGAGAGTCAGTCTTGTCTGTTCTCTGTGTGTGGAGAGGTGGCTCTGCTGTGTGTGTGATCCAGGTGTGCGTGCGCACCGGTCACTCAGCATCCCCTCTGGTCTGTGATACCAGTTGATAAGAAGGAGGCGCGGACGGCCCCTGCCTGGCGAGAGAGAGTCAGTCTTGTCTGTTCTCTGTGTGTGGAAACAGTCGTTCAAGCGTGCTGTCAAGAATCTGTGAATTGTGACCGTCGGAGACGGTGTTTTATCTTACTAACAGTTGTGTTTATCGACTAGCGTGCTTCTATTGCACGTTAGTAGAACTAATCTAGTTCTCACAGTCGTTATAATCCAAGGCTCTGTCTTGTTTTCGGCTGAGAACAATTGGTACGGCTAAATCCTTGCTACCCTCTATGAGTAGTGAGATAAACGCAATACCAACAATAAAAAAGTAGAATATCAGAAATTTCGAATATGTCGTTTCCAATGAAAGAGAAAGCCGGTTCAAATCCAGAAAACTTGAAATAGTTTTGTTGTACAGGTAATGCCAGGTAAGGTTTGTGCCCTGCGGCGTCCTTTCCCGCATCTAGCTATGATCAGGCACTTTTTTTTTGTCAGATTCTGTTCTGTTTATCTGGACTCTTCAAGGTCTAATAAACCTGATAGTTAAAATCAGTTTTATGTTAGGTTGTTGTGTTTGTTTCCGAGGGCATAGAACTCTCAAAAGCGAGAGAAAAATGAATAGAGGCGCCCGCCTTCTCGTTCGTTCTACCGGCGCATCCTTCTCAAACAGTCGACAACACAAGTTTTTCTGGGCTCTTCAGGGTCTAATAAACCTGAAAGTAACAGTCAATTTTATGTCAGCTTGTTGTGTTTGTTTCCGAGGGAATGAAACTCTCAAAAGCGAGAGAAAATGAATAGACTGTCAGGTTTATTAGACCCTGAAGCCTAAAGAGCCCAGAAAAACTTTGTTGTCGACTGTTTGAGAAGGATGTTTGAGTGAGAAGGATCACTAAATCTTTACATGGGTTTCTATCCTTATGGACTAAATACATTTCGTAAGAATCCCAATCGATATCGTATATCGATCGGCTTCTGCTGATAACCTAGGCCATTAGTGCTTACGCTGAGGGGTCTTCGAATTGAAAACTTCAGAATGATAGCGCGCCTTCCGAACGATCCCCACAAACACCTAACAAAAAAAGAGAGAAAGATCGTAAAAGAAATTAAAGAAATATCTCAGATCGCGCCCTCACTTTCAGAAAGATCCTCAGAAAGTGCCTTTTAATATCATATACGGTTTTTGGATACATAATCGAGTCTGACCTCGCCTCATATAGCCTCTCGGTTCGTCGATAAAACCACTGGTCCGAGAGAGAGAGAGAGAGAGAGAGAGAGAGAGAGAGAGAGAGAGAGAGAGGGGTAGGGTGCTATAGACAGAGAGGGAGAGTGCGAGGAAGAGAGGGAGGAGTATTCAAACTTGCAAAGCGATGCGAAATCACTAGAAAAGAGAAATGTTCTGTCAGATACTGTAGGCAATCCAGTCGCTGTACGGTTTTTTGTATGTGAAGAATGTGAAGAACTATTGTATTATGCACCATGTTATTTACTCTTAGAATCATTGCTATTTCACCACACTGTACATTTTGACTTTGCACCGGTGGCTCTGAGTCTCGTTGATCTATTCGATACCCTGTTCTGTTCTGTTTTGTGTTGACGATACTTACATGTTTATATTACACTGATGTTCAATTGTTCTCGTTGTTTTGTCGAATAAAGAAGATTGAAGATATGTTCGAAGTGTCATAGATTTGGGTTATAGAATCGCAGAAATATCGAATATGTCGTTTGCCATACTACTACGAAAAGAAGATTGGTTCAAATCCAGAAAACTGGAAATAGTATTCTGTTTTGCTGTACAGTACCGGCTTGTTTACGGTTTGTGCCCTGCGGCGACCTTTCCCGAATCTATCACTAGCTGTGTACACGCTTTTTTGTCAGATTCTGTTCCGTTCACTAGGTGTAATAGTTGTCCCTTTCAGTACGTAAGAAGTATGTTGCGCGTGTGATTCCTGCACACTCTGTTCCCATTTAAGGCGCCCTTCCTTCTCCATTTCATCCTTCCATCATGTCTCGAGTATTCGTCGGATTCCTCTCTGGAGGCTGCGGAATCGTCGTCCTTTGCTCTCTCGTTGCGATCGGAAGCATCTTCCTGGATGCCTCGTCCTTCCTCGAGCAACAGAAGGCCGAAATGGCAGAGTTCAAGGTACTGTCCCGTTCTCACCCTTTTCGCGCTCTCTCTCTCTCTCTCTCTCTCTCTCTCTCTCTCTCTCTCTTTCTGCTATTTTATCTTATTCAGGAGTATGCTGACATGGCTTGGACTGAGATGATGCTTGTCAACTCT
This sequence comes from Rhabditoides inermis, assembly GCA_963966185.1. Lineage (NCBI taxonomy): Eukaryota > Metazoa > Nematoda > Chromadorea > Rhabditida > Rhabditidae > Rhabditoides > Rhabditoides inermis. The sequence goes on along the minus strand of CAWZYM010000016.1, from coordinate 311,392 downwards.
GCTTCCCGCCACTCGCGCTCTGCTGGATTCTCGCTCCACAAGACCCGTCATCATCAGAAGAGGTCGGATTCTGGATCGTGCAACTGCGGAGAGCAGCCTAACAACTGTCCTCCTGGACCTCCCGGACCTCCCGGAGAGAAGGGACAGGATGGAGAGAACGGAGCTCCCGGACAGCCCGGACAGCCCGGAAACGCCGGAAGTGCCCTCACCGGGCCGAAGGAGCAGCAGGGATGCATCAAGTGCGAGGCTGGACCCGCCGGACCTCCCGGACCCGACGGACCCGCTGGACCTCCTGGAGACAACGGAACCGATGGACAGCCCGGAGAGCCCGGACAGGACGGAGAGCTTGGAGCGGACGGACCTGCTGGAGACCAGGGAGAGGCTGGACAGCCCGGAGAGGCCGGACCCGCCGGACAGCCTGGACAGAACGGAAAGCGCGGATCCGGAGCCCCCGGACCTGCTGGACCTACCGGACCCGCCGGACCTGCTGGAGCTCCTGGAGCTCCTGGAGAGGATGGAGAGAACGGATCTGATGGTGCGGAAGGAGAGCAGGGACCTTCGGGACAGGACGGAGCCCCGGGAGAGGATGGAGCTCCTGGAGCAGCCGGAGAGTCCGGCCAGCCGGGATCGGACGCTGCCTACTGTCCTTGCCCCGCCCGCACTGCCGCAGTGGCTGGAACCAGCAACGAAGGATACAAGAAGAAGGCTCGCCTCGCCCGTGTGTGAGCCTCCAAACAAACCTGTTTGTACACATATGATGTGATTTTTGATAAATAATTTGAATAACACTTTCGTGTTTAATCTTCGAATTAATCTTCACTTATAAAACGCTCCACAAATATCGATTTACGTGCATTTTGACATACCCCTAGCCCTAGCCACTACGCGCCGGTTTTTTTTTGTTTAGCCGGTTGAATCCGGGGTCCTCCTAGTCGAGAACAAGATAGGGTTCTTGGATTACGACGACGTCAGCAGAGGTAGTTGGATTGGGTGGCGTCGGACGTCTTGAATTCCGTTCTTGAGTCCGTAGATGGTGCTGTGACGCCTTCTGGCTACCATGAGAGTGGTTTGCCACACCACAGGGGCTTGGTGAATTTCGCAAGAATGATTGACTCCGAGGGGGATCGAACCAGCGACCATGAGATTGAGAGACGAACGCTCTATCCACTGAGCCGTGCCCCCGGCGGTCTCATTAGAAGCGATAAAGAGACTTTGAGAACTATGTTTATCTCAAACAAATCCATCGCACCACATAGAATGAAAACAAAAAGAAAAAAACATAAAGATTCACATACTTAATCAGATACTATAAAACTTCTAGATACTAGATCTCCCTGATCAATTCTGACCCTGCTCAAACACATACAATACAATAACCTATAGGCAGGCGCCGCGCCTCGCTCAGCAGGTCCACCGAGTCCGAGCCTAGCTTCGTCAGAACTACCAAAACGTCCGTGTCCGAGAGAGAGAGAGGGGGGAGAGGAGGAGGAGGAGAGAGAGAGAGAGAGAGAGAGAGAGAGAGAGAGAGAGAGAGAGAGACTCACCGGCACCTGCTGCTCCGAGAGGGTTTTGCACACCACCAGATCGGCGACAATCACTGCCACTGCCTGCGTCAACCCATCTCGATTTTCGAGAGCCAGATGGTCGATCTGAACACGTAATCTTCTACAACATCACAGATTCAATGCAATGGGATAGGTATAGTGGCTTTCCCGTTTTGGCGGTAGGCAAGTTGTGAATCGTCATTCTTTTATTATGCACAAGCGCATACTTGATGCGTTGAACAGTTGACATTTTTTTCATTGCGCACTCTCAAAACCGGTCGACCGGTGTCTGTTGACCGATCAGTGACGATAAGTTTATGGAAATGACATGCAAATGAGCGTGTTCGATACAGTATCCGTGAACCTAAGAATGGAAATAACTCTTTCCAAACTTCATGAAATCGCACAAAAATTTGATATGATGTTCTTGGATGGGTTCCCTACAAATCTCGGAGAGCGGATTTTGAAAATTGTTTCTCAGAGGAGAGATAATTAATAAAATGTTAATTACATTGGAGTCATATCTTTAAATCCAGCCGATAAATCGATCGATATCAAGTACCAGTTGTCTATTGACACCCATAGGGACTTAGTTGGCACATTACTAAGATCATAGTATGATGTTGAACAGTAGTTTTCCCTATGAGAAGACACAGTTCGCTAAATAACTCCACAGTCGTTTCATGAAAACCGCTCAAACTTCGTCAGTAGGTGGTTCTTGACCCCCACTACAACTCTCGGAGAGCACATTTGTGATTTTGTTTCTCCTATTACAGAAATTTTCAACTATATATAGCAATCCTGGGAATGAGGCGCATTTGCATAATTTTCTCATCGGTCTGCGTCATTTCTTCGGCCAGAGATAATTCGCCTACCGCGAAAACGGGGGACCCACTATATAGCGAAAGATATAACATGAAATGAGATATATAGATTTTGACTGCACACAAGTTGGTCGCGTCAGAGAAATGATCAATGGCATCGATGTTTATTACATGCAAACTCGAACATTGACGGCTGCACGCTGTGTTGAATGGAAGAAAGGAGGCGGGTCGCGGGGTGGCCGGGAGCAAATCACTGTTGCCAGATAGGCATAGACTAGCCACAAGCCAGCGTATCGCCAGTTATTGTCACGCTACGCATGCGATGCATCTCAAAGCGATGAGCTTCGCGGGCACGATATTCGGTACTCACAAAAAGTTTTGTCAAAAAAATCACATGTTTTCTTCTTTTTTAATAGTTTTTTTTTCATTTTGGATGATATTTTGAAAACCTTCTCTTTTCGCTCAACAACCCGCACCCGACCTAATTGAATATTCGATAAATTTTGTACATTTTGATTGTAAATTTAAAAATTAGACGTTCTTGTTGTGCTGTTAAACGAAATAAAAATGAAATGGTTAAAAAACTACGTGAAAAACTAGTAAAACTAAAACTAGATAGAAGGATTAACTGTATACAGTCTGTCATTTGGAACAAAAAATGGTCCCGCATGGAAAATATTTCAAATCATTCTTTCTCGACTTTCAGCTGATGATGACAAATATTTTTCGTTCTTTGTGTTGTTTATTGCTTATTTTGATGCTACTTTTCATTTGATTTTAGTTCATAATGACTCAAGAAGAAGAGGTGATTGTCGGCAGTGAAGTTCCGCTCGAATATCCTATCGAAAACGATGCCGTTCCTGATGACGAGGTTTGTTCTATTTGTTATCATTTCGGTGTACTATTAGTTTAGTGTGATTCAAATTTGTCATTTTATCATTCTGTTATAGAAGATCACCAGGGTGACTAAAGATGTGGTACTGGGAGAGCTGTCCCTGTCGACTGAAGAGGAACTCGCTTCGAAGAAGCAGTTCTGGACGGCTCTTCTCAAGGAACAGGGCATCAAGTACATTGTCGCTCCCATGGTCGATCAGAGGTACGCGATCTTGTCGTATCATCTTGTAATTGCGGTGGTTGTAGCGAGTTGGCGTTCCGTGTTATGTTGCGCGCTCACGGCGCCCACCTCACCTTCACCCCCATGATCCACGCACATCTCTTCGTCAACGACACCACCTACAGAAAGAACGCACTCGCCTTCTGTCAGAAGGACCGGCCCGTCATAGTGCAGGTATTCATTCACACAACGTGAAGAATTGTGAAGTTGTTTTGTTCAGTTTTGTGCGAACAAGCCGGACACACTGCGCGACGCGTGTCGTCTAGTGGAGGGATTTTGCGACGGCGTAGATCTCAACCTCGGATGTCCGCAGATGGTCGCCAAGCGCGGACACTACGGCAGTTTCCTCCAGGACGAGGTGAACAAGTTTCTCGACACTAACATTACTGTGTGTTGTTGAGGTTGATTTGATCTGTTCGATGGTGTCTGCCGTGCGCGACTATTGCCGTCTGCCCATCTCTTGCAAGATCCGCGTGCGCGACTCGCGCGAGCAAACGAAGGAGTACGCGCGACGGCTCGTCGACGCCGGAGCCACCATGCTCACTGTCCACGGAAGAACCAGGGAGATGAAGGTCTGTTCCATGCGGATTGGTAGTTTTTCATCTCTCTCTATTAGAGTCGTGTAATTAATAAGAAAACAAATTGTTGTAAACAATTGTATATTATAGGGCGTGGACACTGGCCTTGCCGACTGGAGCCGCATTCGCGACGTGGTCGACACTGTCGACGTGCCCGTGATTGCCAACGGAAACATACAGGTTGGCATCGTCATAACTACTTGAGGACTTGAGGTACATGTTTTCACAGATGCCTGGAGATGTGGAGAGGTGTATGGCCGCCACGGGTGCGGTGGGAGTCATGTCGGCCGAAGGCATCCTCAACAACCCCCGTCTCTTCTCGGTGAGTGGAGTGGTGACTGATCGGATGATTTCATATCTTGTTCAGAACGCCGGCCCGGCACGTTCGTACGAGGTGGCTGCCGAGTATCTGAACTATGCCCGTCGATTCCAAGCAGGAATCTCGGCCATTCGCGCTCACGTGTTCCGTATCTGCCATCACAGGTACTAGCAGTTGACTTCATTCTTCATTGATAAACATTTGTTTCAGTCTGCTGGAGCACGCTGACCTGCGCCACTGTGTGTCGGTGGCTCACTCGTGGGAAGGCTTTCGGGAGATGGTGGATGAGCTGAAGAAGAGGACGGAGGAGGCGGAGGCAGAGGAGGGCGCGGTCGAGAGGGTGCGGGCGGCTGAGCAGCTGTGGGAGGAGATCAGGGAAGGCCAGAGGGCGATGGTGCCTGGGGAGCTGGCGGCGACGCCGCACTGGCTCACCAAGCCCTACTTCCGACTGAGCGAGCTGGCCAAGGAGACGCAAGGAGAGGGCGGGCAGTCGGCATACAAGACGGAGAAGAAGGAGCGGTACAAGAAGCTGGCCGAGGAGACGGGCATGTCCATCACGTGAGTGTACTGGTGATGGGAGATTGACATGGTGGATGTTGCAGCCAGATCCGGCGTCGTGAGAAGAGGAAGCAGACACTGGAGAAGGTGACGGCGGCGAAGAAGGTGAAGTTCCCCCCGTGCGGTCGGTGTGGTCAGCCGGCGGGGCAGGGATGCAAGCTGCAGCACTGCAAGAAGTGCTGTCGATGGGTCAGCAGGGAGATGAAGCAGGACTGCCCCTGTGAGTCGAGCCTTCTCCCGTCCACATGTATCTCCCGGTTTCAGCGCATCGCTATGTGTACTACGAGAAGCCGCTGGCCGAAGTGAAGGCGGATGAGGCCAAGGAGACGGTCATGGTGGAGAACTAGGGATACGGTAAAGATATTGTAGGAGTGATAAGAAGTTATAGTGAATTGAACGATGTAGTTAATTTGTAGTTTGGCTCCCAGAGTCGCTTAACGGGTTTTGACCCTCAGCAGCCAATTGTGTGTGTTCTTTGTTTGAAATGTTATGTGTTATGTGTTGTTAGGCTTATATCTCTGTTGATTTGTTGATGTTTGCAAGTTTGCATATCAAGTGAATTGTTGAATTATAAATTGTTACGTTATTATTTACTTGCATTGCTCACTTGTGTTTATCGGTTGTGCCTAGCACCCGTGAAATATCTTGCATTTATTGATGTTACTGATTTTGATGTATTATCTTGTATTTTAGGGAGGAACCAAGTTTTGCTATGGCGACGCAGCACACTCTGTACCCCACGTGCACCGGCACTTCGGTGATTGCGATGCGGTACGACAAGGGGGTAGTGGTGATGACCGATCGCGTGGTGAGCTACGGAAAGAGCGCCCGCTACAAGGTACGCGGGGGAGGGGGGAACGGGTGGATGAGTGATGTTTTATGAATGATTTCGTTGTGTACGTGATGATAAAGCGGTGGTGTTTTGCAGAACGTGACCCGCCAGTACCGCGTCAACGACAACTGCATTGTGGCTTTCGGCGGAGACCACGCCGACTTCCACTGGCTCCAGAACGTCATCGAGCGTCAGGTATGGTGGTGGGGAGTTGTACACTGGGATACGTGTTTGTGCATCTTGTACGTTTCACTTGCCACATATGTGGCGTACACGCATTGTTCGACTGGAGTGCATTTGCTATATATACTGTTTTTGAAAACTCAGTGTTATGGCCAATGTATTCTCAGAAAATGGGAACTGATGTTGAAAATGAAATGTTGATTTGTAATGTGTTGTTGTTTGCAGGTGGAGGAGCTGGCGTCGTATGGACAGGAGCTGCGCCCTAAGGCCCTGCACGCCTTCCTCACCAGCCTCATGTATGCTCGGTGAGTCGACGCATACTGTACTCTATTTCTTCAATTCTGAGTATTACACTTCTTCGCAACTGATAGAATCAGTTACCAACTGTTATCGTGTTGTAGTCGCTCGAAGATGAACCCGATCTGGAACACTCTGATTGTGGCTGGCATGCAGGAGGAGGAGAAGGGAGACGAGAAGCCCTTTATCGGAGTCGTCACACAGAGGGTACGTGCAGAACTCGGCGTGTGCACTCGTTCCAGATTGTGTTTGTATATAGTTGTTAGTAGAAGTCACAATCTACCAGTGTTATTGCCACAATATTTCACGCGTTCCTCTTGTTGAAGTGATGAAACATGTTTATGCATGTTTTAGGGAGTTGCGTACGAGACGAAGTCGGTGTGTACCGGCATTGGAGCGATGCTGCTCAACCAGGCTGTCGAGGACGAGTTCCGCAAGAAGGTATGGGGATGGGGAGGAGAGGGGGACTCATACTGTCTGTCCAGGGCGATGCCATCACTCGCGAGGAGGCGACTGCCGTGCTCAGGAAGGCCCTCGAGCTCACCATCTACCACGACTGCACCGCCGACAACGACTTCGAGATCGGGTGAGTACTGTAGTCTGGTTACTGTGTCTGGCTCTTACCGTATCTCTTTCAGCTACGTGGACAACGAGGGAGTGACTCTGGGCAAGCAGGAGACGATCATTGGAGACTGGAGCATTGCCGAGGCAAACTGCCAGTACGAGTAGACTGTACTCGACAGGCCGCCTACTGTACTTTCGGCACACTACGGTCCCCATCTTTTTTGTGTAACGTACGTTGTATTACGGTCTCGGTGTTGCTTACATGTAATTTATTCCCACTATTTATATGAGTGTTAAATAAACGTATTGTGTACATGCCTGTTTTGAAGGGTTCTTGATGTTAGGGATGAATATTTCATCGAAGAAATGGGATGGTTGATACAGAAGCGTGTGAAGGCGAGATGCATTCATTCCATTGCCGCTGTTGTCGCTCTCTGGTCGCACCGGCAGCATGGAGACGGGTGAGTTATTCCTGATTCAAGACTATGTTGCCGTGTAGAAGAACTTGAGATCATGTCGACAATGTCGTCGGCGTCGTCGTTCTCGGACCTGTCCGACACCCGCACCTGCATACTCGACGACAGCAACGGATACATCAGGTAGGGTCTCTCTCTCTCTCTCTCTCTCTCTCTCTCTCTCTCTTTCTCTTTCTCTTTCTCTCTCTTTCTTTCTTTCTCTCTCTCTCTCTCCCTCTCTCCCTCTCTCTCTCACCCTCCCTCTGTCAGCCAGCCCCACTCCTCCTTCTCCGACCATGTCCCCTCTCTCGGGGAGCTGTCGCGCGAGTCTGCCGCCTCCGCCTCCCGCGGACAGCCCACCCGTCTTTTGATTCGGCCTGTGAGTGCGAGGGGAGTACTGTAGAGTACCGGTGGGGTACGGTAAAGTATCGGTGGGTACGGTAGAGTACCGTAGTGTGTTTCAGTTTGGCCCGTCTGCGTTGGGCTCGCTGCAGAACCTGCTGGACAAGACTGGCCCGCTGCCGATTGTCGACGCCCACGCGGCGGCTATTGTCAGGGGTTAGGAGAGGGAGGGAGAGAGAGAGAGAGAGAGAGAGAGAGAGAGAGAGGAGAGAGAGAAGGGGAAAAGGGAGAGAGAGGAGAGAGATGGGGAGAGAGGAGAGAGATGGGGAGAGAGGAAGAGAGAGGGGGAGAGGGAGGGAGAGGGAGGGAGGAGAGAGGGAGGAAGAAAGAGAGAGAGAAGAGAGAGAGAGAAGAGAGAGAGAGACTGGAGAGAGAGGGGGAGAAGGGAGAGGAGAGAGAGAGGAGAGGGAGAGAGAAAGAGGAGAGGGAGGAAAGAGAGAGGAGAGAGAAAAAGAGGGGAGAGAGAAAGGAGAGAGAGGGAGAAGGGAGGGAGAGGGGGGGGGGGGGGGAGAGAGAGAAATTGCAGACGTGTCCGTGGCGCTCTCGTTCCTGCACATGCGTCGTCTGTTCCACGGCTCTCTCTCGCCCGAGTCGATCGTATTCGATGCGGACGGGCGCGCCATGCTCTCCCTCCGCACAGTGCGCACCGCCGAACTGTGAGTCTCTCTCTCTCTTTCTCTCCCTCTCTCTCCTTCCTCTCTTTCTCTTTCACTGTGTCTGTCTGTCTCTCTCTCTCTCTCTCTCTGTCTCTCTCTGCCTCTCTCTCTATGTTCCTCTCCAGCCCCGAGGACCTCCCATCTGACATCTTCGCTCTCGGTCGCATCCTGCACCGTATGGTGGCCGGCTCGTGGCCGGTGTTCGACGAGCACGGCTCGCTCCGCCCCCCAGGCCCCGCCCCATTCACCATCAGCCAGGAGGGCTTGCGCATGGCGGGCCGGATGCTCACGCGCTGTCCGCATCTCCGGCCCACCGTCGGAGGGGTACTGTATTCTCGCTGGAGCATCGATATGCAGAAGAAACAGCCGAATGTGTTCATGTTCCCGTAGAGAGAGAGAGAGAGGGAGAGCGCCATCTTACATCTTACCACTTATGAAATCTAACCATGTCTCATCATTTTCACACTGCTTATAAAGAAATTTAGCCGATGTCTTGGTGTGATTGGTTGAATCATAAAATATTTCAATCCACTTTCATATTGAATATAGATTCCTCGAAACAGTTCAATACAGCAATATGAGCAATGACATACGGTATGAGAAAAAGGGGTAAAATGATACAGAAAACATCGAATGTTGACTACAGTCTACGAATCTTGGCAACAAATGGGGGATTACTTTCTAGGAAGGATTTTACAGTTTCATGTTCTGCAGACATTACTATGGAAGGGGTGAGTGAGTTACAAAGCCTATAAAACCTGTTGAAAAATGCACTGCTCTCAAGGGCTGTATCAAAACACGGAACCACGCGCCACCTATGAGAAGTGCGAGAACGAGTTGGTACAAAATTGAAAAGACCATGATAGTCAAGGTATGTAGAGTTTGTGGTCACTTTATGCATGTATGCCACATCATTAAGAATGCGCCGTTGCTCCAATGTTTGTAAGCCGAGAAGTTGTGTAATCGTTGGGGATGTGAGTGCGAACAAACCAGTGCGGTGACATATTCGGCGCGTATAGTATCGCTGCGCAGATTCGATCGCATTCACCGATCCCACATCCTGAGGGTTCGAATGATCAGTCTATTAGATGCAGGTGGACTTGACAACAGACGAGTGTAGGGGTGTTCTTGTCAATGCTATGTATGGATAATTGTTTTGAATTATTTTCGGATCCTCTCTTTTGAACAATGAAAGGCATCAATATCGATAAAACATCTTTATACAGACCTTCATAACTACAGTAACACTGGAGAGATCACGCGAGAGAGCCCGTATAGGTGGGAAGTGAGAGGGAGCGGAGATGGAGGGGATAGGGTTAGTGGGGGAAGGGAGTGAGCAGGCAGGGAAGAAATATCGATCGATCTATGAGTACATGGAACTGATGAGGATGTCGTCCTCGTCCGAGTCTTGTTGGAATTGCTGAAATATGGAGAGTACTGTAGACTACTGTAGGTTACTGTATTCTACCGTACCTGTCGCATGTTGCCGCGTCGGTTCCGCATCACCATTCGGGCCCTCGCTTTCTGCCGGATACACCACACTATGAGAATAGCTGCGGCGAGGAAGCCGAGTCCGGTGTAGACCTGAAAAGTGGTTTTGGAGGTTCTCTCTCTCTCTCTCTCTCTCTTTCTGTCGTGAATAATAATGTAGTTTTATAATAATACGCACCACTTGTTTGGCTGTGAGCACAACGTATCCACTGGGAGCTGCGGTGGTTGTGGTGGCGGGAGTGGTAGCCGCCGGCTTTCCCTCCCCAGCAACCACCTCTCCTCCGCCTCCGCCTCCTCCTCCTCCTCCTACGCCCTGGTTGTAGCCGAAACCCACGTGCGCCCTGAATGTAGGTGATAGGAGTGATAGGGGCTGATAGGGTTGATAAGGGGTGTGATACTTATCGGATTGGTGATAGAGAGTGTTTGACCCTAACGGAATTTTCATTAAAATGCCATAGAGAAGTGCTAAGAGGGGGAGCCGCCTCGAGTATGTCTATTAAAAGAGTTCGGGACGTCGGGGTAAGTACTGACGTGATGAGAGAGAGGGAGAAGAAATAGAGAAAAGAGTGAGAGAGAGAAGAGGGGAGAGAGATAGAGAGAGAGGTAGAGAGAGAGAGAGAGAGAGGTGCGCCCTTCGCACCTGTCCGGGTCGTCGCACTTCCACTCGTCGCTTCCGTCGCTGCACTGTGCCACCCCGTCGCACACATCATACTGCGCGATGCACTCCCCGTTCTTGCAACTGTAATCAGAAACTTTCTATTTTCTACTCGGTCTCAATTTGGTCTCAATCGTTTGCAATTTTTTAATGAAGCGTCGACTGATGGCACGCTATGATGGTGCCGTTCACTTCATTCAGAACAAGGAACACAGACGGACATAAGCAGACACTACTCTTGTCCAATCAAAATTGAAATGCGTTTGTTTCTCACGAGTAGTTCGTATAAGCAATAGACTTGTTTCGACAACAATATGGTCAATGTCACCCTACGAGATAGAATGTTGCTGACACGAATACTATTGGGAAGAATGGAGCCCCTATTAGACGATGAACAGGCAAAAGAACAAGCTGGCTTCAGAAAGAACTTCTCGACAACAGAACATGTTCACACAATCAAAGAACTGATCTGGAAAAGCTACACCTACAAATGCAACCTAGTCCTTGTCTTTCTCGACTACGAAAAAGCCTATGATAGTGTTCTATGGAACGATCTCTGGAATACCATATATGAACAAGGAGTGCCTGGCTACATAATATCAATGCTGGAGAAGGTTTATTCGAATGCTGAGAATGAGATCAAAGTGAATAAGGAGCGAACCAAGGTGAATGTTCAACGAAGAGTGAGGCAAGGCTGCGTCCTCAGCCCTGCCCTTTTCAATGCCGTGCTGGAGCAAATACTGAGAAAAATGAGTTGGATGGAGAAAGGAGTGAAAATTGATGGAGAATATTTGAGTCACCTACGATACGCCGATGATGTTGTTTTATGTGCAAGAAGCAAAGAGACCGCTCAGAAAATGCTAGACGAACTGAGTGTGGAAAGCGGAAAGTATGGATTGCGAATAAGTCAAAAGAAGACGAAGATTCTCACCATTGGACCAAATCAGAACTTGACTCTACGTGGTGCAGAGACAGTGCGAAGTTTCAAATATTTGGGAGTCACAATATCGAAGGACAAAGACACGATTGAACTAGAAAGACGAATGGGAAGTGCGTGGGGAGCGTTCAATAGACATCGACGCTTCCTCACAAGCAGGACTGTGCCCATGAAGAGGAAGCGAGCCGTGATCTACACTTGTGTATTACCGGGAGCCCTCTACTGTTGCGAAACCTGGGCAATGGCGGAAGAACAAAAGGAGAAACTAAGGAGAATGCAACGTCGAATGGAAAGATCGATGGTCAATGTCACCCTACGAGATGAGAAATGAACGATTGCGAGAGCTGACAGGACTACGCGATATTATGGATATTGCATGGAAAAGAAAAACGAATTGGGCAAAGAAGATAGCGACATTCAAAAACCGATGGTCGAGACGAGTAACAGAATGGAGACCGTACGATAAGACGAGGAGAATAGGAGCACCGTATGTGAAATGGAGCGACGACCTGAAGGAGATGATGGAACGGAACGGACGATGTGGCGAGAACTGGGCGACATTAGCGAGGAGTGACAACGACGGTGAATGGAAATCGATAATGCTCACGGGACCAGCTCCATAGCGAGACAATTATGTTTTGTGTATTGAGATTCTGGATAAAGTTTTTGATTTTGATTTGACAATAATAACACAATATTCTCACCTCCACTGCCACATGCCGGGGCAGTGCGGAAGGGCTGGCCGCGCGGGGGATAGGTCCATGTTCGTGTCACCAAACTGCAAAAGGAATCAATCGGAATATCACTTGCCCTGAAGAAAACGCAAGCAGGGGGTAACAAGCACCACCAACAACCAACATAGTGCAAATTAGTGAAATAGGAAAGAAATTGTGGAAAGAGTGACACACATTCGATTTCGGAGGACAGATTCCACCAGATTGAATGATTTTCCACCGTGATTCATAGAATTGTTTGCATCTCAATGCGTTCATTTACAAGTGAGAAGAGCTAATACTGGTAAATAGTAAATGGTTATTATAATTATTGTTTTAGCAATCAATAAAGTTATAATACAAAAATTTACAGTTATAATATTCTCACCTGTGCACTGGTGCGAACCAGAATAGCTGCGAATAGGGCTAATGTGAATCGGTTCAAAGTTGACATCTGAAAATGTCGATATGTAGAAAACATGATAAAATGTTTCGAAATAGGGTTTCGAACGACAAAACAGCGTGGTGTCAGATGGCTGGTTGGGAGGGGAGGGGGGACGGCCGCTTATGGGGGTGTATCGATCGCGCTCCCCTCGCTATCTCTGAGAGAGGGGGCGGGGCGTGTGGAGCCACATTGCCTGAGGGCACACCGGATGGCAATGCATAATGCAATGAAGCGCCGGCCGACGTTTCAAGGCTTGGTGTGTGTGATTTGGGAAATGCGTCTCATTTTTTTTTGTCTCTCTTCATCTCATTCATTTTCTATTTATTGCGCATGTTGCAAAGAAAGTAGAACACGAGTCAACGAGTTTATTTGATAGCGAGAATCAGAATTGGCGAGTGGGATATCTAGAAGCGGGAGCGGGGGCTGCCGCCGAGTCATATCCGCCGGCGGAAGGAGCAGGAGCAGGAGCAGGAGCAGGGGGAGGGGGAGCAGTCTGTCCGTATCCTCCTCCTCCTCCTCCAGCAGCTGCAGCCTGGCTCTGGTAGCTGCCTCCCTCCACGGCAGCGGTGCGAGGCGGGCAGGGGCAGTAGGCGGCATCCGATCCCGGCGCTCCGTCAGCTCCCGGCTGTCCGGGTCCTCCGGGCGCTCCAGGGGCGCCGTTGTTTCCGGGGGGACCCGGCGGTCCGGGAGGTCCGGGAGGGGGAGGCTGTGAATAGCCGGCAGGGGTCTCGCCATCCGGTCCCGGCGGTCCGGCAGGTCCAGGCGGTCCAGCGGGTCCGGGCATGTTGTTGATCTTGACGCCCGGAGCACCAGGCGCCCCGTCCTGTCCGGGACCTCCCGGATGCCCATCGGGTCCAGGTGGCCCAGGTGGTCCAGCGAGTCCCGCCTCTCCCGCCGGCCCCGACTGTCCGTCCTGTCCTGGCGCTCCAGCATTTCCAGCCGGTCCAGCGGGTCCGTCGGGTCCGGGCGGTCCAGGTGGTCCGGCCTCGCACTTGATGCACTCCTTGGCACTGTCGGAGCCGCTGGCTTGCCCGACGTTTCCGGGCCGTCCATCGTCTCCCTTCTCTCCGGGCTCTCCAGGCTGTCCGGGCTGTCCGGGAGGGCCGGGCGGACCAGGGGGACACTGCTTCGCGGCGGCACCGGATGCGGAAGCAGAGGCAGATGCTCCTTGCGCATACCCACCCCTCCTCACGCGAGTCCACACGCGCTCACCCTCCATCATTGAGCCCCACGCGTCGGCGGCGAGTTGCTGAAAGGAATCTCTCCCTTCTCTCTCTCTCTCTCTCTCTCTCTCTCTCTCTCTCTGCCCCCTCTCTCTCTCTCTCTCTCTCTCTCTCTTTCTCTCTCTCTTTCTCTCTCTCTCTATTATAAGAATCTCTCCCTCTCTCTCTCCCTCTCTCTCCCTCTCTCTTCCTCTCTCTCCCTCTCTCTCTATTCTATATCTCTCCCCTCCCCTCTCTCTCTACCTTGAACTCTGCCATGTCTCCGTCGACCTTGTTCTGGAAGTGGCCGACATCTGTGAGGATGTCGTTGAACTTGTAGAAGACGGTGATGAGTGAGAGACAGGAGAAGAGCAAGCCGGTCGAGATCACACACCGCAGCTTGATCATCCTGAAAAGATCAAAATTTAGGTTTCACGCTATACACCCTATGATAATGGCTAGTAAGCATATTCGTTGTTCACCTTAGTTGTGAGACGTTCAGTCGTGGTTTGTCTGCCATTGGAGTGAAGTTGCCCGCTTTTATAGTGCTACTCTACAAGGTATGGTCTCTCTTCCGGAACCGGTGTTGTCTCACCTATCAGCTACTGATCCCGTGTCGGAACGGATGGCTGCTGGCAGCATGCGAGAGTGGCGAGTAGTGTGAATCAAATGTTACCATTCTTGTATTAGTTCCTCGTTTTCGCTGGTTGAACCTCTGCTCGTCTCATCTTTTGAACATCAATGCTTCTTGCCATTGGTTATTCCTTCGTGTGTGTATTTTTTTATTGCATTAACCATCTCATCGAACCTCTGTCGGCAAGAAATGTGGTTAGTTCTCTCATCGCCAGCAGAATCACAGATCACTGATCCAAATTCCAAAACCAAATCACATTCAACGAGAACGAAGAATGGTGCGGAAAATATATTTTATCAATCAGCCATCAATGCCAAACATTGGCTGTCCTCTGCAGTAAAATATGCAAAAACATCATGTATCATTCAATACATGAATAACCTTCATCTTCTCTTCAGTACCCCTTGCCCTCTCTCGCCCTCGCAGCCTCGGCCATCTCGTCGAATCGACTGCTCTGTCGGTTGTTGTACAGCGCGGCCGGCGGGACGGGGTTCGTCAGCGTGTCCCGGGAAGAAGCTGGAAGCATAGTGTACAACATTGTTTCACAGAAACATCTATGACCACTATAGCTGTTAGAAACATGCGCCGACTGGGAACGTGACCGATAAGAGGGTTAGCGGCACAAGCGAGCAATACGCCCCGTGCAAAGAGCTCAGAGTCAGAAGGTGCGGACAAACTGCTAAAAATGTCAAAATGTTTCGCCAAACATGTAGAAGTTTGGCGGCGAAAGTCAGGCCTGAGTTTCCGAAACTCCTACATCTTTGGCGAAAGTCGGACATGAAACTTGGGGCAAGTTTGTGAAACTATTAGATCCCAAACGGTGGGTGGGTCTCGCCACGATACAATTGAACAACTTGGCGAAAGTACTGTATGCTGACAAATTGCCAGCCGCACCACGCAATCAGCTGTTTCCGGACTGTTTTCGTTTCTATACGTTTTGTTATCGTTTTTCGTACGTTTATACCTCGTTTTCAATCAGTGACGTTGTGCAATATGTTTCTACGTGCCGTTCATTCATAGATGCCGTATTAAGTGACGCCTTCTCGTCCGTTTCAACTTTTTTCTACTCTTCGTGATCAATAATTGATTGACTTCATGATTTCAGGACAAACAAAACAAACAACACCGGAAAGAAGGGAGGATCAGCGATAACGGATACAACACAAAACACACTGAAAATAACGGCCACTTCAAGATCAAGAACTTAATTTATATACAATATGTGTGAATATGTTTATTGAGTTGATTTAATAAAGATTAGTACAAAATTTTACGAATACATGTATAGCCCGCGCCAGAGCGATAGTTTTCGATCTACCTCGCTTTCGGTTCGAAATACGGTGCCATAACCGTCTGCCTCTCTTGATTTGCGCGCTATTGTCGAGAGCTGACTCTCCGTCTTCCTCTGATCTACCCCACTGCGCGCAACTTATTGCGAGCATAAAACTATATGTTGTTGTGACGATACTTGGTAAACTCATTCGTCGATGGCACGTGGCTTCCGACGTTGTGATGATACGTTTGTCCTGAAATCATGAAGTCAATCAATTATTGATCACGAAGAGTAGAAAAAAGTTGAAACGGACGAGAAGGCGTCACTTAATACGGCATCTATGAATGAACGGCACGTAGAAACATATTGCACAACGTCACTGATTGAAAACGAGGTATAAACGTACGAAAAACGATAACAAAACGTATAGAAACGAAAACAGTCCGGAAACAGCTGATTGCGTGGTGCGGCTGGCAATTTGTCAGCATACAGTACTTTCGCCAAGTTGTTCAATTGTATCGTGGCGAGACCCACCCACCGTTTGGGATCTAATAGTTTCACAAACTTGCCCCAAGTTTCATGTCGCCAAAGATGTAGGAGTTTCGGAAACTCAGGCCTGACTTTCGCCGCCAAACTTCTACATGTTTGGCGAAACTTCGACATTCCAAAAGCGAAACTTTGACTATTTTAGCAGTTTGTCCGCTACTAGAAGGAGTCAGAACACTGTGACGACATCTGATTCAAATGCATCGCATTCATCGGTCAGTCGCCTTATTGGCTAGGTCGTTGTATAACTCGAATCTGCTGAATCTTCTGCGCGCGTTTCTACCTTATTTCCTCATCCCTCGATATCTGTTTATGCCTGCAGTAGTGAGTTGTATAGAGTTTGCTCAGAATCACCTTTAAAGGAACAGTGGCGACTTACTTCTGCAACTAGCTCTTTTGAACGCGCATTACCACTTATGCAAAACATTTGCCGTAGACAGGACTCGAACCAGCGAGGTCTGTGCCTCTACAGCGCACACACGCATTGAGCCACATAGTAAATGAACGTGCTTCTTTCGTCTGGGATTATGTGTTCTCTTGCTATTTCTGCAGTATTGAAGAGTTCAACGGAATGGAAGTCGTGGTGGGACCAATTTCGAGTTTGAAATAAAATGTTGCAACAGCGAGTTGCAACATTTGAAAGCAACGGATAATCGTTGTTCTTTCTCACAAATCGATTAAGAATTTGTTTTATATGAATCTTTTAAACATTCCGAGTCAAAAATAAGTCGCCAGTGTACCTTTAATCATCAGATATGTCAACCCAAATATGCACTTGCACATGCAGCCAGTGATGGATGATGTTTCCGGCACCCACATCTTCTCATTTCGTTCCGGAATATGTTTTGTGTTTTGTGTTATGATGTGTGATCATGCAGAGAAGTCTCTTTATAAGATGCCATTGCACTCGGGCATGTGAGATATGAAGCAATCGTTGCATCGCCGTAATCTAGATAAAAACTCGACCGTCAGTCTGCGGACAGAGTCTGCGGTCAGATACATTGATAGACAAACTATTTAGCAACGCTTGGCGAGAAAGAATGGAGGGTGAGAAGGCAACAACTTTATTAGGATGTTAGTAATCAGTAGTGTGGGGACAGTGGAGACGGGGTATAGACCGTCAGTGATGGTGCGCGAAAGGGAGAGGGGGTGGATAAAGTAGATGAAACGATTGTGCGGGAGAATAGAGGAGTGTATGCGTTGCTCACTCTACCGACCATCTGTGATGCACTCGTTGGGGCAGACTCGGTGGGAGATGGGCCGGGTGGGGTGCATGTTGGGACGCCCGTTCACCAGCTTACTCGTCGGCGTCAGCTGAAAGTCCGAATCGTGGATTCTCAGGTTTTCTAGAACCATAACAGCTAGTACTCTACTGCAGCTGACATCACACATCTCCCCACTGATGCGTTCGCACTACACATCCGGAAAGTGAAAGGGGATTGAAGCATGCGGATAGTGAAAGAGCGTAGAAGTCTTTATGACCATCATGCATCCATATTAGCGTGTACACGTGAGGGAAAGGAGAAAAGATACTCGAGTGACGTCATCATCAGGGTGACGTCATCATTATCGTGACGTCATCTAGCACTTGTCGAGGCAGACGTTGTGGGAGACGGGCGCGTTGTGACCGCTCGCGTCGCCCTTGACCATCTGAAGGGGATAGGGGATAGGGTGAGGGGCATGCGGGAAGGAGGAGGAGAAGAAGGAGAAAGAGTAGGAGCAGGTAAAGGAGGAGCAGGAGTGAAGGAGGAGAAGGAGGAGAAGGAGGAGGAGTAGGAGCAGGCATGAGAAGTAGAAATAGGAGGAGGAGAAGTAGCAGAAGGACGGAGCAGAAGTGAAAAAGGAGGATCGGACACTCACATGCCACATCTGACACTTCTCGAGCGAGTGGCCGCGGGGTCCGACGGCGCCGAGAGGACGCGAGAACGTCGCCTTCAGCTTGTTGCCTGAACAGTCTCTCTCTCTCTCTCTGTCTCTCTCTCTCTCTTTGTTTCTCTCTCTCTCTCTCTACCACTCTCCACTCACTGTTGAACTTGAGTCCAGACGGGTCGATGGTGGCGTCGTTGTCGACATCGGGCGGACCGTATCTAGAATGATTTCGGTACGACTATCTCTCTCTCCTCTCTCTATCTCTCTCTCCTCTCTCTCTCTCTCTCTCTCTCTCTCTCTCTCCTTCTCCCTCTCTCCCCTCTCCTCACCCCGAGGCGTGTCCGGTGACGTAGCTAACCTTGCTGCTCTCGATGCGGAACATGATCACATCGAGGTCGGACTGAAATGATTCATATGACGTCATGAGAGATGACGTCAGTCAGACGACCTACCATGTCGGGTCCGAATCCGATGCCGGCCCACTCGTCGTTGCCGATGTTGTTGTTCTCGTAGTCGAAGTGCACCGTGTTTCCCTTCACCTGAACGAAAGTGGGTTTGAAATAACAACATTATCTGTTGGGTTGATGGACTTGGTGTTCGTGCGTATGAATAGATTGAGCTGAGACAAGATACCCTGTTGAAACCATATCCTAAGATTTATTGGGTTTATCGGTCTGGTGTTGGTTTCGTATTCAAATCGTTAAAACTTTGTCTTGTGCTATCTTGCATGTTGCGAACACTGTCGACGTACCGAGTAGGAGATCTGGACGTCTCCATTCCCGAATTTGCACTGCGCAGCGACAGCAGAGACGACCGCAAGGAGAGACGCCAATCGAAGCATGCTTGAAACGAGAGTAGCTTCGAAACCACGTTCCGATGCAATTTCGAAGACATTCAATCAAAATAAGTGTACATAGTTAAAACAGATGC
Source organism: Rhabditoides inermis (assembly GCA_963966185.1). Lineage (NCBI taxonomy): Eukaryota > Metazoa > Nematoda > Chromadorea > Rhabditida > Rhabditidae > Rhabditoides > Rhabditoides inermis. The sequence goes on along the minus strand of CAWZYM010000016.1, from coordinate 292,371 downwards.
CAGCCTACATTATTAACGAATCAGACAACATTAGGAACGTTGAGAGACTAAAGAGTGACAGCATGACGTGGTAGCGGGAAAGAGGTGTGTATCCAGTGGTAGGCTCTCCGGAGAGTGGTGTGCAAACCGACTGGTAGGTAAACGGAACAGCAGGGGTGGGATGACCCAGATCTCGAGAAGTACTGGTAATGAAGTAGGTAGCGGTATAGGTGTGGGGAGTATTCTCGCAGACTGAGCCCAAGACTGTACGACTGTGGGGAAACCGGTTCGCGCGCGGCTTCTGACTTCTGATAGATTTGATTCGGCGAAAGCGCCACTGCTCTTTTTTAGCGCACGCCGAATGCGAAATGAATCAGATAATTGACGAGAACAAAAACAGAACAGAACTTCGATTGGTTGATGGTTGATGATTGATGGTTGGGGGGAAGCATGGGAGATCTGATTAGTATACCCAGTCAGAAAACTGAATATGACGGATTTCGCATGGTTTGTGGCTGGGGTGTGAGATTTGGGAGAAGGTGTACGGACTGAAAAGTGCTACTCTTTTTATACGTCCGATTAGAGCAAGTATGCGTTGTATGGAAGAAATACGGAATTAGTCGAGCCGAGATCCAAAGGAGTACCCATTTGTCACAGTTTCTTCTAGTTGACTAAATGAAAGAATACACTCAACTCGCACTTTTCAGTTTCCTTATCTTCTCTCTTTTTCTTCTGACTTGTGTTTTCGTCCAACTCTTCTGATTCATGCCCTGTCTCGCTGCCGCACTGTGATATCAATCAATTGAACGAGTGTTTATTAGGGGAAAGGTGATATGACGATATCAAGCATTGTTTATAATTTATCACATGCTTATACGCTAGGAATCTAATACATAGCTGTTCTTCTAACGACTGAACAAACATCGACTAACCAGTTTTCGACCAATGACGTCATAAAGTGTTGTGTTGTGTGCGCTTGACAGATCGTAGCACACTCCACGAAATTGTCGAAAATTAACATTTCATATTTTCGCGCCACTTTTTTTTGTTTTGTTTGTGTTTGTGATGATATGAGCATTGGTAGCATGTCATTCGTCTGTAGAATCAATTATCAAACTCTAAATTCGTATGATAATGTTTTATAAGTAGTTCTTTTGATCCGTGATTCCACGATTATTCAATTTTTCTCACGAGTTTCGTGCGCTTTCGCAAGCGAGCTCTTTACCTAATCCATTGCAACGTAGCATAATGAGAAAGGCGGATGCGTGAGAGAGGGAGAAAGGGAAATATAGGGAGGGAGAGAGGTTTGCATGCGAGTGAGAGAGAGGGTGCGCTGTCGGAGTGTGCGCATTGATCGGCGGGCGCTGGCGAGAGAGAGAGAAGGGAAGAGAGTAGTGTCTCTCTCGCGGCTGGAAGGAAGGCCGAATGCGGGATTGTCTTGTCTTCCCCCACTCTCTCCCCCGTCCGCCGTCTCTCGTCTCATCTCCGATCGAACACGTCGTCTGTATCTGTCCATGCTTCTTCTCTACGCTGCACTGCTGGAATGCGCCTTGCAGTTTTGAATGTTTGCGAAAATTGCTTGCCTCACCCCTGGTCAATAGAGTGAGACCACGCGTGACTAAGCTTTTGTCAGCGCTCTGCAATCATATCACCGATGATGATAATCACCGTCGAGTGTTTCTTATTGTTGAGGTTCTCTTCTCGTTTGTATACGCAATGTTGACTATGACGTCGAGGTATTGCCTCGGTGTAGGCTTCTCTTCTTTCATCTTCCCCCACCCGCTCCCTCACCACGACCCGCCATCGATTTTGGCCATATTTGTGTGCATGTATGTGTGTTTGGGGCTTGTTTCCCATGGCTTCCTTTTTTGTGCTCACTTATATCATTGTCTTATCGGGCACGCTGCCCTTCCCATCTAATTCATTTTGAGCTGTCACTCAGAGCCGCGCTGTTCGTATGGATATTGAATGCCGCAAATACATTCCACGTATTGAAACGTATCGTACGTTTTTTCAGCTGGGAATGCAGACTATCGAGAAGGCGCTGCATCAACCGATGCCCTTCACCACCGGCGGGCAAACCATCACCGACCGGTGCGTTTCATTATTCTAATGTTGTAATTCATTCATTAATCGTAGTATTTGCTTGGTTGTTGTATAATATCAACTTCTAAACCACTCTATTTATTATATATGTAGTTTTATGATGTGCAGGTTAACGGCGGCGAAGCACTCGCTGGCTGGATCGCAGCTGGGGAAGACGATCTGCAAAGCCACCACCGAGGAGCTGATGGCACCCAAGAAGAAGCACCTCGACTGTGAGTGAAGCAATCCATCTGATTGATGATCATCAATCAATCATTTATTCGACGTTGTACGTATTGTGTTTACGTTAAGTTTGTTATTTGAGTTATGTATTTGTCTGCATTTGGTTCTTGCAGACCTGCTGCACTGCACGAACGAGCCGAACGTGTCGATTCCGTCGATGGCTAATCTGCTGATCGAACGCACGCAGAACCCCAACTGGACAGTCGTCTACAAGTCCCTCATCACCATACACAACGTCATGTGCTACGGAAACGAGGTGAGCAGTGTCTTGCTTCATTGTCCTGTTGTTTTGTTTATTATTGAATTATTGGAGGAAGAATACATGGTGTGTTGCAGCGTTTCTCGCAGTACCTCGCCTCGTGCAACACCACATTCAATCTCTCCTCGTTCCTCGATAAGAACTCCACTTCCGGTGGGTATTGATTGATTGAATGATTGATTGATTATCTTTGTGTATGTATCGATTGCGTTGCAGGCTACGACATGTCTCAGCACGTGCGCCGCTACGGCAAGTACATCCAGGAGAAGATCGCCACGTACCGGGCGTGCGCCTTCGACTTCTGCAAGGTATTCACATTCGTATTTTACTATTGACATGTTCTATGTTGTATTGTGTGCGTTGAACAGTGTGTGCAAGTTATAAGTGCTTCACACCGTCATGCCGATTGATGGTTGGCGAGAGAGAGAGAGAGAGAGAGAGAGAGAGAGAGAGAGAGAGATGGGATCCTTGTTTTGTGTGCAGGTGAAGCGCGGTCGTGAGGACGGTCTGCTGCGCACGATGCACACTGACAAGCTGCTCAAGACGCTGCCTCTCCTCCAGCAGCAGGTCGACGCACTCCTCGAGTTCCAGGTATGTCACCTGCATTTGTATGCGTGTATCATTGTCCCTATGTGGCAAACTATTGGAAGGCAAACTATTGTTTTGCCAGTATCAGATACGAGACAGTTCGTTGTTTGATGATTTATCGTTCGAATGTGTGTATGAGGAAGGCAACGCGAAATTACTCGTCGCCTCTGAGTAATGTGTCACTTTCTGAGTAGGAGTACTCAGTCTTGCAATGCGCGGGCGCGGTCTCAGAGTGGATGAAGCGCTTGACGCGCGAGAAGACGGGCAGATGTGTGTGGAGTGGGGTGGTCATTCTCGTGGAGGCAGCAGACTGCGTGCGCTTGTTGACATGGGCGAGCCACTTGGTGGAGAGGAGGTCGGCGTGTCCCGCGCCCTCGACAAACAGTGGTTCGACCGGCTGAGCTAGCGACTCGAAGATACGGCGACCCTCCGAGATGTCGACCACCTGATTATTGGATTTGGATTGGACCATCAAACGTTGCTCACCTTGTCGGATGTTCCGTGGATGACGAGGGTGGGTATGTGCACGCTGGGAGCTTTGTCGATGTTTCGGAACGAGTCGAATCGGGTGAGTAGGTGCTTGAGACGACTGCACAGCGAGATAGAGAGGATAGATGTGAACGGCGCGAGAAGAATCACTCCTAAATTACTGTGTACCACCGTCCACCGATCGCTCGCACCTTCCACTCTTTCCGGGTTCTGGCTCGCGAGGTCGATGGTAGCTGTTGTTCCGAGTCCGTATCCCATGAGTATGATCTAGAGAGAATGCCGGAATAATTGGAGACAATGTTGCGTACCTTCTTTTCTGGCCAGTTGCTGCGAGCCATGTCGTATATGGCTCGAATGTCCGCGTATATGTTAGCTTCGGATGCGGTTCCGATGCTGTAGCCGTGGCTGGAATGCCATGTGTCCAAGAGACCGAGTGGCTCTCATCTAACCCCGAGTAATCGAAAGCGAGTATGTGGCACTCGAACATGTTGGCCTGATCGAACATGTTGACGAAGCGGCACGAGTTGATCGCTCCAATATCACATTCGGAACGATTCGAGAATATGATAATCTGAAAGAGTAGATGGAGAAGATCTGATTTCCGCCTTGACATACCTTGTTGCTCGATTGAGAAGGCGATATCTGGGCCCATACCAGGACCGAGCCACGGAGAGTGGACGTGGTGCCTGTAACATTCTAACATTCTCATACAATCGTATAGTTTTATTATAAAATGAAAACCTGCCGTCACTCTTTCCGGGTGCCACTCGTGCGGCTCGATACAGTGGCAAGCTCCAGTATTTAGAACTTCGAATTCTTTTCCGACTAGCTGAAAAGTAGGTGTTGATGTGCAGCAATGACGTGCACCATCTCACTTGTTTGGCATTGTATCTTCTCGACTTCCGGTCTTCTCTCAGTCGAGTCGTGTAGCTCGGCCAGTACCTGCGCCAAGAGAATGCAAATTTGCGACGGATGTATTCGGGAAGTGGAGGGCAGCAGAAGATGTATGTGTAGTAGAGTGCGAACGCGAGGCCAATGACCAGCGCGACGAGGAGAATGAGCGGTGACGCGATCACGTATAAACATATCGTAATCTGAATAAAGAGGACTTTGTCGCCATTTATTGCGTACAACCCCACCACCCGTCGACACTTTCCCGGGCGTGCTCGCGAATGATCTCGCACGGACAGAATAGGCCGCGCCTGACATCGTTCGATGTACAAGCCCCATATTGATGGAAGAGCAAGAGTGATTGTGTACCTCGTCATCTGCTGATTCACTATCGTTCGACAGACCGACCATTGTCGTTGAAGAAGAAGGGAGAAATGACGACACTCGGTTGTCATAGTTTATGCAAATATATAATTTCATAAGACACAGCAATTCTACTATTCTGAGATTGTGGACAAGGTCTGAATGTCGGAGAGATGGAAGGACGTGCTGGACTGGGGCTGTTTGGTGTGCGAGGGCACATTCCACGGATAGCTGCGCGCGGGCGCCGTCTCTGTGTAGAGGAAGCGTTTGATTCGCGAGAAGACGACAAGTTGTTGTGTGTCGTTGCCACTGCGTCGGAAGAGCACCGTGTACCGGTCGGGCGAGTGGACGGGGGCGCGCCACTTGGAGGAGAGCAGGTCGTGGTGCTGGCCGCCCTCGACGAACAGCGGTTCGACCGGACGGGCAAGACAGCCATGCAGGAGCTGGCCGTGCGACCAGTGGATGGCCTGAATTACTATGTATTGAGGACGTAACGCTCTACGCACCGCGTCGTGGGTGCCGTGTATGATGAGAGTGGGTATGTGGACGTGCGGCGCCTTGTGCATGCTTCGGAACGCGTCGAATCGCGCGAGATGCGGCTTGAGCCAATGACAACAGTCCACGGTCAGCAGACCGGACGCCAGTGGGGCGAGCAGAATCACGCCTGTGGAACAAGGGTACTGTCGGAACAAAAAGGACAATGTACCCTCCACTCCTTCCGGGTTCTTGCTCGCGAGGTCGACTGCAGCGGTGGTGCCGAGTGAGATGCCCATGAGAATGATCTGAACAGGAATGGATACACACAGATTGGAATGCACTATGCACCTTTTTGTGCGGCCAGGTGGCGCGTATCATCTCGTATACGGCTTCGATGTCTGCGTATATGTTGGCTTCCGACGCTGTGCCGGTGCTGTAGCCGTATCTGAAGTATGAAGATGCAGATAGGTTACAGCGATTACGATACCCCGAATAGTCGAATGCGATAATGTCGCTGTTGTAGAACTTGGTCTGCCGGAAGATGTTGATCTTGTTGTCGGGATTGAGTACGCCCAGATCACCAGCATTGCCGTTTGCAAATATGATAATCTGAACAGAATAATTTTGACATTACATTACTGAGGTCTGTTCTCGGGGCCTTGTCACCTTATTCGTCGTGTCCTCGGATGTGGGCGAGATTTTTGCCCATACCAGAACTGAGCTATGCTTGGTCGTCACAGTACCTACTTTCCATGTATAATGTGATCATGACGATAAGTACCTGTCTGCACTCTGTCGCTATGCCACTTGTGCGGAGCGCACCTCATGTGCAGCTCGAACTGGTTTCCAACCAGCTGAATCGTGCTCGAAGAGTATCGAAGAGTTCATAATACCTGCTTGGCATTTCGTATTTTCTTTGACGGATCGCTCGTGAGTGTGACGGTATATCTCTTGAAGTGCCGAAACGGTGAGAAGGCAAACTTTCGTCGAATGTATTCGGGTATGGGCGGACAGCAGAAGAGGTATATGAAGAGGGGAATGTAGAGGAGGAGAGAGAGCAGTAGCAGCGGAAGTGTGACCAATACGAACCAAAGAGTAGTCTGAAAGGAATATGATGGTTGATGGTTAGGTTTTTAACATGACATACCTTGATCCACCTGCACACACTGCGGCGACGCGGCTTGTCGGGTTGTGGCGGTATCGCTGCCTGGAGTAGATTTGGAAGATGTTTTGATAAAGGATGAACATACCTCGACATTGCTGTCAGGCGGATGGCTACTGTCATTTTCGGCCGAGACCGACCCGGTCATTGTCAAGCGGGAGGATGGAATGACTGGGGAAATGCGAGATGCTAAATGTGAAGTGAACACGTGTTTGTAGGTGACGACTGCCGAGCTGAACAATGGCGTTATCAACTGCTCGTTCATTCTGCTCTTCCGCGATCTCATCCGCCTCTTTGCCTGCTACAACGATGGAGTGAGTATGTTTCATCAATTAATCAATTTATAGTTGATTCACTATAGTTTTGTGATCGATGCTTGATGCGTTGTTAGCGCAACAGAGAAGAGGATAAAGTAAAGAGTAGTTGCGTGATTTCAGGTGATCAACCTCCTGGAGAAGTACTTTGACATGAACAAGAAGCAGGCGCGCGACGCTCTCGACATGTACAAGACGTTCCTCGTGAGTTTCTCTCTCTCCCTTTCTCTCTCTCCCTCTCTCTCACCCTCTCTTTCTCCCTCTCTCTCTCCATCTCTCTCCCCCCTACCGTACTGTCCCTGTTTCAGTCCCGTCTCGATAAGGTGGCCGAGTTCCTCCGCGTGGCTGAGAGTGTCGGGATCGACAAGGGCGAGATCCCCGACCTGACTCGCGCGCCCGCCTCTCTGCTGGAGGCTCTCGAGTCGCACCTCTACCAACTGGAGGGAGGCCGCGGAGGACCCATGCCCACCGGACAGGTGAGAAAGGGTGTTAAATCGTTATCGCAAACATTTTATGTTTATACATAAGTGAGGATGTGTCCATGTGTCATGAAAGGAAAGCGTGTGATGCGATTGAAAGTCTGTGTTGCAGCCTCTCCCGGCGTCTCTGACGGGGCAGGCGGCGGCCGCTCCGGCGATGCAGATGCAGCAGATGGGATACGGGATGGGAGGAGGGGGAGGAGGGGTGATCCAGCAGCAGCCCATGCAGCAGCCAGTCATGAACGAGCAGGAGAGACAGGCGTGAGTGGGGGCAGGCTCTCTCTCTCTCTCTCTCTCTCTCTCTCTCTCTCTCTTCTTTCTTTCACTCTCTGTCTATCTACCTCTCACCCACTCTTTTCCCTTCTTTCTCCATCCCTCGACAACGAAATGTTGAGAGATTGAGACAGTTCTTTGAGATGAGTGAGAGAGAGAGAGTTAGAGTATCCATTCCATTCCAGTCGCTTCCTGGAGATGGAGAAGGAGCGTCTCCGCCAGTTTGAGGAGAGCAAGAAGTCTGGCGGCGCGGCGTTCAATCCGTTCGCGGCCGACGCCTCGGCTGCTGCCGCCGCCGCGGCACCCCAAGTGGTAGGCGAGAAGGTGTGTCGTGGTTTGTGGGTGTGATGTGTTGGTGTGAATAGATGTGTCCTGTGCAAAGTAGCGGGACGTTTTTTCTCCCTTCGCAGCTGACTTTGAAATGGGTTTTCGAGCCTTTGAAGTGACTAACCACACGTTAAGTATATTGTGTGAATGATTGAGAAGATTGTCACCTTGTCACGTGGTTGTCGAGATTGCCTAGTGTTCTCGTTCTGACCGGGCGTGTCCTTGCAGCCTCCGCAGCAGCAGCAGCAACAGCAGGACCTTCTGGACTTCAACGCATCCGCGTCGGCGGCGGCGGCGCCCGCCCAGCCAATGGACCCCTCCAACCCCTTTGCCAACTTTGGAGCCGCGCCCCAGCAACAACAGGTGCGCTTAGCCCCCGTTTGTCCCCATTATTACACATTTTTGAAATTGTTTGAAATGTACGCTTCACTGGGAGTGTATGGTTGGGTGTGATTTTGGTGGTGTAATTCACGGCACGTACTTGGAAAAGAATCCAAAATGATTATCGATTAGGATTAACGTATTTGCAGGCGCAGCAGCCCAATCAGCAGCAGCTGCACCAGCAGATCCTCAGCATGTACCCCCAGAACAGTGAGTATCGATTGATTGATTCCGCAGTGAGTGAAGTGACGTGCACCTGTGTAGTGAGTAGTGAGTGCGTAGCGGTCGATTGTGCTAGTAGTTGTGATGTACTGTTGTGTTCGTAGTGTACGGTATGCGGACGCCGGCGCTACAGCCGCAGTACATGATGGGAGGAGGAGGAGGGATGCAGCAGCAACCCCAGCAACAGCAGCAGTTTGCCCACTTCAACGGAATGAACGGCATGAATGGAGCTATGCAGCAGCAGCAGCCACAGAGGACAGGTCGGACATGGACAGGGGTGCATGTGTGAATGTGTGCGTGTCATTGTTGTCGAACCACCACCACCACCGCGCGCGCGTTGTTGTTGTTGTTGTTGTGTTTCTTGTCCCGTCCATGTTGATTTCCCCTCTGCCAGATGCGGGCTTTGCGCCCCAGCAGCAGCAGTGGCAGCCCAACTTTGCCGCACAGCAGCAGTTTGCCCCGCCCCCGCAGGCTCCGCCCCCGCAGGGAGTGCCGCAGCAACAACAACCGGAGGTGGTGAGTGTTATGGGAATGAGAGTTGTGGATTGTGTGCTGATTTCAGGATGCATCGAATCCGTTTGGATCGGGATGGGGTGGCGAGCCGGCTGCCACTGTGCAGTCTGTCAACCCGTTTGCGTCGGGTCAGTGGTTTTCCCTATATTTCTTTTTATTCTCTGTTCCAACTTTTTGGAAAGAGAGTACTGTTAGCGATTTCTAGTAAATCTCTTGATTTGAATTGATTGTTTATTTAGAAGCCCCACCTGCTGCTCCTACTCCCCCGCAGCCTCCGCGCCCCGCCCCGCCCACCTCGCAGGCCACGCCCACCCAGCCGGTGCCCATTGGTGGAGGAGGAGGGGGAGGGCTGAGTGTCTACGAGCAAACGCCATTCTGTGAGTTGGCTAGTCGATCCATTGGTCGATTGATATGTGGGATTGGATGACTTTTCTCTTTCAGCGCAGAACGACGGCAGCTACACGCAACAGCCGCAGTTTGGACAGCCGCCTACGGGTATTTATTGATTTTTTAAACAATTTCACTTTATTTTGTATTAAGACGTTATTATCAGTCTATTGCAGGATATCAGCCGCCTGAGCAGCAGGGTTTGTACGAGTATCGTGTTTTGTGTATTGTATATTCCGCGTGTTTGTATGTGGTTGGTGGTTCGACATGTGCATGCCGTGTTGTGGGTGTACTGTATCTGGAACGTCGGCGAGTACTGTAGCTCACTGTTGCTGTTTGCAGGAACGAACCCGTTCCCGACGGCCGGTGGTGCAGATATCGACTCGACCCTTTCCAATCTGGCGGATAACCTGAACATTTCCGGACAGCAACAGCAGGGGTGAGGGAGAGGAGAGAGAGGGGGGGGGAGAGGGGGAGGGAGACGTGGCTGTTTCAGGAAGCCAGTGCAGTGGCAGGGCCAGCCTGGCCAGCCGCCGCGGCCCGCGGGAGCCCCCGCCGGATACGGAATGCCCCAGCAACAGCAGCAGCAGTACTGGGGACAGCAGCCGCAGCAGGGTGAGTCCTCCTCAGCTTATGTTACATATCATACTGTAGAGTGGGATTTGCAGAGGAGTTGTGTTTATACGTGTGCATAAGTCATAAAATACATGGGCAAAAACATTTGGTAGCAGCTGTTGAGGAAGGGACAGGCATACTGACTGACTGACTGAGGTGGTGGATGAGAAGTGATCCCCTTGCTTGCAGGTATGATGTATGGTCAGCAACCGGTTGCCGGCAACCCCTTCCAGCAGATGGCCTATGGTCAGCCCCCTCAGCAACAGCAGCCGCCGCAGCAGAACCAGCAGCCGTTTGGGTTCTAGGGGGTGCGACGCAGTCTCAAGGGTGCGACGCAGCCACTGCCCCTATTCAATTTTTTCACACACACACACCCATTTTTGTACACTAGCGAATCTCGCCATTTTTCCCCGCGGATGATGTTTTGATTTTTTTAGTAATTTATTTGACTGTGTGGATTTGGCGTTTTGAGATACGACTCCCAGATCCCCTGTGCAATATAGTCTCCATGTCCAATCCCCCCCCAGTACTAAGAGGTGACGTCATAATATTGATTTTTGAATGAGATGGCCAGATTGATTTGTGAGAGTATTGATTAATTGTATTGTATGAGTGTAGTGTGAGGATCGATTCCCTCCTCTCTCTTTTATTTGTAATCACTTTTGTAGGTTGTGCGAAGTGCGAAACACGTATACATAGTCCCACTGTACCGCTGCGATATTTCCCCCCGCCCCAAGCAAAATATATGCAAAAATTGTAGATTTGTTTAGATTCTTGTGCAATGTTTTGTGTATCGGTGTGAGTAGAGAGATGCAATAAATTATTTATTATATCGTTTATTTAGTAAGACGTTTTTAGTGCGTTTTAACGCTATGCAAATACCTCTTGTCGTTTGGTTGTGTGAGTATTGTTCATGTTTACTTTTTGTTTTAGATACTGTATGTGATGCTTGGGTAGCCGCTCTAAAGAAAAATAGGTGGGTTTTTTTCCCAAGTTCTCTTTTTTGTCTGGTGTCTATCTCGTGGCTAATCGAGATTTAGTGCCCTCTCTCTTTCTCGCTCGCCTGAAATCTGCCGCAATGATCTCCATTTTGGATCTCTCGCATCCAACCCGTTTGCACTGTGTGCATTCGTCTCTCTCTCTCTCTCTCTCTCTCTCTCTCTTTCTCTCTCTCTTTCTCTCTCTCTCTCTCGGTGCCACGTATTGAGGTGGGATTTGAGAAGCGGACATTCGAAAGCGATTTTCGAAAGGCGTTGTTTGACTGTTTTCGGCCATTCGCTGGTTGTATTGGCGTATTTTGAATCTGGAGGTCTACCATATTTCATCCTCTAAACTGGCCATCGAGTCGGATTCGGACGGCGAAGATATGCTATACTCTATCAAGCGTCCTCTCATTCAGCGAGCGGTGCGCATATCGATTTATTGATTGGTGTGATTATCGATCGATTGCAGGGCGATGCGATGCAGGTGCACGTGAACCAGAAGAACCTATTCAAGGCGATCCTTGTGCTGGGGTGAGGCTTGAGAAGAGAGAGAAAGGGGGGGGGATAGAGAGAGAGAGGGGGGGGGTGGATAGAGAGAGAGAGAGAGAGAGAGAGAGAGAGAGAGAGAGAGAGAGAGAGGGGGGGTGGAAGTATATACATGCATATTTCAGATTCCTCTATCTCGGATACCTCATCTTTTTCTCGTCAACCGAGGCGTTCCCTGACCTCGATGTCGATCTCAAGGACCTCGTCAGGTGTGGTTTATTGAATGACATCGATTTATTGATTAGTAATTATTGGTTGTGTGAATTATTTTATGCCCGGTAACCGTAGTTATGATCGCTTTGATGACGGTTCATAATATACGTTTTTATTGATATTTTGATTCCTTCAGCTATGCCGTTCTGGCGGTTGAGATGGGCGGCCACGCTGTCCACGAGATTCACAAGGAGAACAGTGAGTGATATCGATTTATCGATCGATACGTATTGATTGGTTGATTGATTGCAGAGCTCAACATTGCACAGAAGGGACTGACAGACGAGGGGAAAGCGGAGTTGCTCACAAAGGTTTGTTGGGAGAGAGAGAGAGGGAGGGAGAGAAGGTGAGAGAGAGAGTGAGTGAGAGAGAGAGAGTGAGAGAGAACATGCCAAATTCAGGCGGATCTCGTCTCCAACTACCTCATTCTCGATGTCCTCCAGCGCTTTCCCGCTCTCAAGGTTCGTTAGTTTAGAATAAAGTTAATATGTGTAATGCAACGTGTCTGCTAGTTTGTTAGTTTACAGACATGAAAAAAGAAAGTTGTTAGAAAAAAATGGTGTGTAATCTAACGAGTTTCAGATAGTGACGGAGGAGAAGGACTCGCAGTTGAGTGAGTCGGAGGCCGCGCCCTACAGGTATTGTTTGTATTCATTGTTGTTGTTTACTTCTCTGTTATTGTTTACTCGCTTTGTTTGCAGGACGGACAAGTACGGTCTGTGGCTCGGCGTGCGCGACCTGATCGACTCTATGCCGCAGAGGTGTGTTGTTGTTGTTGTTGTTGTTGTTGTTGTTGTTGTTGACGTATGTTGTGTTCCAGAAAGTTTGCGCTGAGCGACGTTCAGATCTATGTGGATCCTCTGGACGCCACGCAAGAGTTTACTGGTGAGTGGTAGATTGTCGGATTGTCAGATTGTCGAATTGTCCGATTGTCTGATTGATCATGTTGCAGAGGGTCTGACGCAGTACGTGACGGTGATGGTGTGCGTGACTGTCGGCGATGATCCCGTCTTTGGCGCCATCTACCGCCCGTTCGCCAACGAGACGAGTGAGTTTCGCTTTTGCTTGTATCGTCTATCGATTAGCTTGGCTGTGGTTGCGAGGTTTTTTGTTTGTTTCTAGATGTTGCAATACAAGTATTTACGATTATGATTGCACTACTTCGTATTCGCATCTTCATTATCCGTTTCTTTCAGTCTTTGGCGTTCGCGGCTGGGGCGTGGCGCACTCGGATGGCAGCAAGATCCAGCTCGTCTCCGAGGAGAACACACCCAAGACGATCGTCGTCAGCAGGTGAGTGGGTGTGGGCGGGGCTAGAGGGGGCGGGGCATGGTGACGTCGTATCTTGAGATCGCACGCCGGAGACGTGGAGAAGCTGGCGCGGTCGGCGTTTGGCGAGGGTTACACGGTAAGTGAATGGACTGTATGATGTTTTCACACGTTTCGTTCTAGGTGGAGCCGGCCGGAGGAAGTGGATACAAGACGCTGCGGCTCGTCAATGGAACTGCTGGTGAGAGAGAGAGAGAGGATGTGTATCGGTCGTTGCAGAGATGTACGTGCACCAGACGGCGATCAAGAAGTGGGACACGTGTGCTGGGGACGCGATTGTGCGCGCGGCCGGAGGGGCCATGCTGGATCTGGAGGGCAACCCACTCGTCTACGCAAGCGACAAGCCTATCCTCAACAAGAAGGTGGGTGTAGTTGGAGATCGACGCTTCTCAATATAGAGATATTTGAGTAGATATTACGCTACCCTCGTAGTGCATTGTATTATGGCTATTGTTCAATGTTATGGATTCAAACTCGCCCTGTACATATATATCTTCTCATGTTCCAATTCACAAGAGAGCTCACACTTTCCACTGTTTGGTAGTAATTCGAGCGTGGAAACGTATGTACGTATGTATACTGTTTTGTTGACTCTTTTTGTTTTCAGGGTCTGGTAGTGACTGTGCGCAATCCGTACACGTATTTCAAGAAGCTCCAGCCTTTCGTCAAGGTGCCCGAGGGACACTGATCGATATTGATTGATTAAATTTTTGATTTTTGTATTATAATAAGGCATGCATTGGGTCTCACTTCACTCTATAATGTGCATCTTCCGTTCAAGTGTATTTTTGTGCAATGTTTTGAGAGATTTGTACATTCTTGTCTCTGGCAGCATAATTTCTTGTCATTCACGCATTTACCTGTGATTGCAATAAAATGTTTGTTTTAATAGTTGAGTTGCTTTTTGAAAATGAATCAATTGTATGTGTCAACCAATGGTACCTCGTTTCGGAAATTAGTTTTCTTGGCGTAAGGAAAGGATTTCAGATGAGCAAGGCGGGCGCGTACCGCGTCCCGTTCACTGTGTGAGTTGTTTTTGTATTATTATACTTTTTTGTCCTTTACGTGTAACTGTTCCTATGTTTTATACTGCTCGAAATTTGCATACACAGGTGTGAGTGGCGTCGCGTGCAGTCGCTGTACCTGTCGAAGGGCGTGGACGAGCTGAAGGAGGCGCTCACCATCCTCGCACTATGGAAGAGCAGGTGCGCGAGTCGATCTTTTTTTTTTGGTTCGGCAAAACACAAGTTCTATTTGAAGCGGCATTTCTAGGCTGTGTGATATGATGTCAAAAACAGATTTCTTTTTTTTACCCGATTGCAGAATGGGCAACTCGACGCCGGTGGCGATCACGTGCAGCGACCTGCTGCTGCGAGTCGCCGTCGCCGAGGCAGCACATGTGAGTGGGTACGGTAGGGGGAACTGTAGGTTACGGTAGTCAGGGTTGAGTACTGTATGCTATGTAGGGGTACTGTAGATGGTTCTGAGTACGGTATTGTCAGGAGAAGAACCCGGGCGAGGATTGGTGGGTGCAGCAGGAGACGATCAAGCTCCAGCACTGCATCTCCATTATTCGGTGGGTGAGAGGGAGGGAGAGAAGAGGGAGAGAGAGGGGATAGAGAGGATAGAGAGGGGAGAGAGAGGAGGGATAGAAGGAGAAGGAAGAGAAATGATTAAAGTTATAAAAAGTCTTTGTTGGTCGTAAACGGACATGTGAAAGTACACAAATGGTATAATGCGCGGCGGGGGAAATGCGAGATCAAACGAGATTGGAGATTCATTGTATGGAGTGGGAGAGTGAGCGTGGTAACGGGGAATTTACACCTATGCGAATCGCGTGAGGGATTCTGGGTTGACGTCGTCGTGGATGGAATGGATTCTGGTTCGACGTCAGCAGAACTGTACGCAGACGGTGGCGACGACGAGCAGACTGCACGAAGCGCCGATGAATACGATTATTGCTCCGAGGAGGGCGAATTGCGAAGTGCGCACGGGTGGGGAGGAGGAGGACGCCTCCAGGCCGGCCTCTACCTGCAGACACATATTGTTATTATATTCCTGCTACTTCATCTGCGTTGTTGAAGTGTGGATATTGGCAGTTCAGTAGTGTTTAATCTCTTCAAACTAATTCGAATTATTTACAATTGCCTTGAAACGTCTTCAAACTGTGATTTTTTTTACTTTCTGTATGTTTTCGAATAGACTGCTAATCCAGTTCCTGGTTGTCTGTGACTGACCAGTGCTGCGTCGGCGTTGCACATGTGTCGATCGCAGACGCACCGCGACGCCCACTTGGAGCCGAACGCCGACTGCTGGCAGCCAGTCTCCTCCGGCTCGTCCGCGCAACCCTTGTGCACCGTGCGCCGGTCTGCAATCACTCTCTATAGAACACGTTCACGAAATACATTGTATTGGACGTTGGAAGGCAGGTGCGAATTATTTTGCGAAGAGAATGAACACCACAAGATCAGAGATTACGTGATGAAAGATGTGATGCGACAGAGTCAATTCCCGTTGGAAATAAGAAGAGACTGTTGTGGCGGTTGGAGCACTGACCGTTGTCCTTGTTGCTCGTCTCCATCTTGACGCAGACGAGTCCCTCGCACTCTCCGTCGTTGCACGTGCCCTGCTCCGAGTGGCAGTCGTGGCAGATGATCGACGCCACTGAAAATTGAGACATGGTATAAATAATGTTTTTGTTCAGAATCACAAACACAGCATCCAACACACTACCGGTCAGACCCGTGAGCAGGAGAAGGCTGCGACAGCTGGGGATGCATAGGCACCCATGTGGGCGCATGGAGTAGGATGTCAAATTATGCCGATATCATTCATCCGCATTTGCCTACATGTTTCATTTTGTTAGAAGGTGTTGCGGAAGGATTCGAATGAGTTTGGCCACGCTCTTTTTCTTTCCTCTCTCTCTCTCTCTCTCTCTCTCTCTCTCTCTCTCGCTGAGTGTTGACCACATCTTCATGATGAAGCCCCGTGGCAGCCGTTCTTCAGGATTTCCCCTCGTTTATTGTCTCTATAAACGGTGGGATGCGTGCGGACGTGCACAGCAATTTCGATGAGTCGTCTATCTGGGATTGGCCCTCTACTCATCTCTCTCTCTCCGATTCGCTGGTCCCCGGTCGCTCGTGGCTGCTCGTAAACTGGGGATGCGTGAGTTGCGAAGAATGGGGTGCGAACCGCCGGCTGGCCGACTCTAGCCCCGAATTTGCATAAGTTATCAGTCCGAGTGGCTTCCGAAAAGAGGCGCGCCCCGATTGGAGGAGAGGAAGGCATAGGAAGGGAGAGTGAAGATTGGTAATAGGTGATGATTGTTGCCGCGCGAGTGCGGGCGCCGAACATACATATTAGGATAAAAGAAGGAACGTCAAAGTGTAAATAAGTATATGTCGAATTTAGATCATAGAAATGATAGAAGACAAGTGACTTGTACATAATGATTACATGGGCATTGCGAACACATTTTGTCACCCACCCTGTTCGACGAAGACTATGATTAGGAGTGCTGTGAGGAGCTTGGACGACGGTGCGCGGAGTGATAAGGACGATTTCAACAGCATCATTGTACCAGAGAGATGTTACATATCACCGAATCAGCATGCTGGGACAAGCTGCAAGCAGTCGAGTAGTATAGCTGAGAAGTCGACGACGACTAACGTTGTGAAATGTAATAAATGGGTGTTTTGAGGTGAGCGGAAAGAGAAGGGGGAGAGAGACTCTCAGGTCGGGTCGTCATCTCATGTGGACGAAGAGGAGAGGAGGAGAGTGAGAGAGGAGCCGTAAATGGGACATAAAGGAGGGGAAGAGAGTGGGGGTTCGCGGCGGGTGAACGGGCAACGAGAGAGCTCCGAGTAGTCGAGTAGACACGAAAGTTCCAATCTACATTATGAGCACATCAGCAGACGAAAAAAACACCAGCTCTTGCGAGTGACAGATTGTGTCCGAACAGAGTTTGAAAGTGTTTTACATGAGAATGTAGACGTCTATGCGTGTTGTGTGTATTTGTTTATTTGTCGAGACGTGAGAGGAATTGAATTGAGCGATGTCATGCTATGAGAGGAGGACGTGTTGCGAGAATGAGAGATGTTGGAGCATCTCGAGTAAGAAAAAAAACTAGGAGTTATGATGCTAGGCAGGCGGGTTGAGGTGTTTCACATATGAATATAGCAGAGAGGCTGGCGGGAGGGCGGGAGATGAAGGGGCAAGCGGCGCGGTAATTGAATAGTGCGAAGAAGAGGACGAGAGAGAGAGAGATTTCGAATGTTCGCCCCGGCAAGTCGAATTTGCATACTGAGAAACTCGGGCATAATGGATTTGTCTAATGATATTAGATGATTCAGAGTCTAGTAGTGAAAGAAGATGGGCGTGTGGCTGGCGTTTTAGGACAGAAGAAGATGGTTGGAGAAGAGAGAGGGACAGGAGAGTTGATTTATGCCTCTACATTTGGAGTGCGCATTGAAATTGGGATGAAAATGAAGAAAGGCGACGGGGGCAAAGAGGAAGAGGATTTATGAAATTCATCCCGATGCACGCGCGACTTTAGTGCAAGGCATGCTAACACACACACTGGGATGAGTCGATGAGTGCAATTGAGGACATGAATGGCCCGCGTTGTCACCATCTATCATTCGAAGGTCGAACCAGTCATTGACGTCAAATACCTAACGAGCTCTATGATTACCGGTAAATGACTGGGTTAAATGATAAGATAAGGGATTGGTGGTGAAGTAATGAATGGCGAAAAGGGGCTGAAAAGAAGAGAGGGAGGACAGAGGTTGAATTGCAGCGGACCAGCCATTAGTGGCGTGGGAATGTAGTGGCGAGAGGGGATTTGGCGCATTTTAGGAGAAGGGGGGCTGGTCGCAGGTGTCAACTAACAAATTAGACACACGCTATTGCGCGCCCTTGGAGTAGATGGAGGGGAAAGGGCAAGGTGCGTTCAGGAAGTGGAGGAGGGGGGGGGGAGAGAGAGAGAGAGAGAGAGAGAGAGAGAGAGAGAGAGGGAGGGGAGAGAGAGAGAGGGAGAGAGAAAGATAATTAGGAAAGGTATTCGCAGGTTCATCAACTACGTGAACGAGATCTGCCAGAAGACCAACTATCTCATGTCGATTGCGCAGGCGGTGCGACAGGTGAGAGGGGGGAGGGGGATTCAATCACTGGAAAGCGATCTCATTTTAATCATGATAGTAGGATATGGTGACACCGATCGTATACATGTGTGCGTGCGCGCCTCATTTTGATTGTGTGAAAAAAGGGAAAGGGAAAGGTAGCCTCGACTCTCTTCACCACTTGGCGAAAGACGGCGGCGCCACCGGTAGTGTCTTGGAATAAATCGGGTTGCGGCAGTTGTCATCCATGCGTGCTGTGTTTGCAGATGGGCATCCCGCAGTGGGTGGTGAACATCCGTCACGACGCGTCCCACGACCACGTGCCCCCGCTAGCCACCCTCCGAGCAGCCACAGACTTCAGCCGACAGTGGCTGTGGGTGAGTGCGGCTAAGAAAGTCGTCCACTCTTAGATTTGGACTAGTCACAGTGGCTGTGGATGAGTGGCAGAGTAGCGGATGTTTTGTTTCTGTACTCGCAGTAGTTACTGATTGTGGCTAACGATGACTAGGGGGGGGGATGACCGACCTCGACTGGAGTATTCTGGCGTGAGTATTCTGTAGGGTTCGAGGGATAGGGAGTGATGAAATGATGCGATAAAAGTGAATGGGAAAGAATGATAAGATGCGCGTTGGTTAAGGACAACTTCTGGGCGCGTCCGATCGACGAGGCGATGACGACTGCGGGCGTGCAGAGTGTGGTGGGTGGTCGATTGTATCGATTGATTATCGATTATCCATTCCAGCGCGACCAGCACAGTTCGAACGCGTTGAACGAGCGCCAGCAGCGGCTGTCGGGTGTGATACAAGATTTTATCCGATGGAGGGTGCAGGTATGGAATATCGATTGCTGTATCGATTGCTTTCCAGAACCCGACGATGACAGCCGATTCGGCGGCGCACCACAAGCCACTAGCTGCACTCAAGACAGCAATCAAACAGGAACCACAGTGAGTCATTCGTTACACCGTCAAGCTTTATCAAAAAACGTAAGAAAAAGTGTGGTCAAAGAATCTAGCAGACATTTGTGGCTAGGTGGCTACAGCTCCCACTTTGTCTTGTCCTCTGTCTTCTTGGGCGGGTCGGGGCGGGGCGATCCGACGAGCGCGTCCTTGATGCCGCGGAAGAGGGTCGACCACGTGATGGAGATGGGAGATAGGGAGGGAGACGTGATCGGCTGCAATTACATTGATTCACTATCAGAATACAACGACGTATAATGTTTAGACTGTTGTAACTGCCGACTGCAACAGGAATTTTATTTGCTCATCCCAGACGGCTTCTATTATCGGACATGGACTGTTTGCGTTTACAAGCCTGTCTGACTAGTGTGTGGAGGACAGAAGGCAGAGAGGTGGATGGGGTTAGGAGGTGGGAAGAGAGATACCCCATACTCACATTCTCCTGCTCGCGGTTCTTCTTGGGCTCGAGAATGACGAGCTTCCCGCCCCAGTTGAGCGGCAGATACTCGGGACACGCGAGCATCGTGTCCAACAGGTGCACCTAGGTGTACGGTAGGATGGTATACGGTAGTGTCTACTATACCTTGGCGACGTCCCTGTCGAGCACGAACTTGCGCAGCTCGTTATCGATGGGCTCCGCCAGCTGTTCGGTCTTGTAGAGGGCCGTGTCGATGATGTAGTTCATCGACTTCTCCAGCAGGGACAGTATCTTGGGAGTCGGATCCGTCATGCCGCGCTCGAAAAAGTCGCGAAGCACCTGTAACGATAGTAAGCAACACAGTGAGTTTCTGGATTTTACATCGGAGCGCCGTCGCACTTGCTCGTGTTGGACTCACTTTTACACATTGCAAGAGTAAGAGTAGTAACGAGACACATTACAAGGGTATCCCTTCAGTAACGCACCTTGTTCTGCTCTGCGTACAGCGACTCTTCGAGCATGTTGCTCTCCTTGACAATGTGCAGCAGGCGGCGCGCCTGCGGGTGTGCCTGTATGGGAGTGCGTAGACAGAGGGACTTGAGGGCCGACCACCTCATCGGCCTTCTCCCGGCTCGCCGCCGGCTTGGGCGCCTCTGCCCGGTCTGCGCGGTCGCGGCTGCCGCTTCCTCCCCGGGGCGGCGCCTCCCCGTACTCTCCCTCGGGCGCGTCGTATTCGGTGAGCAGCTCGAGTGTCTCCTCCTCTTCCTGCCGCGGGTTGGTGCACGCCAGGATTTGCCGCATCAGGTCCTGCAATGGGGAGAGCATGTATATGGTAGTGACCACATTTACCAAAAGCAGTCCTGTACTGTTCTCCCAATTCCCCACTGCTAGGTTTTTTGTCGGAATCAGGCTGATAAACAAACAACAAACACGGACCTTCCACTCCTCGCTCTGCTCGTCGTCGCGCTCCTCCTCGTCCTCCTCGCGAATCACGCGCGCCGCGTTGACGAACCACTCCCTCGTCTCCCGCTCCTCCTCCTCGGACGGCGCCACCATCTCCCACCCGTACTCGCTGTCCTCGTCGTCGTCGCTGGCGCGGTACAGTCGCCGGCTGCGTCCGCGCCGCCGCCTCTCCTGCTCGGTCCGCTCGCGCGCCATCCTCTCCTTGGCAGCCTGCTCGTCCTGCAGTCGCTTGGCGTGCGCCTTGCGGATAGAGGCGGAGCGCATGTGCGCCCTGCCACGGCGAGCGCTCTTCTCCTCGGCCGGAGACTTTTTGTGGCGAGCGCTGCGCACCGACTTGGCGGGGCTCTTCTGTGAGGGTTGTGATGACATGACTGGATAGTGGAATGCGTACCTCCTTGGGCCGGTTCGAAGCAACATCCTTGGTGGTACGGGTGGCGGCAGACTTGCGAGACGGAGACGGGGCAGCCTTTTCGAACTTGATCGCACTAAACGACGAGGATTAGTCGGTAGAACCATGACCCACGTTTTCTTCTTTTCTGGAGCCGCTTCTTTCTTTTTGGGCTAGAAGTAATAGTGTGGTCAGTCTCATGGAATGTTAAAGATGTACCGTCTCATGTAGGGGCACGTCGCTCTTGGTGAACTGTCGGAACTTGAGCTTGAGCAGCTTCCGGTTGTCCTCGTGTCCTGTGGAGAAGGGGACGGATGGGGAGAGTCAGTCGACTTCTGCATACCTTTGTGCTCGCCCATGCTTGCGCCGGCGCAGACAGTGGCAGTGGCGACCGCACTGCCTGTGTAAACGAGTAGAAATGATGTTGTTCGATTGGTTTGTGAATGATGTGATTGCAGCGATCTGGTGGCTGTGCTGGTGTCGAACGGGCTGATGATCATGTCGAGCGATCAACTCCTGCACTCGGGAATCACGGCGAGTGGAGACGGTGGGTGGGGGGAGGGGGGAAGTTGTCTTTCAACACAATACGCTTACATATTATCATAGTTTCATCAACACAATCAGTTCTGGTCAGTTGTCTGCATTAGAGGGTCTGCATCGGCAGTTGTGACTCACGGTCGATTCTAACTGAAGTGATTTGAGCGGAACGGATCACTGTTTTCTGTGAATGTGATTAATGATCACCTCTTTCGTACAGACTGGGACGTGCCGACGGAGCTGCAGGAGTTCTGGATGCCGGCCATGCAGCTGATGCACGAGGCGCGCATCCTCGGAGAACTCCTCATCGGGGTACGGTAGGGGTACTGTAGGGAGGAGGACAGTATACTGTAGGGAGCATTAGGTTACTGTATTACTGCAGATGATGAGCCGCGTCGCTGGCGGCGGCGAGGCGGCGGCGCCCCACATTCGAAGCCAGCTGCTCGGATGGATTCGCATGATGCTCGACGCGTATGCGACTGGTGAGAGAGAGGGGAGAGAGAGATAGATAGATAGATAGATAGATAGAGAGAGAGAGAGAGAGAGATGGGAGAGGAAATAGGTCTCTGCAGACGACTGCGACGTGCTGTCTGCGATGGAGTGGAACCGCGTGCTGCAGCTGGTGATCTCGTCCCCGGGACTGCTCAGCAACAAGCATGTCGAGGGGTGAGTGTGGCACACTTATTTGAGGGGAGAAAACATCTTGGTCTGCTGATCCCGCACCAGTCAGCACGCAATTCGGAGAAAACAATTAATACCATCAAGGATGCAGGAAAGAAGCCGAATGAACTGTATGGTCCACTTGATGTTTGCAGTGTGCTGTCGAAGATCCCTTCTATGACGGACAAGCGCCGGCGGCAGGTGCGCCGCATCCTCAAGTGCAACTCCGGCGCCGACAACCTGTAAGTGGCTGGGAGCTGCAGTGTCGAACAACCTCTCGCATTGGGACGCTCCCTGTTTCAGGGATGACAGCTCGGCTTCCCTCAACGACACGATGCCAGTGCGCACCATCGAGGACCTCCAGAAGCTGTTCAAGAAGGGTGTGTCTTCCTCACATCTCTCTCTCTCCTCTCTATCTCTCTTCCCACATCTCTCTTACAGACGCCGCCCGTGCCCAGCAGTCCTCCGGCGAGAATAGTGCGTGGAGTGAGTGTGTGGATGGGGACGAGTGGATCGGTCTGCCCCTCGGACTCGCGCCCGGACAGACATTCGAGAGTCTCTCGCTCATCATTGGTCAGCCATGTTTTAGTGTTTACTTGCCTTCCAATTACCTGTCGGGTTCTCAGCAGACGGACGTGATACCTTCATTGTTTCTACCGTTGTGATGTACACTATATGGTTGCAGACAAGGATGAGTGGGCGGACCGCGAGCGTCGCCGCAATCTCTCGCAGAAGATGACGGACAGTGTGGAGAGCTCGCATGGGGAGGAGGCGGATGAGACACTCGTTGTCCTCAGCGACTGAGTGATGTATTGTTACTGTGTGATCTTGTTGAATTTGAATTTGTTGTTCTCGTTTCACGTGAGTAAAATGTTATTGGAAGTGTCGAGAAGGGGTTGCCATGAAATGGATACGGATTGTCGATGCCCTCATTTGTCCACACGGTCGTTGCGATGGGCGGTTGGGTGGGTGAGGAGCGGCGACGAGAGGGCGAGCGACCCGGTCTGAGCCGGGACCAGCTCAACTACCTCCACTCGCGCATGACTCGCAAGGAGGAGGACAAGTACATCGACGCGTGGGCCGACATCGCCAGTGAAGTCAGTAGGGACACTAGGAAAGGAGACGGTGAAATCCTGTATCCTGAGGTCCGAATGTTGTCTGTATGCTTACTGTTGAGGCGATCCTCTACCGTGGTCTGCCTGCCACTATCCTCGCTCTCGGAGCCACACTCGCTCTCCGCACCCGCTATGACATGCGACCGAGGGGACTGTGGCGTGAGTGGGGGAGGGGATACTGTGGGTATATGGTACCCTACTGTAGGCATCCCGATGTACGGTGTGATCGGTGTCGGGTCGTTCCTGTACTCGACGCTGTTTGGACTCGTGCAGCCTTTCCAGCAGAAGGTCGTGCCCATACAGAAGAGGATGTGGGCGAAGGTAGAGAGGGAGGGGAGAGAGAGAGAAAGAGGGAGGGAGAGAGAAAGAGGGATGGAGAGAGAGAGAGAGAGAGAGAGAGAGAGAAGGGATCATGGCGTTTCAGTACGGTCGCGACTACCCTCTGTACATGTTGAACCTGATGCACGCTCGTCGCGCGGCCGCCAAGACTCGTGAGAAGACTCGCGAGAGCCCGACCACCAACCACTAGCTAGCACTACTCGAAACACTACACACACATACTCGATCTCTTTCCTCGTGCGATAAATGCCTTTCCACTATATAGTTCCATATTGATCATCAAAAAAAAACCCGCGCGCAGCGGTGGTTGGTTTGTGTTAAAGCAGCTATTAAGTTCAAAAAATGACAAAATTTCCAAAAATACAATTTTTTGTATTTTTCGACATTTTGGCAATGGGGCGCGCGAAAATTGTAAAAATTTACAACATTTTTTGACATTTTCTTTCGCATTTTTCGGCATTTTTCGGTATTTTTTGACATTTATTTCACATTATTTTTTGTATTTTTAGGAACTTAATAGCTGCTTAAGAATACCGGCGCGCTAGAATCCGCAAGGAGCAATTGAGAGAATATTTTAATGGTTTGGTTCATAGTACAAATGTATGGAAGGTGAGCTACGTTATCGATTTGATATGAATTGATCATTTATACTCGCGGGTCTCACGATGGGCGGTTGGGTGGGTGAGGGCGTTCGGCGGTCGAGGGACGACGGCAGCCAGCTGTACGGGAAGCGGCTCACCTACGTGGGATGGAAGATGAACAAGGACGAGATCAAGACATACAACGACGCCGCCAACAAGGTCTACAGGGATGTGAGTGAAAACACTACTACTAGTAGATATGCATACCGTATAGGCGTTTCTGTGGCACGGACTTCCGTGCACGTTGTTCACTGTCACTGGAACCCACGTCATCCGATCCCACTTCGACCTACGGCCCAAGGGATTCTGGCGTGAGTGTGAGAGGATATGATAGTCGTGCTTCGGTTACGGTATTTTTGAAAATAATATTACTGTAGGTTTTCCGTTGTACGGTGCTGTTGGTGTGTGCACATTCGTCGTCTCTTCGTTCTACGGACTCATTGAAGCGTACGACAAGAGAATGGTGCCGCTCAACCGAAAGTACTGGACAAAGGTATACGGTAGAGTACAGTAACTCTGGCATACCCTAATTCAGTACGGTCGCAACTACAACCAGGACATGGGAATCGATGTGAAGCCTAAGCGTCCGAACCCTAAGACCATCCGTAAAGGAGACACGCACTAAAAGCGCGAGAGGAATGCGCCCACGCCACTACTCGACACTACTCGATCCTACTCTTACTCGCCTGTGATAAACGCATTCGAATTTCTTCGAAATGACTGCTAATTGAAAAAGGGAGGGATACATCTTGAAATGACACGCATCCATTGTCATTGCACGTGTCAATGCCGGCTGGCGGCGGCAGTGGCGTCTCGAATGGTGGGGTGGCTGTGACCCCGGTGCCGCCCGAGCGACCCGCCACACACGCGCCCCTCACCCCGCAACAGTCACGCCACATCTACGAATGCATGAGCCCGGAGGAGATGCAGCACTACAAGACCACCATCCGCAGCGTCACTCTGCAGGTGAGATGGCATTCTTCTTATGAGAAGGAGGCAACCCGTTAGTGCCGTGTACTACTCTTACTCCTCAAACAATAGAACCAGGCTTGGAATGGTGTAGATTTGCGTACGTGTTATGGATGATGACAATTACTGTAGCCCATCGTGCACGATGGCTTGCCGTGGACGCTAGTCGCTGTGGGTGGCGCTTACGCGCTCCAGTACACATGGCGCGTCTTTCCCAAGCGGTTCTGGCGTGAGTTACAATGTAAGTAACTAGTAAACATTACAGTATCCTCATTCCAGCAAAGTCTCTGTACATCATCGGTGGAGTGACATTCGTGCTGGCATATCTGGAGGGATTCTCGAGCCGCTTCTACAAGCACTTCATCCCGCTCGAGAGACAGCTGTGGGCAAAGGTGAGAGCGGTGTTCGCACCTGCGATTCGTTTCTTCTCTAATAGGAGTCGAAACTGGGCTTGTTCGACTTGTTATTTCCAACTTATCCATACTTTTTGTCTGTCTAATTCAATGTCTTTTCTTTGGTCTCTATACTTGATCAGTCTCTACACACGTACAGTAGTGTCCTCGTTTCTTTAGTCTCTGTATATGATCAGTCTCTTCGAAACACGCTATTTTGTAAATCAATACGCTTTTAGTATGGAGACGACAACACTTCTAACGACACCACCTCCGAGTGAGACCTGCCTACTCTTCCCAAACATCCATCCAAGAACCAACTCAAATACATTTTGTTTATAATTAATTATCACATTTAAACGTTAATAAACTCAACAGAAAATCCTAATCACAAACGTGTAACAACCAACAATACCGGAATACTCTAAACCCATCTCACAAACCCTCAAATGTTCTTGATCTTGGCGTGACGCCGGAGGAACTCGGATAGCTTGGTCATGAACAGATCGACGGCCGTCGCATTACCCGCAACCTGGCACGATGTAATGCGTATGAACATACCGTATCACTTAGAACTTACCGTAGCGAGTGCAGTGATCATCTCTTGCGGGCAGCAATAGCGGAACAGAGTCACCAGGCATGCATCCATCAGCCTAAAATAGGAAAGTACTCAAATCGCAGTATGTTCCGCTTTACCCACTTGTCATCTGCGTGTACAGTGAGGGCGGCGGGTAAGATATGAACGAGTGACTGGCCGGAGAGGAGTCGGCGCGCCGGGCCGTGCGGCGACACCAGGTGGGAGAGCAGCGACGGACACAGGTAGCGGTCCGAGAGCTGCAAAGCACCAGTAGTACAGGTCACCGATATATTTGATAAAGTTATATGACAATCGCAGCACAGGTGAGTCTACCTGAATCATGGCGGCGCAGCTCTCGGCAGTGTCGATGCGCACACAGGGGGAGACGCGACAGCCAGACACAAAGTGCAGGAAGCGAGTGAAGTCGCATCTGGAACAGAAAAAAACATCTATCAGCGATCATCTAGCCTATCATAGTTTGCGTCTAGAACTAACATTAAGTATTCATGCAACATAATATCGATTCCACTTCGGTGATCGTTGGTACTTTCTCTTTCACAGTAGTCTCTTTCGTTTTCTCTCCCTCTCTCTGTAGAACAGTTCTCTCATGTCACATTCAGGCTCTCCCACGCAGCAGAACCATGAGCGATCAATGTGTCTCTCTGTCACTCGATTAATCGCTTCAGTCCTATCAACATACGGGGTACACCTCATTCAAAAACAATTCATTCCATTTCTTCCCTATGTAATGTTATGTATACCCTGACGTGAGCTTGATGTTATGTTCAACGATTCTGAACCATGAACCAATTTCTCAACAGTGTTTGATTGTGAGATGCCGTCGACTACCCTCGACGACTTCCTCACCGTCGGCCCGTACACACTGATCGTCTTTGTGGCTGTGGAATCCGCCATGCTATTCCAGACGGAAACCGTGCTCGCCATGTCGCTCATAGGTACGTCAATCTGTGATGGGATTGCAAAAAATCCATTCATCCATGCTCAGGCGCGTCCCCGTCAATCATCTCGTGCGGCTCTGCCAACCTCACGACCCACTCGGCTGTCGAGCTGTGCCGACTTCGAGGAGACACACTGCCATCCCATATGGCTTATCCCAGCTATATCCCACTGCTGCAGGTTATCTATTTGAAGCTTTCAATTTTCCATTACGCCAACACCGCTATTGGAAGAGATTCGGAGGATAAAACTGTTCAATAGTGACTCGCAGATCCCTCGCAGTCAGTTTCATCTCGCTCGGCAACCCACTGGGAGCATCGCACCCCAGGTCTTTGCATTGGTGAGCGCTATCGCAGCCAAGCAGCCACCATGCACTCTATTCAGACGCCCACCCACCCCCTCATCCCTCCCATCTACTCCTTCTCCTCCTCATCTGTCTTCCGACCTACTGGCTGATCGCGGAATCTCGAGGCGTCGCCCTACCAGACACATTCCCTCACGGAAGCCAGAGAGTCTTCTCTGTTTTTTTGTAAGACGAAAAGAAAAGCCAATAAAAAGTACCTGTTGCACATCTCGATCGCCTCGTCGAAGACAAACTCGCGCCGGCCCTCGCGCATCTCAACCATGTCCGACGAGAACAGACCCTGCAAATATGCAAAATAATGGAATGCGATAATCTTACGTCTACACGACCCCTCTTAAGTAAATTGCATACCCTACATATGCAAATTATTTCCTTCTCACCTCAAAGTAGCCGGTGCTCTGGCGGAAAGCAGTCTTGCGGACACTAGCTAGAAGTGCGCCCTCCGTGTCCACGAATC
Organism: Rhabditoides inermis; assembly: GCA_963966185.1. Taxonomy (NCBI): domain Eukaryota; kingdom Metazoa; phylum Nematoda; class Chromadorea; order Rhabditida; family Rhabditidae; genus Rhabditoides; species Rhabditoides inermis. The sequence goes on along the minus strand of CAWZYM010000016.1, from coordinate 264,398 downwards.
GAACCACGTCGTCCTCTTCACTCTTCTCCTTCTCTTCCTTCTTCTCTCCACTCTCCTCCTTCACAACACAGCCGGACGCGTCGGGCGCGCGCCACTGCGCGTCGTGCTGAAACACCGCGTCTCCCCCCTTCTCTCTCTCTCTCTCTCTCTCTCTCTCTCTATCTTTCTCTTTCTCTTTCTCTTTCTCTTTCTCTGTCTTTCTCTGTCTCTCTCTCTCCACCCCTCTCTCTGTCTCTCTCTCCACCCCTCTCTCTCTCTGTCTCTCTCCCCCTCTCTCTCCATCTCCCCTCTCACTTCGAACACATCTCTCATCACATGGGTGGGTAGGAGAGTGCCGATCGCCGACACCAGTTGCCACACCAGCGGCGGCTGAACAGTTAAAATGAAAGTAAAAACGAATTGATCAACCCACCCCTTCTCTATACGTCTCCTTGCTGGCAGCCTCCTCGTACACAGCGCCTTCTCTGAAAACGTGAGATTTCAAATGGACTTCAAGAAAACTAACCTCGATGCGAAGCAAAACATAAATATTCACTCACGGGGGAAAAAGGAGAAAACACTCACTTCTCCAGAATCTCCCGGAGTGCGCCCAGAACCGTCTGCAGGGTGCTCCTGCCAGGCTCACACTGCAGACGCTGAGAGCGGAATGTGTCTCTGCAATTTCTCTCTCCCCCCCCCTTCTCCATCTCCTTCTATTTCTGTTATACTTCTGAACGCTTTCTCACTCACCTCACTAGTGCAGTGTGCGCGATGGCCGCTTCGATAGCCCTGAACGCGTCTCCCTCCCGCTCGCTTTCCTTGACACTCTTCAGCAGACTCGCGTGTCCAAAGTCCGAGTCGACATGCCGGGCGAACTCTCGCAGCAGATCCCGACCGAACTCACTCCGCTCATAGCACCGACCGCACTGCTGTGCGCGCCTAAAAACGGAACAGTAATGGTACTGGTACACGTCAAAAGCCATTGTCTAACTATGATACTGTAATCAATAGCTTTCCCCCACCGTGTGATTGTGCATGGCGCGGCGCAGAGCTGCCACATGACGCGCAGGTGGAAGTGCGCCAGCAGCAGGTCGCCTACCTAAACGTTTGCTAGATCAATAACCGCAGTAGCATTTTCATCCATACGTTTTTCGACGCCACTACACTCTGACGCATACAGCAGGGCAGGGCAGGCTGTCAGCAGCAGCCTCTCGCTCACTTCTGTCATCGCAAAGCACTAGTCTCCACTTCCCCATGTCATCTTCACCCCTTACCGCCCTATCAACGCGTCGCTAGCATTTTTGGGTGAGTGTCCGTCAGTCTCACCTCTGCCCTCGCCGCGGCCAGCCGGCGCAGTGCCTTGCACGCGCGGATCGGAACAGCCCGCGCCAGAGCCACCAGCGAGAGCAGCGCGCTCTGCGAATGGTTATCTTCTCTCCTCTCTCTCTCTCTCTCTCTCTCTCTCTCTTTCTCCCCTCCCGCACTCACGATGAGGTCCTCCCGAATGAGATGGGGCAGGTTGGCGTCTTCCTGCGACTGCCACGCCAGCAGCCACAGCTCGTCAATTATCTGCAAGCAAATAACATCATCAACACTTAAGAAAAGTTTCAGATACCGTATTCCCACGTACCGTCTTGCGCTCGTCGACAACCGTTGGCGCCTTCATCGAAGGGGCCTCGGAGGTGCTCGCGGCGTCGTCCAGAATGGAAGTGTTGTGGCTGAAGAAGGATAAATGCATAGAAAAGTAGAAGAGAGAGGGAGAGGGAGGGGGAGAGAGAGAGAGAGAGAGAGAGAAACAATATTCACCTCCTCGCCGGCGACGACGCGCCACTTCCCGACACGCCACCGAACGAGTCGCTGCTCGAGTGGGCGGGGCTGGAGGGGGCGGGGCTGGAGTGTGTGGGCGACGGTGAGTAGCTCCATGACTGCGCAAAGTCCTTGCAGCGCGCCGTCGTTGGCGAACCAAACTTAAAAAAAACATGAGAACAACAACAAAAAACAAACAAACAATAAACAAACGTCGACCCACCCCTCCTGCGCTTCCGGTGCTGCTGCGTCTCCTTCCTCGCATGTCCGTCTCAATTTGCATGAGCAGCGGGCTGTCCGGCCGGTACACCTCGTCCTCATCGCGCATCTCCGGCTGAAAAGAAATCGATAAGCGACAAGCGATACTGTTGAACTAATGAACGACCGCAATCGATACTGAAAGGAACACAATCATCAAAATCGATAATCGAAATCGATCAATACCCACCACACACTCCTCGCCGACCCTCGCCACGTACTCGTTGATGTGCCGCACCACCGTGTCGACAAAGACACGGTTCCTGTAAACCAACACTAGCCACGCCCCTCCACGCCCCGCCCACCTGCACAGATGCGCCATGCCCTGTGTGTCGTGCATAAAGTGTCGGAAGGCGCCGCACAGCGCGTTTCGCTCCGCCACAGAGTCGGCCGACGCGAATCTGTACAACATACAACGTGCAAAACCAAATTCCTGTTTTACTGACGTAAATAATTTGTACAAGTACTCATACATGGAATCCTAAACAGTCCTTGTGAGAAGGTCCGCTAAGACTCGTCGAAAGTTGAAGCGAGCAGGGGTTTGGAAGAGAGTTGCGGATAAGTTCACGGAGACGGGTGCCACACCCGCCACCCACCTGTCGACCAGCATCTCCATCGCGCCACTCTCGCGCAGACCCATCCGACCCCACGCGTCCTGCAACGAAAGCATTGCCAGAAAAAAACCATGCCCTCCGTTTCATATGATCAGACTTCGAGGGTACTGGGAGACTCGGAAACAGTCCATTTTGAAGAGCTGTCGTCTCTTACAAGGAGTGAAATTGATGATCCCATTAGAAAGGTTGAAACAAACACTTGCGATATCTCTTTTAGTACCTGTGCGAACGCGACGAGCATCCGACAGTGAGTGTCGCTCAGCTCCGGGAGGTCGATGATCCGCTTGATCACACCGATCTCACCCAGACGGTCCCTCAAATAGAATCTCGAGTCTTCATGTTCTTCACCGCTCATATCCTATCTCCACTGTCCCTCTGATACCGAAAACGTATCCCTCATTGTCACAAAAACAGTATGCAATTTGTAACCTGATCACACATATCACATTCTATTTTTGGCTAATATACACATTCTGTCGCAAAACACGACAATAGACACAATAGAACCAATATCAGCTGTGTCAATAAAGATGTGGTCAGCCTTTTTTGAAACCGAAAAAAATAGCTCGAAATGGTTGGAAACTATTCGGTAGTCGTTGGGGGTCGTTTGATGGTGTTGGATTACGTTTTGCGAATCATTCCGGAGGTAGTTGGAAGACAAATTCGAAAGTGGTTCAAAGATACTAAACCCCCGCTACCTGAAGTCGGGGCTGCCGTCGCACAGATGCACGACGAGCTGCTTGGCCGCCTCGTTTCCATCGGAGAGGAAGAGATCCAGCAGACGGGGAGAGCACTCGCTAGAATCCGAACAGTCACCCCAATCGTTTCCTGCATTAGAACCTCTTTGAGCGATTTGTCCGTGTCTTGCTCGCTGATCACGCATCAGGTTAGCCAAATTAGAACCTTTTAGAATCGCTCTTTGATCGCTTGTTTGACATCATTGTCCCCGAAACCAATTTATCTCTCGCGCTTATCTGCCGAAACCGTACTAATTGTGTTCACGTGGACATGTGAGCGAGCCAAAAACAACTCGTGGTCGAAATTAGTTTTCGGAAATACGATTTTGGCCAAAACAGTACTACTTCGCGTAGACTGGTTTGTGCGACATTTCGTTGTTCAGAGATCGCGTGGCGAACAAAGACCCTAAAAAGTGCAGGGAAGTACTCTCCAGGAGACGAAAGAAAGTGCAGTCTACAACATTCCCTCCCTCTCTGTTCTCATTCCAAATCCACACGCATTCATTGTACATGAACTTTTAGATCAAACTACTTTTAAACGGGCTATTTATGAAACGCGTGAGCATGAACCTTCGCAAATAGATAGCATTATTTGCTGCGTAACAAAACAACATTATCATTTTGAAATATGCACGAAAGATGACCAGGGCGATTGTGTGTGCACACATCACTGTCGCTCAGCGGCACGCAAAACATTGCACTTTCCTACCGACTTTGTATATCTGCAATCTCTGATCACTCCAATCTCTCTCTCCCCTCTCTCCTCTCTCTCTCCTCTCTCTCTCTCCTCTCTCTCTCCTCTCTCTCTCTCTCTCCTCTCTCTCTCTCCTCTCACCACGGAACGCCCAATCGGAAGTGTGGTAAAGAACTGACTTTTGTTCATGTGACCGGGATCGGCGCGTGTGTTTTCGCACATCACATGACCACAACAAACCATAAAGAAAAAGACAAGCGCTTCCCGCGCACGCCCGTCATTCGCTGATCGCGGTTTCGCAATGATGCGCGTGTCATAGCACATTCTGGAAGGCCACGCATCCCTCTACACCCCGCCCCTCACACCCTATATAAGGCTCGCTCACCACTGACTCACCACGCAACACAACATTGTTGTCGCCGCCGCCTCACTGTCTCATTTCACATGTTATCTTTGGATCAGTGTTGTTTGTATCCATTGTAGTTGTTATTGTAGCATCGTATGTGTAGTGTCGGAAGCATATTGTAATAGCAATTCAATTGTATCCTTCCATTTATGCGCACCTGCTAGCCAGCTGTCTTCCCGTATTCTTGATCGAATGTCGCGCCATCGCCTTCAGTGTGTCCAGTATCTCTTTCTCCTGCCCGTCTGCCAGTGGCGGCGGTGGCTCCGCCCCCTCAGACTCCGCCTCCTCAGCGAGCGGAGGCGCCAGCATCCTCCCCAGATAGTAGCCGGCATTCGAGAGCAGCACTTGCTGAAACATGCCTTCCTTTCCAACCATTCTCAGCAACCGCCCCCGGAACACCCATGTCCTTGACTCGTTTACCGAAGCAATACCAGTTCCATTCTTTCCATTCAAACTTTCTCGCTGTGTTCTGCGATCGACCACGCGCGCTGTCCGGTCTCTCGCCTCTCGGAGTACCCTAGCCCCTGCGTCTCTGCGGGGCATGTGACCACGTTCGCCCCGCCCCTCGTGGTTGAATAACAACTCGCCTCTCGCATTCGAACACTGCTCACTTCGCGTCGCCACGTTCCCATTGAAATGTGTGTGTGTACGACCGTGTGTTTCGCAATTGCTTTCCGCTAACATTTCCATCCATTGTCTCACTCCACCACTTGCAGCTCTCCTCAAACCTTCTCTCACGCATTCATCATGGACGTTGAGCAGCACACCAAGGCCGGCCACCTTCCGGCGACCAAGGCCGGCGGCATGCGCATCTCCAGGAAGGTACGCCCCGCTCCCGCAAGCCCCGCCCACAGTTGGTATGTTGCAGGCGCGCCGCCACTCGGAGAGCAACACGCGCACTTCGAGCGAGTCGAGCGAGATCGACATTGCGCCTTCCGAGCACGTGGTCACCAAGCACGAGATGAACCAGCAGGTAGGGGAAGAGGTAGAGAGAGAGAAGAAGGGAGGATAAGAGAGAGGGAAGGGAAGAGATCTACTCCATATCCACTTGTAAGAGGGATGAGCGAGTAGTCACATAGTAGTCACGGAGTAGAGTAAGAAGTGAGTGAATTGATATAGCAGTACATACCTCTAGTACGCGATTAGACTCTAATCGAACACGAGAACCATATTTAAGAAGAGTAGAGACCAGATTTGTTTCTAGGCACGGGTATGCTGAATCGCATACCGTATACTGAAATGTCTCTAACCGCCCATTAACGAGAGAACATGTGGCGTAGAAACGCACAAAATGTCGCTTGAGTAATAGCGCCAAAGTCCATTTCAAGGCTAAAATGACATTTCGAAATATCAAAGGTGCATTTTGTAGGCGGCCGTTGACTTCCCGACGGCGGCTGTGGAGAAGTGCCACAACAAGCCGTTGCCCACCCACCAGATACACACTCGCTTCGTCAAGGTGAGGCCTCTTTCTCTTTCTTCTCCTCGTCCTCACCCCTCCCATTGCAGACCCATCACGTTGTTCAGCAGCCCAGGAAGGACTAAGCATCTCCTCCTCCTCCCCTATCCACGATCATCGATCGATTCAGGACACCCACGACAGCCCCGGTATCTCTCCCCCACGTATTGTAAATAGCCCCACGTACTCCCATTGCACTTTTGTTTGCGCGGCACTCCCAACGCTTCGCCGGTGCGGAGTACACCGTATACTCGCTTTGTGTTAGCTGTTATCTACCCTGTTTACCCCCCCCCCCCATTTCACTATCTCCCCACACACACGCAGCTTTGTGTATATTTTGCGGGACGCATCTCACACTCTCTCACTCGAAAGCGGTTCGTACCACTGTACAACCACAAAAATATGGGTAGTTGGTAGAAGAGTCGGTGTTTTCTCATAGTATGCTGGTGTAAATAAACTACTGTATAGTACGTTTGTTTAGCCTGTCTACCCTTTTGTTTACCTTGGCGAATCCTCCGGATGCGAGAAGGCGAATCGTGCGGAGGGCAAACTTCTGGCATGCCTGTGTGTGAACAGTCCATGTTTGTTGTGCAGCTCTCGAATTCTCACACTTAAAATTCACCTTATTCTCGTCTCCTATCAGCACACACACTCGATCGACCAGCGTTGACGACTGCGTGATCGATAGGGCTGTCTCCTGAAAACTAGCGCACTGACTCCGCCCCCGCAAACCCCGCCCACCTTGTGCGCGCACAGATTTCCCACGAGTCGCAGCGAAGAGGCGCGAATGTCGCACGAAATGCGGCTGCTCTCCAGTAAACGACCTAAACCCCATAAACTCCACGTTTCGATATACCGTATAGTGCTGGCCCCGCCTCTCCAGGCCCCGCCCACTGACCGGCGAGCGGAACAAAGTGGAGGTGTGGACGGACGAGCTCGAGACACGCTGCTGTGAGTACGTGGCAGCAGTTGCCGAGGATAGAGACACACAGGCGGAGAATGGACGGCCACTCCAGGCTGGAAAGATACTAGTATCACTCCAATATTTCTAAGAATTCGAAGCGCGAAAGATCACGATTTCTGAGAATTCGAAGAGCGAAAGACTGACCACGATTTTGGAATACTCATCTAACCTCGTTGTCTTCACAATGACGGGACACAAGTGTGGGAATGGATAGACAACTATAAAGAATCCTTCACTCACCTCCCGTCGACGACCTTCTCTACGGCGTGTGTGAGGAGGGCGATAAATGAGGGGAAGAGGGTGCGCGAGGGCTGGATGAAGAACGACACAGACGACGAGCACACCAGCACCTGGCGAAGAAGGTGATCAATTGTGGTAATACTTCACTACACATCACACCAATGATGCGATCAGTTCCATGCATCGCAACTGCGGAGCGCCAACGAAGAAAAAAACATTACTACGCGCTCGCAACCACTCGTGCAGAGATGCGTTGAAGAGTAGTGAATAGCAACATGCAATGGCTCACCTTCTTCATCTCGCCCAGCAGCCCATGCAGGTCGAGCATCTCCCTGCCCTTCAGCCGCGCCTCCGTGCACACAGCGGAGAAGCGGCCCGCATCGAACGGGCGAGACGAGCGGGGCGGGCGGACTGCAAGGCTCTCACACTGTTCTCGCAATAAATCTGTGAGGTAGACATTGTGCTAAACGAGTCAGCAAGTCCGCTAAACACATTCGAAACAATAAAATCGAAGATACACTGCTCGAAATATACTCAAAACGCACCTTTCGCATCCCTCCTCGTCGACATGCCAGAGCTGCTGGATCCAGCCGGCGACCCCGCACCTGCTCCTCCTCCCTCCCCGCTCTCCTCCAGCTTGCGCCTCTTCGCTTCCATCTCTCAAATCAATTAGTTCATTTCCATGATTTCCATGATTCCATCCATAACTTAGCAATGACGTTACAATTATCCAATAACGCCTTTCTGTCTCTCCCATCCATCCAAAAGCACATGCATAGATAACATCAGACAAAAATACATCCATAACGCAATGCCTCCGCCTGTACGATTCCAGTTTCCTAATTTGGGATATGTGTGTGGAAAAAATGGACAGACAACACACTACAGATGAGTCGTGTGCATCTATCGCGCGACTTTGATCTAACGAGTTTCCTAGAGGCGACTCCTCTCTTTTCCAGAAAGCAGCAGTGTCCACTCCTTCAGGGCGTGAACTGTTCACTTTATCGAAATTTGAAACGCTTCCCTCTGTTTTATGGCAGTCAATACGTCTACACCATAAAGTCTTCGTGAAATCGCTACATTCAGCCACCCGTACTGGCTTTTTCAACCTCCGAGTCGGTAGCCGTCCACTCACCTAATAAATGACCCGCGGCAAACTGTTCCCAGCTAGCTTGCATTCTGACCGTTTAGCACATCTTTTCAATGTCACACTAGACACTTTCCTTATCGAGGGACGTTGGAGGTTCTCATGCGTGATCCGTCTCGTTCACTGCCATATCATCGGATAGGCGATCCCGGCACGTTTGATGTTTCATATCTTCCCACCATCCTACCGCTTTTTGCAATGCCAAATCAGTGGCAGAACGGCCTATAAGGGGCGCACTTGCACAGATCAGCTCATTATTCCTCGTTCTGCCAGCGTGGAAGATGAATTGCGTTAACACGGCCTACTTCTCCAACTTCACTATCACCATCGGTATAAAGCCGACTGATAAGGTGAGTGATCAGAACTCCTTAACACTCATCGAACACGTCGCAACAATGCGACTGCAAATCGCGGTAAGGAAGTTTTGAAACGAAACAAAAAGGCGTCAAATCGGAATGCATATTCCATGTCCGGTCTCTCTCTCTCTCTCTCTCTCTCTCTCTCTCTCTCTCTCTATCGTGCGTGTCTTCGCTATACAGTCGGCTTGAGAGCAAGAAACCACTAGCGCTACTCGCTCCGATTTTCCATTTCTCTTTTTGTCGAACGCGCGTCTTCCAAAATCCACTTGCGCCTGCCATCTTCTTCCCCGTTGAAATCTTTCGCTCAAAGCCACTCACTCATATTTCACACTCTTGCACGAGCGGACATATCTCGCACGCGTTCATCGCCCGCAAATATCTACAACTCCCAGATCCTGTCCACCACATCTCTCTGCCCCTCTCACATCCACCCACTCTCTCACCCCTCTCTACCGATCAGTCTAACAGATTCGGCTTTTCTCTCTGTGGTAGATCCGCGAGACACTGCCCATTCTTCGCATTGATTAATCCCACTCGTTTCGCCCACATATTACCGCCACTGATTTACCGTTTCGCTGCTCAGAATTCTATGTGAGGGTTGTGGGGTTGGATAGTTGGATTGACAAGTTGGCTGTCATGTTTTGGTGCTCGCGCGTTTGCGCCTTCCACTATCCACTTATCCCCGTTTTCGATCGACGTGAATCCTTGAAATACGCGCGCCCACCGAACGGCCGCCGCCTAGATCCAAATCTACACCCCCAAAATACCCTCATATCCCGTCGTCAACGCCATTATCTCGTCAATTCTACAGGACTCTACTGGTACAAATCGTATGATCCCGTTATCTTGGCAGGCGTGACTAGGCGTGACTGTGGCCGAATGGCCGTTGTCCGAAATGACTCTTGGAGGGAACCCGTTTAGGCTAGCCGCCTGCAACAAGCACACTAACACACGCGCACATTCCTCCATCCTAGTCACTATCAACTCATGCAACAATCAGCCGGAGATCGTAAACTCTCCAGATGACCGTTCACGTTTCGAATTTGGAAGTCGAAGCCACGGCGTCATACACGGTTTTTGGTTCGCGTTGTTGCGCGTCTCAGTGGCTCGTCCAATCCATATTCTTGTTCATTCCATTCCTTGTAATTGAATTTCCTTCCACCCGCATACTCCTCGTCCTTCACAACCGCAACATAAACACAAGATCCAATCTCAATCGTCCTCTAAGAACTCGCCCCCATAATTCGCGGCTTCTCCCACACCGCATATATATGCCTATTCCTGATCGGAGGCGTCAATTAATCGGCGCGCACGCGTTTGTTGCGCGAAATGCGCGTGCAATGTCGTTTTGTGTTCCGCCATCGTCGCTGGCGGGACCGACCCGTTTCGAGAGTTCGCACTATCACCCATCCATCCACACCCGCCCGAAACACTTCTGAGGTCGTCTCTCAGACCACCGCGATCTCTCAAAACCACATCCATCGCTCAAACCTCATATCTATGCGTTTTCCTCCACAGCCACTCGAACCATTTCGATCTCCCTTCAGTGTTACAGTGTCGCGCACCGAAAAGATCTACTTTTTCGTGTCTTGCAAGGCTGCGTCATCAGTCATAATCCATGTCAATAGATCATAGTGGTTTCACTTATCCGCTGCACATTCCAATGCCATTGCACACACATTCATGTCCCACTTTATTAATTGCCGTGTCCCTTCTCTCTCGTTTATCAGAAGATGCCATGCATGGCATTTCCGGCGGTGCTTGATCTGATCGATCCATATCCAAATCTCTCATCCTGACTATTCATCACTAGCATTATCCACATCACATACTAGTGGTGTAGTAACCACCCACTTGAAAATGATGCTCATCCATACGTACATGACTTTCTGTTGTAACATAATGTGGTCATCCGATCCATGTGTACATGAGTGTCTGCTATAATGTGTTGTGTTTTGGTCATGGTGCTCTCATCCATGTGTATATGATTGTTATTATACAGATGTGTTTAGGTGATGGGCGCGCCGCAGGGAGTGTACAAGGGTGAGGAGAAGGACCCGCGGGATCTGTGCCTGCGCGGACGCGCCCCACTCTCGGTCAGTCAAGCTGGCTGTCGGAATGGAGAAAGTAGAAAACAGAATTGGTGCTCATCTTCTCCGTCTTATGCAATCTGCAGCTGACAGTCAATTCAAATTTACAGTATTCTGACTACTCTCGAAATTTGATCAATTTTGATATGTCGCAAATCAACGACGTTCGATTTCCTTCATCCTGACCCCTTCTAGGTCGGTCTCTACATCATCCTATTCGTCTCGTGCATCGCTCTCTCAGGCGCCGGAGTCGCCTCATACCTCAAGTGGAAGGTGATCACAAAAGTTCAGACTTCAGATGTATATCACGCAAACTCTGAGAGAATAGGCACATCAAATGTTTTTTTCTATTAAATATGCAGCGACTACAGATGATTTATCTCTGCGTCTCTTTTTCCCGTATATTTGTATTTGTTTATGGAAAACAAGTTTGTTTTGAACTTTTTTAAATGATAAGTATCCGATAAACATCGCACAAAAGTATATTACTATAGTGTTTGTATGATTCGGTTTTAGCAGTCATGTTCGCGAGTCTGCAACATTCAAAGCCGATATCTCATAAGACGTACTCTGCGATTTTTGAAACAAAAGCGTTTTTACACTTGTTAGAGGTTACATTTTCATAAACTAACCAAAATAAGTTGCTATCGAAGGCTGGATAATCACCACGTCCAAAAAAAGAAATTTTTAATTTTTTTTTGAATTGCAAATGCTCATAACTTTTTTATGATTTGGTGGTACAACAACATTGTGAACACAAAGCATGAAGAGGGGAACATAATCATTGATTCTACTTCAGCGTGCCTGGTTCGTAACCCTGCTGCCACTTTCAATCACCCTGCTCACAGCTGCCGCCATCTACATCAAGAAATCGTGGATGATGTGGCCACTGCTCGCCGTGTCGGTGAGAAACGCGCACAAATCACACTCTGTCTGCACAAACCGCGCAATTTTGTGATTTCTCACTACGACAATTCAGTGCATGCACGCGATGCTGGCAGCGTATGCGCTGCTCATCTTCTCGTTCTACTTCTTCTTCAAGTACTACTACATCATCATGGTCATGAACTGGGCGTACGACAGTGAGTCACCTCTCTCTCTTCTCTATCTGCCTCCTTCTCTCCCTTTCTCTCTCTCCCCCCCTCACTCCCTCTCTCTCCCCCCCTCACTCCCTCACTCTCTCCCTCCCTCCTCTCCTCTCTCCAATATGCAAATTCAGCCCTGTACTCTGAGCGCAACGAGGTGTACTACGCCACCTGTGCCGGCATCTATGCTCTCCTCTTCGGTGTCCTCTTCTACTCCATGTGGCAGGTCAGCGAGACGCAGTAATAACAAAACGCTACAGTCCAAAAGTAGCAGTACTCCTAGAGATATCAAACATAAACTCTCGCCTCTCATTCTCCTAGGCGTTCACTCGCCACAGCTCACTTGTAGAAGAGACAGAAACAGTAGTCCTCGCGAATCTCACCTCTTATCTCTCTTTCTCCTAGGCGTCAATGGCGTACTCGTTCCGTGCGCACTGTCGCCGCGCCGAGAAGAGGCGACTCTCGCAGCCCACCGTTCTCGTCTGCAACAAGAACATCGACTACCCAACCAGCTTCTAGACGCCTCTCTTCGGACACCTTCCCCCGTTTCGAAGAGACCCTGCCAAGTTCTTGAGGTCATCTCAAGTCACTTGAAAAGTGGGGATCGGCCTTCAGAGAACACGCGATCTAAGCAGTCGCAATCGAGTCTTTCATCGTTTCACTTCGGGAGCTCACTTGTTGTGCCTACCCTGTCTTCCCTCTCTTGCTCTATACATTGCACACGGCTTTACCAACTCACTGCTGCGGCAGGAAGTGTGTATACTGTCACTAACTCGTTTCCTCTATTGTTCAACCAATAACCGAGAGATCTCCGCACCGAATGATACATATCTATGGATCGATAAATCATTTAATCGATTCACCAACCGTGATATTACAGCGTTGAAACGCACACTCGCACAACACATCCCCAGCATACCGTAAGCAACGATTCGCAAAACAAATTTATTATGATAATAAATATGAACGGAGACCCTTGGACACAAACATACAAATAGTAATACTTTTCAGTAACACAATCAATGCAAATAGTAAAAACATAAGTCGGCCTCAGTGTACATCAAGTGATACAACCAATACAAAAACACACACTCAACCAGACAACAATCAGACTGCCGAGGCAACAAAACAATCACCGTAACGATTCGAGTGCTCCACATGGCGCGTGGAGTGAGGAGTGGGGGTGAGTGAGGCGAGATCAGAGAGGGCGGGGTTTGCGGGGGCGGGGCTTAGAGCGCGCCGACATAGTCCCGCTCGATGGAGATGGAGACGGTCGACTCAAGGATCTGATCCCTCAGCTTCCAAAGAGCGCGCGTCACGTCCTCCTCCTTGGCTGCCGCGCGACCGCCGCCGACATCCTGAAAGCACGTAGGTGAGAACGCTCTCTCTCTCTCTCTCCCTCTCTCTCTTTCCCTCCCTCCCTCCCTCCTCACCTTGATCCAACTCGTCGGCAGCCTCTGTCCATTCTGCATCTGCAGCTGCCTAGGCCGAGCCGTCAGCGACCGCTCGTACTTGCTGACCGTGCGCTGTCGAGTCGACAGCGACTCAATGTATCGCAGGTACGTCTCGCTGTGCAGTACCCGCCGCGAGTGGACACTATTCGGAGCGGCGACGAAGACGGGCTCGAGCTGCGAGCTGCGCGCCGCCTGCACCACTGTCCTGGCAGGATCGCTCGCCCCGCCCGCACCCGACATGGCTCCTCCCGGAGGGTATGCCGCCGCGTGCATACCGCCCTGCGACGCCTGCTGAGGGGCCGGCACCTGAACACAATCGGGTTAGTAAAAGAAACACATAGAATCGAGAGAGAGAGAGAGAGGGGGGAGAGGGAGAGAGGGAGAGAGGGAGAGAGGGAGAGAGAGAGAGAGAGAGAGAGAGAGGGAGAGGGAGAGGGAGAGAGAGAGAGAGAGAGAGAGAGGGAGAGAGAGAGAGAGAAACAGTGAACATCACTTCCACGCACCTGCACAGGCTGTCCATGTCCGGGATGCGCGCCTCCTCCCCCTCCCGCATACTGTGGATGGGGCGTGTGGTGTTGCATGGAAGGCGGGGCGTGGTGGTGTGGCGTCTGGGGGTAGTGCGGCTGTTGTTCCCCCTGGTGACCCTGGTGTCCCTGGTGGTGCTGCGGCTGGAGTCGCGGGTCGTGGTGGCCGTTCATGCCCGAGTGACCCTGCTGGGGATGCATCGCATGCCCTTGGTGGTGCGCCTGCTGGTGGTGTCCGTGTCCGCCCTGCTGGTGCTGCATCGCTGGCGGCTGCTGTTGCTGGTTCGGGTGGTTGCCGTACGGGAAGCACACCAGCTGCTGCGACTGCTGAAACAGCACGTTTAGAATTCACAATACCGTACACCTCCTTCTCCTCCACCGTACCTGTCCGTGCTCGTTCTGCACGATGCAGAGTCGGAAAAAGTTCTTGGCGCGCTGGTTGGGGTAGATGACGCGCTCGCTGGCGGGAAGGTGCTTCTCCTTGAGATGTCTGTGCAGGCGCGGGAGGGAGGGGAACGGCTTGCCGTCCTTGCGGTTGTTGCGCAGACACGTGTGCCACATGCACACAAACTGCTGCTCGCTGTCCACTGAAAAAACGGGCTACATCAAAAGACAGAACTCATAAATAACAGTACACCAAATCCAAACTACCGTATCTACTCACCAATAATGTGGCTGGTGTGCGCGACGACGTGCTCCCACATGGCATCGGGGGATTCGCACTGCGCGTCGCAGTTCAGCCATCGGCACTGGTGGATGCGAAGCTGACCGGGCTGCAACAATGACTCTCGATCAGAACTCTTCATTGTACACCTGTAGCATTCACAATCCACCTCTCCTCCTCCTACTCCTCTTCCCCTCTCCCCTCTCCCCACTCACCAGCATCTGCTTGGCCTTCTCGCGCTGCTCCGCCTCCTGCTTGGCCCTCTCGTTGGCAATGTAGTCGGCGCGCACCTCGTACTGACGCTTCTGCTCGTCGTTCAGCTTCTTCCACTGCAAATGAACACAATCAATCAATCAATCAATCAATCAATCAATCAATTTGGCCTCCGTATCCACTTAGAATAGAAGATCCAAACTGATTTCATCAATCAATCAATCTATGTCTCCACATCTTTAACATTACATTCACCAAAAGCCGGTCTCATAAATCAATCAATCAATAAATCAGCGGCCCACTCCACTCACCTCAATTCCGACAATCTTGGAGACTTCTCCGAAGCCGGCCTCGGGATTCTCGTGCATGATCCTCTTGCGTATCTCGGCCGAGAACAGGATGTAGCCGCTCTTGCTCTTGGCGTTCAGCTTGGGCTGCGCGGCCAGCCACTGCGTCGAGATCGACTCCTGCAATCAATCAATCAATCAATCAATCAATCAATACTTCTCTCACATGTTTGATTGCAATAAAGTGAGTGATCTTGTATTGATGCGAGTTCTCTTCTCACCTTCTTGATGAACGTCTGCTCTCCATCGTTGGAGGCCGTGTCGTCCTGCGACTCATCCAGGTCGTCCAGAGCATCCAGAGGCACGTCGTTCTTCACCACAAGAGGCGACATCTCCTACAATCAATCAATCAATCAATCAATCAATCAATCAATCAATCAATCAATCAATCAATCAATCAATCAATCAATGAGTAACTTAGTAAGGCGAATGTCAATGAATGCATCAGTCAATCAATTATTGTTTTGTGATTTGCACTCATTGTGTGCTTCTTTCTTCATGTCTGTTTCTTTTTCTCACCTTCTCCATAGTGATGGGCTGCTTGAAGACAAAGAGTTCGTCTTCTGCGATCAGATCCGAGCGCTTGTACTCCTGCAAATTACGCATATCAGACTAAAATAACCAATTCCTTTAGCATAATTGAGTTTGCGAATTACATTTGTAAATTTTCAAATCCCTCGATACTATCACTCCGACACTATTCTCGTACCCTCTACAATGGCAGAGACAGATAAACAAATACATGACGCGTACGCAACGAATCGAGAGGAGCCAATAGAGAGACAAGCTGCGTAGACGGGGAAGACGAGAAGACTTGTTAATGATGGTCATACTTCATACACCATCAGAACTCGTCAATCAATCCACAAAAACTCAAATCGCATAACTTAATTAACACGCGAGTTGAACAGCTCTACTATGCACATTAATCTGAAGACCTTTACACTCGGTTCTCTCGACTCTCTCTCTCTCTCTCTGCCTACACTCAACCCACACCCTCGTAAACACACCGGAACAAAATTCACATTTCACCACCACATTACTACGCCCTCCTCTCCATTACTGCTACGGAATCAATCCCACACACCCAACGACGAGCTCATATCACGACGACTATAACGAGCACAATCACATAGGCAAAACGGCGCCAAGTGAGAGCGCGCCTCGCCCACGCACGCACTGGTCGCGACGGCGAGTGGCGGCGCGCCGTGCGGGCGAGAGCAGCGGCAGCGGCAGCGAGCGGCGGCGGCGCTGGCCGAGGCAGGCGACTCGCCCGATCCACCGCCGCCGCTGACAGAACACACACATACACACGCTCGCCCGCATCTCTCACTGCTGGGAGAGCGGGGAGGGAGAGAGGCGACCCGATATGCGGCAGTGGCCAGTGTGCACACAGCCCCCCCCCCCTCTCACACACACACAACCCGCCCGCTGCGTGCCCCACTTGTCTGCGCCTCGCCACTCCGCCCACTCTCTCGCGCACTCTAGCCGCGAGAAAATCGATGCGACGCGGCCGCGGCCCCTGCGTCTCTGCCCCAGCGACGACCCCGCAGCTGCAGGCAGCAGATAGCAAAAAGTCTTTCCCTTCTCTCCCCCCTCTCTCTCTCTCCTTCTCACCGCTACACAGTGAGTGAGTGAGCGGTCAGCGGCGGTGCCACGGGCAACCAGAGAGATATGAGAGGAGAGGAGAGAGATGCAAATGCGGTTATCTCACTCTCGCGCCTCACAGACCACGAATAATAGTAGCTAAACCAGTAATGAGGAGAAACGGGAAGAACACTCACACACATGTGCGGGAGTGAGTGAGAACGAGTGACTGTACTTTTGTCACAAAACCACACTTTCTCATTCCTATCTCCCGTTGTTGCTCATTGCACCTTCCCTTCTCCCTCTGAATCGTGTGCGTTGCTAGGCGCTACTATCCGACGTTCATAATCACACAAACCATATAACGGGTGAGACAGCGAGAGAGCACCAGCTAGTTCTCAAATATCAGTCAGCCAAAGGACATGCCATTTGCTCGCTACCGTATCAAAGGGGAGCAACGTGGCCGGTTCGGTTCACAGTACCACTTCTTGATACTACGATATGATCGAATATGCCATCACATCTTCATCGTCAGCCACACCCAAATATCATTCGCAGTGCTACCGTAACCCCACCGTACCTTCATCTTGCGCATCGGCTTGGAGAACTCAATCTGCATCTGCGGCTCATCAGAAGTGTTGTCGTCATCGCTACCCGTGAGGAGAGAACACACCTGGAAAGGGATACTGTACAAGGACTTCCGAATACGGTTTAATATTATACTAACGGTAACTGAAAACGATTCTACCGTACCTCTCCCTGCTGCATGGGCTTGCCGCGCACGCGCAGCTCACACACAAACACATCACACTCCGGGATCTCGGTGGGCCGGACTGAAAGAGAGAGGGCAATCAGTATGCTAATCAATCAATCCACTCACTCCTTACAAAGTCCTTTGATTGGAGGACGGCGCAGTGCGACTGAATGTCGTCGACGCGGCGCGTCTGGTCGCCTTGGATCACAGCGAACACCTAAACACACAGTCACACACTCATCCAGCAAACAGTCGTCTGTCTGTGACCCTTAATCTAAAATTCTCACCTCTCGCCTGTAGAATGTCCTTCCGGGATCGTGCTGCACATCCGAGGGGCGCGCAAACCAACCGCCCGAGAACCACTCGCTGCCACTGAAACGGCAAGGTGAGCTGGCTTCCCTCTTCACTCTCGCACTCACTCCTTCTCCCTCCACAGTCGGTCGATCCGCATCACATCGCACGTCGCCTTGCCCGGGTTGAACACCAACACGCACTGCCCGATGCTGCAACACATCGTACCATCTTACCCGTGTTGTTACCGCGTACCTGTGATGCTTGCCGCCCCGCGTGATAATCTGCTGGAAGTAGGTGCGCCCATCGGCATCGGGTCCATCGGCCGTCTGCTTGGCAGCCACCTCGTCCCTCTCTATATCGAGGATCACTCCGTCCCTGAGTCTCTCGTCCTCCTCGGACGACATGGACTGCTGCGACTTCTCGTCGTCCTCCTCTTCTTCCACGGCCGCTCCCTCCACACTCTCCAGTGCCACCCGCTGCACTGTCCGCGGCTCGTCCAGCTCAGCCATCTCCACCTCATCCTCCTCCTCCGGATACGGCCACATCTGCAAGCAATCGATAAATCAATGGCACTATTTTACTACCACAATCAATCAATCAATCAACCGTTTATCCAGAATAGCATCCATTATCATTTCTGCCTCTCTCGCATCGCTACCCACCTTGATCTTCTTGAAGTACTGCTGCTTTCCGAGGTAGCGCGACTCGCACAGCCACACGTCCTCCTCGGGGAACGTCGTCTGCGAGTAGCGCGCCCACGTCTTCAAGTACTGCACCAGGCACTTGCCGCGCAGCCGATCCGCCGTGACAGTGTCGTGGAAGTTGGTGAGGAACACCTCGTTTTGCATAAACTTGCGGGTGGCCAGGTGGAACGTCTCGTTGGGGCGGTAGCACCAGCGACCGCGCGCCATCGTTTGACCAGAGTCGTTGCTGAAAACCACACAGATTATTCGCTTGTGATAGGGCGTAAACCTGGGACAAGATTCCTTGAAGGAGGAAATGAGAGAGGGAGAGAGAGAGAGAGAGGGAGAGGGAGAGGGAGAGGGAGAGGGAGAGGGAGAGGGAGAGGGAGAGGGAGAGGGAGAGGGAGAGGGAGAGAGTGAGAGAGAGAGAGAGATAGAGAGAGAATACTCACGTGAACAGTCTCTCTAGCCGCATGATATGGCGCTCGCCCTTCTTGCCGTCCTCGCTGGCTGCCACGTAGACATAGCACGGCACAGAGTACGACACACCGTCACTCTCCCACTCAGACAGATCCACCTCACCCTCCTTAAACGACACGTCTCTCCTCTCTCTCTCTCTCTCTCTCTCTCTCTCTCTCTCTCTGTCCTGTCTCTCCGCCCGTCTGACTGTATGTCCCCCCTCTCTCCATCTCTCTCTGTCTCTCTCTCCCTCCCTCCCTCCCTCCCTCTCCCCACCCACCTGCTTGACAATCTCCGCCTCCTTGTCGGCCTTCCTATCCGCCTCCTTCTCCGCCTTCTCCTTGTTCTTCCTCGCCGCGTCCTGCTTCTTGTACACCTCGTTGTCGTTGAAGTTGTACACATTGGATACGATCAGCCCCTTGCACAGATGATCGCGCTCGTTCACAAACGCCAGCTGCAGCTCCGTCGCGTCCTCGAACATCTACGACAACCATTTCGTAATGTCGATACCGTAGTCAGAGCTACAGTAACCCAGTCATTCTCCACAGTACCTGCGAGTCGCTCCGGCACACGTCGCGCACCGTGTCGAACAGATCGAAAAAGTCCTTCTGGAAGCGGTCGAGACGGCGGTAGCGGCACTGAAAACAGCCAATAATCTTCGCTTCAAGTTCTTTACCGACAGCGGTCTCTCATAAGTCCATCAATAATTCAGTTTGTTCAAAATCCCATATATTGATTCAATTACTCATGAGTGAACACAACCATGCTTGCAGGTGAGTTGGAATGAAATCGAGGAAAGTGACAACGAGCACATTGGTATTGCTGTCTACCTTGTCAATGTTCCTCTTGATCTGGTCAAGTGTGAATGGCCACTGTCCGTGGGGGATGCCCTTGGCGCGCAGCAGATCCGGCAGATCTGCCAGCGAGTCGCTGTAGCAACGACCGTCATTGTCCTGCAACACTCAATCACATTAATCAAAATGGTTTATTAGGAATGATATGAGTACACTGTTTAGTCCTCTTCTTGCTATACACAACGAGTGATATACGACAGTGAGAAATGGAACAGTTTACAGTTTGTGTAGTTTGCGTGTTTCGCGTGGTTACATTCACTTCACGTGCGGTTTTGTGTGCTGCACTTTACTCAACAATTGACAGAAAGGAGAAGTTACAATTCACAACAACTCTGTTTGAAAGCTACCTTTCTCGAAGTAACCTGTAATGATCGAAATACTTCGAATAAAAAAAATTAATCTCACCTTTTTCGTGAAAACGGCGACGAAAATCTGCATGAACGCAGCACGGCACTCGACCTGGAAAATAAACAATACACAAAATGCATGCATTAACAGTATAGTACTTCTACAGTGATTCTGTGTACAACACAACACTGACTACAGTACTACAAATGAATCTACAGTAGCCCATTCTCTTTTATCGTACCTGAACTCTCGGCATGCTCTCGTCGTCCGATCCCAGCTCGCGCCTCTTCTCCAATACAGCACTCTGCAGCGAGATCGCATCCTGAACAGAGCACCCCATCAAACTCCGCCCTCGCAGGCTCCGCCCACCTTGTAGATCTGGCTGTCGGGCTCGTTGAATTTGCACGCATTGTCGAACATGAGATTGAAGTCGGCAACAATCTCCACGAGAGACGGGTAGCCTAAAAAAGAGAAATATAAAATGTACTGTATTCCTGTCTTCGAAACACGAGATAAAAATTTGATTTGTTTACCCACCCTGTCCATTCAACCTCTGATGCACGCGCTGGAAATCGATCGGCTTCTTGATCACCTCGTAGTAGTCGGGGTACTCCTGAACGGGTCATTCTCTCTCTCTCTCTCTCTCTCTCTCGGCCCTCCTCCCTCTTCCCTCTCTCTCTTCCACCCACCTGTCGACTGGGCAGCTTGAGGAACGCGGCTGCCAGCTTCCTGCCTGCGTCGTCCTTGTACTCCTTGATTCCATTGAACAGCAGCCACATCTTCTTCTGCTCGTCCGGCATCCGTCCACTCTGTCCGCCCGACGTCGCAGCCGGAGTCTTGGGCGTCTTCGGGGCACGCTGTCCCTTCGGCAGGTTCACCGTACTAAACAACACACATCAAACAAGAACGAGACAAGTGAATGCCCAACAATACCAATCATTCCGAGAAAGAGACATGCAACATCACAGCATAGCACAAGCACACACCCACACAACACGAGCACAAAGCCATGCACATCATGCCACAACGACGATAGAAGAGAGACCGGGCACCAGCACGACATCCATATCTCTACCGTATGCTGCTGCTGTTGGATGCGTCGTCGTCGGTGGAGAAGGACGAGTTGACTCCTGCCAGCTCTCCGGCAGCCAGAAGGCGAGCCTTCTTCTTCGGGGGCAGCTTGGTGCGCAGCCAGCTATACACGGCACACATACGGGGGAGTCAGGGAGGTTAGACACAGGGATGGGAATTGGAATATGCCACTCTCTCTCTCTCTCTCTCTCTCTCTCTCTCTCTTTCTCACTCGCACTCTCACTTGCACAATCTAATTAGCCCGAATCGAGACAGAATTAACATTAGTAGACACAGAGGATCAATTTATATCCATCAAAATGCAAGAATCTAGAATATCGGATACAGTAATCTCGACTCACCCAAACTTCTCTCTGAGAAGCACGGGAGACTCGACAGGGGTGTCCTTGGCAGTGTCGTGGTTCTGGCGCAGCATCGTCTCCAGCCTGTGAATATTCCTCCCTCTCTCTCTCTTTTCCTCTCTCTCTCTCTCTTCCTCTCTCCCTCTCTTCCTCTCTCTCTCTTCCTCTCTCTCTCTTCCTCTCTCTCCACTCACTTGTTCGCATCCTCATACAACTGCGATCTCGCTTCGTTGAACTGGCGCGCGTTCGCAAACATCAACCCGAAATCCGCAATCAGATCCGGCGACTGCTTGTACTGAAACAACAATATCAGTACACAGATGCAAAACCAATATTTGAAAGTATGAAATCAATGTTTCACCCCTACCTGATTGTTCTCAATGTTCTTGAGGATGGTCTGCAGGTCGATCGGTCTCTCAATCACCCTGTAGTACTCGGGATACTCCGCCTCCGAAGGAACAGTCATGAAAGCGCCCGCCGGCCAGTACGTGTCACCCTCCTGGAACGGATACTGCTCTCTCTCTCTCTCTTCTTCTTCCTCTCTCTCTCTCCCCCCCCTCTCTCTCCCCTCTCCCCCCCCTCTCTCCACTCACCTTGAAGTTATACACCAGATCCCAGAACTGCTTGAGCCGCAGTCGATAGCGCAGCATGAGTTCGTCGAAGCTCTTCCTGCCTGGCTTTCCGCCCGTCGACAGCAGACTCGCGTCCATCGTGGTCGACAGGGGCTTCATCTTCTTGGGGCTCTTTTTCTTGGCGGGGCGGGTCGAGTCGGGGGTGGAGGTGGGTGCGGGAGAGCAGCCATCGGACCGGCTCTCCTCGCCGCCGCTAGACTCCTCCAGCATCTCCTGAAACAGAAACACACGTTTAGGATGAAATGTTGAAATGTATGAGTGTTCTCGATTCCAGCTGCTGCTTCTATCCCGACTACTACGACCAGATTTGCCCTCTCAAGTTAAGAATATCGTAGCATGATCCAGTACGCAATCCAATCAAATCTATAAAACTACTCAATCAATGATATAGACACACCTTCTTGATCTTGGCCGTCTTCGGGCGGGGTGTCTTGACGGGTGCGGGGGCGGGAGTGGGCGACGAATCGTCAGACGGCTCGGGCAGAACACGCTCCGTGAAACGCTGGAACAACACGTATGAGAAAACCAAGAGTATACATCTCGAAGGAACGCCTCCTTCTCCCCAATACACAGTACTCCCACGGTCAACGACGAATGCAGGCACGCAACGCAATCAATCAATCACACATGAATACTAATACTGTACGCGCCTCAACACCTTGCTGCACTCTCAATAGGCGTACACCCTGTCCCTTCGATCCCATAGCAATAGCATGCGCAGCCATCAATCGCTCTTTTTGCTACTCCCTCTCTCTCCCGCATGCGTACAACCGGGCATCACACGTATTCAACCACCGCCGCCCCTGCCGCCGGGCGGTGACACATCACCGCGCACAAAAAGCTACGCGCCAGACAACCGGCTACTATACACCCACCACTATACTAGTAACCAGAGAAACAGTGAGATCGCGCTGGAAACTAGATGGAACAGGACAAGTATACAATGACGTCCGCGACACAGAGTCAGAGAGCCAACACCCGAACTCACCGTGAGGTCCATAGCCGGCTGTATCTCGCGGCACGTCTGCAGCGCGAGCTGCTCGACTCGTTTGGCAGCCACGTAGATCTCACTGCCCTCCAGGTTGTACGAACACGCATTGTCAACCACCTGCAACGGTGCCACACTCGAGCAATACAATACTGCACATCGATACAGAACACAACTTTATTCGATTCGCCACCCACCAGTATGACATCTGTCATGAGCTGTTCGAGCGTCTTGTAGTCGCCCCTCTTGAGCTTCTTGTTGATCATGAACAGCGACATCGGCCGGGCAATCTCGTCGTAGTAGTCGGGGTAGTAGCTGAAAAAAAGAGAGAGCGTACACATTTCTTTTTTTGTTGGTATTGCGTTTAGCTCACTACTCATAGAGAGCAACAAGGATAAAGCCGTACCAATTGTTCTCAGCCGAAAACAAGACAGAGCCTTGGATTATAACGACTGTAAATCATTGATTCCCTGATCCTCTCAATCCTCTCTGAGACTCTCTTTTCAAATTCCAACCTTTTCTGTGGCAGCTCGAGGAAGGGATCGGCCAGGTTGATCGACTCGTCCGTCTCCTCCGGCTCGTTGCGGATCTTCCAGTACAGACGCCACAGCGGGTCCGTCGACTCCTGACACCAACAGTTCTCTCTCTTTCTCTCTCCTCACCTCCGAGTCCTCGTCCTCCTCGCTGTCCTCGCTGAAGTCGTCTCCTCCGTCGCTCGCCTCCGTCTGTGCCAGCAGACCGTCAATCACCGCAGTGCAGTGGTCCTGCCTGCAACACACACACAACGTATGAGATCTTGAGTTTTGAGCTTTCGAAAACAGTTGGAAAACAATAGGCACGAGGTACAAAACAAAGAGTAACAAGTCCACCCCCGCACACCTGTTCTGTGGGATGGTCCTCCCGGCCATGCGCCTCCTCTTCTGCATGAACGTGCGCAGCAAAGAGATGGCGTCCTTGTGGATCGTCGTGCCAGACTCGTTGAAATCCTGGTGAAAAGAAACATAGTACAGAATATCTTCGCAGCACAGTCTCTGGCATGCACTACGTGAACGTGACAGCCCACTGCTACAAATGCTATAGTCTACAGAAGCTACAAAACTGCAACAGCATTGGAAATTGTACAAGTAAGCTCAAGCGCTCACCTTGGCGTTTTTGCACAACAGCTTCACGTCAGCCTCGAGCTGCTGCGCCAACTCGTAGCAGCCTGCAAGACGTCAATCAATAACCAATCAATAATATATCATTCCATACCTGCACGCGTCTTCTCGGCGATCGTCTTGAGATCGATGGGATGCGCAATCTTCTCGTAGTACGTGGGGAATTCCTGAGCAACATTGATACATCATTCTAAATCAGAATCCACGCACCTCTCTACTCTTGAGCAGCCTGAACGGCGGGCTGAGCAGCCGGCCAGTGTCGTCCGTCAACTCGAGCAGCGAACAGATCGCGTCCTCAACCACCGCTTGCGTCACCTAGAACCAGTGAACCAGAGTCAAACACTTGTTTGCGTCTGATCTATTTCACACTACTGTACTTCCTTAACTGTAAACTGACCGGCACAGGCCCGGCCGGAATGGCAGGCGTGGCGGCGACAGCAGCAGCCACTGGCTGCGACTGCTGTATGACTGCGCCAGTGGGCATGGCTCCCATCGAGCTCGATCCCGCTGGGGAAACGGAGCGTCCGCTCACGTGGCTGCTCGGGGCGGGCGAGGCGGCGGCTGCGACGCGAGCAGGGGTGGGGGTGGCAGAGGGACGGCCGTTCACCACAGGCTTCACTTCCGCTCCGTCCCGCTTCGCCTCAAACACCTCCTGCAGACGCTGCGCGTTCGAGTGCTCCACCGAATCCGACTGAAAAGAGTTGGTCGTATAAGAACTGGTCAACAGTGAAAAAGTTAATACACGCTCACCTTGTAGTATCCGAGCGCGTTATCAATTAGCAGGTGAACGTCGTGACAGAACGCGTCGAGGCTGGCGTACTCCTCCGTCTTGAGCTTCTGCTGGATGCGGGTGAGATCGATGGGAGACGACACGGCCTTGTAGTACTCGGGGTCGCTCCTGCAACGAGCGGCATTCAGAATCGGAATCAGAATGTTTATCTCGAATCTAGTAGTACACATTATGGACTACGTAAATTACGATGGAACACTGTAACACAATGCCTACTGCGAGTTCCATTAACACGGATTTGTGACATTATCAGCATCATTATGTGCACATTGTTCACCCGTTGCCGTTGCGCAATGCTCGCGCGGCGGCAGACACCACCGTGCCTCGCTACCACGCAACCCCATCCCTTCTCTCGCTGTCCTCACCCCCTCCTGCCTGCCTGCCTCACTCGCCAGCTGTCCATATACGCCACTGACCTCCCGCATGTTCACCCCACCACCACCCGCTCACGCCCTAAGCCAATAACAATGCGACACTCATATATCGATCGATTTACTGGATGAATGAGAGTGAGAGGGAGACAGTAATCATGTTATGAGGTGCAATCAAGTCGCGCAGAGGGTGCGAGGAAAACCAACACGCGGAGACCGCAATTATGCGGATCGGAAGAACGTAACGACCACGCGGACATCGTGAAACAGCAACACACAAATGAAACACAGGCAACAAACGAATGTTCTCACCTTCGGGACGGGGCGCGGATAAAGTGCTCGCAGATGAGGCGGCCGTCCTGCTTGAAACCGCGCAGCGCCTCGTAGATCTCCTGTGCCTGGTTCAGCTGGAAGAGGAGTAAGAATGAGTAGGCTGGGATACAACACCCACCTGTTCGATGGTCTTGTCGTTGTTGGCCTGAGCGGCCGCACGTCGCCTCTTCGGCGTCTGAGTCGCGGCCGGCGAGCCTTCCTTGGCTGCCGCCAGCTCCGAAACGCGCTTGCGCTTCGTACTCATCTCAAAACAAACATATAATACAACACACAATCGTGGCATCATCAAATATGGTGGTCAAAATAAGTGGGACTTGGAAGATCGAGCGAGTCTTCTATTCTATTCGCTCTCAGCTGGCGGGAAACGCGAGAGTGTGTGCATTCTATTTTGCGGCAGAGCATTCTCTCCTGCAATCGCGATAAGCGTCTAGAGAGAGAACGCTACCATAGGGCGCGGAAATGTGAAACGTATACGCAAGAAGGGTGAAATGCGCGCGGAACACGCGCGGAACAAGCGTGAAGCATGGCGCGCGTAGAACGGCCGTGAGTATGGTGCTAGCATCGACCGGCATGTGTGTGCTGTGTGGTGGGAACGCGGCGCGGCGCCTTTTCGCCGCCTGCGGTCGCCGCGCGACGCCGCCCTGCGTGGGTCAGTGGGGCAAGCGGGCAGCGAGCCGCAGCCACTGCTGCCAGTAATCGATTGATCCGCGCGCATCGAGTGCGCTGTTGTGCAGTGTACAATTGCATAGCAAATCAATCAATATACAAAAACAACAATTCGTACAACAACAGTTGTTTAAAAATATAAACATAGAAAATACACCACAGTCAGCTTCGCGCCAAAATTCAAATCGCGCGCAAGCAAATGGGTTGACGCGCCACGATGCTGACGTAGTACTCTTAGCGCGCGAAAATTATTTGCCTATATCACATTTTTTGCTTTGATTTTTTCTTCAACCGTTCATTTATACATATTAAGTATATTGTTTGTCATCAATCAATCAATCATCGTACTTCATATTAACCACCACTAGATGGCGGAGGACGACGACTACCACTCTTCGGATGACGACGACTACGTTCCCGAGGACAACGTTGATGATGCTGATGACGAGCCTTCGGGAGACGAGTGTGATGAAGTGCAGGCTGGAGACAATTTTATCATCAACAAGAAAAGAGGCGAGAAAAGGTATTTATTCGCAATGTATATGGTTAAAATAAAATAGTTGTTGAGTTCGCTGTCGGGAGCGAGCACATCGAAGGGTCTGAGTCAGGCTGACGAGGATGATGTGGAGGCTGCCTTCCTTGCAATGATTGCCGAATCTGATAGCCAGTTCTCTGCTAAGCCCATCGAGAAGTACTTTTGATGACGTCGATCTGTTTACATAATCACATTCAGGAAACCCGTTGTTGCTACTACTCCCTCTACTGTGTCCGCAGAAAATACAACGGACGCTGCTAGTTTTAGTGACGACTCGAAGATGACCAAGATTACTGAAGTGTTCGATTTCGCTGGAGATGAAATCAAGTCGGTTTACACAATAATTATCATAAGTGTTGTTCATTTGTGAAATTAAGAATCGAGCGTGAGGTAACAGTGGCGGAGATGAAGGAGCGAGAGAAGAAGGATGCTAAGGTGGCACAGGCCGCCAAGAAACAACCACAGAAGTATGTGTTTTTAAACATTTCTTTTTCAATTGAGTATACAATTTTCAGGCGAGTTGGACTAGGAGATGCACTGAACCTCCTTAGCAAGAAACCAAAAATGTCTCTCCTTGATAAGTCCAGTCTGGATTGGAAATCGTTCAAACAAGACAGCAAGTTAGAGGTATTTATACACTATTATAATAACACACAGAACAGAAATATTTTTTAGGAAGAGTTGGAAACGTACAACAAGGGCAAGAACGGGTACCTGAACAAGGTCGACTTCCTAACAAAGGTTGATCATCAGCAGTTCGAGAAGGAGAAGAACATGCGAAATGCCGCTAGGAAGCAGTAATTGATCTGTTCATGATATAAATTCATTTGTCACTGATGTGTTTGCTGTCTGAATTGTACAGTCTATACTCTGCGCCAGAGCGATAGTTTTCGATCTCCCTCGCTTGCAGTTCGTTCATAACCGTTTGCCTCTCAATTGTTTTGCGCGCTATTGCCGAGAGCTCAGTCTTCCACTGATCGATCTACCCTATCGCGCGCAACTTATTGCGAGCATAGAACCATAGAACGATCGCTACGAAACAATAGCACTGGCGGTCATGAGCGAATTTTGTAACATTGAAACCGTAGTTCACCAGATATCACGTCACGTTCCATACGTTAGCAGGCAGGGTCAAGAATCAACCCATAAAAATAAGTATCCCGCGATAGGACAACATGCATCCCATCATTTCGAGAAACCAACAACACGACACATCATCAACATATAGTTTATGAAACAAAATCAACAACAATTTAAGCCTCCATGGTAGCGGCGGAGGTCTTCTTCTTGAGCTCGGCGGCGATGCGGTCCATATCCTTGCGCCCCTGAACGCAGTGTGAATAACTACATTTGAATCATACAATAAATATGAAAAAGGGGAAAACAAACGCTAACCTGCTTGGCGATAACGCGTCCCTTTCCGTCGGAGTGCTTCTCAACCCACTTGATGGCCTCGAGGGTCTGGAGGGCCTTGCGGATCACGGATCCTCCAACCTTGCAGAAAGTGTTGGGCTGAACTCCGCGGCGGAGCTTGCCTCCGTACACCTCACGAAGGTGTCCGACTCCTGAAAGATCACATAACGAATTACAAATAGGCAGAATCGTAACATAGTATAAAAAAATTAATAAAACAGTAACGTACCGGTGGGGGAGCGCATGTAGAGGCGGCGAGCAATGCTGGCGGTGCGGATGAAATACCAATCCGGGTCAACGGGAGCAAGCTCCTTGGTCCTTCCGAGCTTGACCAGGTCAGCGAACTCGGGGACCTTGACCTTGCCCGACTTCTTCAGGAAGTTGGCAATAGCAATGACGACAGCGTCCTGCTGGACATCCTTGACGCCGACCATTTTACCTAAACAGATGAAACAGATTATAACACCCTGAACACATGATTCACGTCAAACTGAAACAAGAACGAGTACGTCATGGCGTAACAACACACAATTACTCAAAATCAAGCAACTGACACTCAAAAACCACACCATATCCAATTAATCGACGAAATATCATATCACTAGGAATTCTATAACGGTAACAACGACGAACGTCATCAAATTTAGGCAACAAATCGAAAAAATAAAATAAACACCAAAAATTTTACGGAGCTCAGCTACCGTACCTTCCTGCACATCATTGCTGCGTATCAGCTTTCTTGAAGTGTGGCTGCGTATCGAGAAAAGGAGCTAGAGTGGAGAGAAACAGAGTAAACTTACGTGATATAGACGTAGAGGAAAGTGGCGGGAAAACGGGTCAACATTTGTTTATTTTTTCTCGATTTGTTGTTTCAATCGATTTTGTTTGCTTTATTTGATTTCATGATCTTATATATGAATTTTAGACCAGCGTATTGCGATGAATGGTTCTCCAAATGATGGGTGAGTGTTATGAAGGCGTTGTTTCCTTCCTGTATCAGTCGAACAGTTTTTTATGAAGAAAAAGTTGTTGGTATGTGTTGAATTCATGTTTCTGTATATGTATGTATATGTTGTAGATTTTGAGTTGTTTTTTTATCAGAGAATCATCGGGCGATGCTTCCCAGTCTCTACTCTCCATGAAGAAGGGGCTGTTCGGTAATAGTGCGGCATTGCTGAATGTAAGTTTTGTGAATGAGATTGATGTCATTTTTTGTACTACTATCGTAGCAAATATCGTTTTAGCAGCCTGTGCCAGAACCGGAGATTGCTGCTCCTTCCAAGGATAGTGTTGATATCGAAAATGTTGTTTCGAAGGAGACCGGAGACAACAACGAGAATGGTACGGCTGGTTGATTGTAAAGTGATACAAAACAAAATCATTCAGGAACTGACAATGTTTCTCTCGATGACGATGATGATTCGCCCAAGGACTCTAGCAGCAGTGCCGTCAATGAGGTATAATATTACAAGTGTGTTGTGTTATTGAACTTGCTTAGTCTGTCACGGATTCGAACGATGCCGCTGAAAAGGAGGTTGTGGACAGTAAGGATTCCACTGCGGAAGAGGTATAAAAAAAAGGAAATGCAAGTTATCAGTCTGGTTTGAATTTTGTTTCAGAACGGCGATATGAATGATACTACCGCAGCTGCTGATCCTTCTGCTTTATCTTCCGGAGATGTGGATGAGCCTATGGACGAGTCTGCAGATGCATCAGTTGAACAACCGGCGGAGAAGCATGATGATCAAGCTGATGTGGAGGATATCGCTGATATGGATGAAGCGCCGATAAATGGGATTGTAGTGGAAAAATCAGTCGATCAGGCGGCACCAGTCGATGAGGCTAATATGGAGTCGGCCAACGTGGAGGATAACGCAGACAATGAGCCGCCAAAGGAGGACGAGGAAGTTGCAGAGGAAGAGCCCATTGTCACGCCGAAGCGCGGCCGCGGAAGACCTCCGTGAGTTTTGTTGTTGTTGTTGTTGTTTTTCATTTCAGTTGTTTATTTCAGTAAGGGTGCTAGTCCTAAAAAGGCTACGCCGAAGCCCGCTTCGCCGCCCAAGTCCCCTCGTGGAAGGGGCAGACCGCGTAAGAGCGAAACTGTTGAAGAGGAACAAGACGACACTGACACGGCCGAGGAGAAGGGTGAAGAAAACGAGACTGGGCTCATCGATGAGAAGGAAGAAGTGGGAGAGAAGGAGAAAGTGACTCCTCGCCGTGGCCGCCCCACTCGCTCTGCTGCCGCTACACCCGTAACCAACACTCGTCCTACTCGTGCAGCCAAGACTCCTGCGTACGTTTTTCCCATTCTTTGCAATGTTTATTATATACAACACGTGCTAGTTTTAGTGTGCAGAAGACTACGTCTGAATCGTCTCAGAAGTCAACTCCCTCTCAGAAAACACCGGCAACTGGAAAGCGTGGACGTGGACGGCCCAAGCTGTCTGAGAGCCATCCTAAATCTGATGATGAGGTCGAGGAGGAGAGGGAGACGGAAGAGGTCGAGGAGCTGGAGCAGGAGCAGGAGGTTGTGGAAAAGAAGAACGTCACTCCGAAAGGTTCCAAGACTCCTAAGCCTACGAAGTCGGCTGCCAAGACTCCAAAGGGTGAGTATTCGGAATTCTTTTTCATTTGTCGATCTGTTGTCAGGGAAGAAGCCTGTGGTGAAGGATGATGATCCGGATGACCCGTACAGCATGGACTTTGGGTTCGATAAGCATCCGGAGCCCCTCAAGAGCATAACGGTTGGTTTGATATGTTATCATCATGCTATGTATTTATTTGAGATGGAGAGGAAATCGTTTGGAAACGTGTCTTACACCCGCTCCGGTGCGAACACGCCCAAGTACGAGCAGACAGAGAAGACTGCTTCAGAGAAGGTGCGTATTAATCATAAATAAAAGTGTGTGCTTTGTGGGATGTGCATGCGTGTTTTACTTGTTCTATTATGAAATTTTCTTGATGTGCATGATGTTTATTCTAGGTTGGAAATCTCTCGGAACTGGCTCCCCATTCGAGCAAGCGCCGCTCGTACGCTACCGATACTCCTAAACAGGCTAACTTGAACGTGACTCGCTCTGCGCCTTCCAAGAAGCGCACCAAGGAGGAGTCTGACGATGAGGATGAGCCAATGGAGACTCAGACCACGCCGACGACTCCCAAGGTATCGTTATATTGTCATATTTGTTTGATGATATCATTATCAGGCCCGCGGTCGCAAGCCAGGCGTGAAGTCTCCTACAGCGACTCCAAAGAAGGCAGTTGAGAGTCTGATTCTGCCTTCTCTGACAGCAGAGGAGCAGTGGCAGGTGGACCATCCGGAGGATGAGCATGCTCCTCTCGTGCCCGGCGCGCGCGTTTATGCCGCCTTCCAGAAAACTTACTACTCGGCCATCATTGGATCCACGTGCGTACTCGTGGCTCGCGCCGTCCTCAATAGTGTTATTCGTTGTTTTGTAGTCGCGACGCTCTTGGGCGCTATCGTGTGAAGTTCGTGACTGACGAAATCATCCGCGATGTTCCCGCTGCCGGAATCATTCCCATCACTGCGCTCGTCGCAAATAAACTGGTATGTTGAATATACTAATTATTATTTCATAGCTTTTTTGTAGTGTGATTTCACCCTTGGGAACGACGTCATTTCTGCTCGCATTCTACGTGCTCCGAATGCAGCACAGGCTGAAGAATGGACCAAGGGAGAGTTTGCAGTGGTGAACGAAGAGAATGAGGAACAACACACGTGAGCAAATGTTTCTTATGCTTTCCTCAATAATAATCGTTTAGTGTGGTGTGGAGCGAACTGGTGCTGGACATTTCCGACTGGCGCGACTACATTGACGGCGTCAGCAAGGCTGCGCAGAGTGTCAGCTCGGGTTCGTCTTTGTCTATTCTTTTTTCGCTTCACGATTGTTTATGTTCAGATAACATATCCAACTCAACGGATCGTCGTCAGCGACGCTCTGTTCTTGCCTCCGCTACTCCTTCGACCCCCGTTGCAAAAACACATGCGAAGGCGAAGACTCCTGCCAAGACTCCTGCCAAGGCAGCTGCGACTCCTGCCAAAGCAGCGTCGACTCCTGCCAAGGCTACTCCTAAGAGATCAACTAAGCGAGGTGCCAAGGAGGACGAGAAGGAGGTGGATGAGAAACCTTCTTCTGCCAAGAAAGCCAAGGTTGATGAGGACGAGGAAGCCGAGGAAGAAACCGACGTTGCTGATGGTTTGTGTTTCTGTGTGTGCTTGGTGACATGAGTGGCGACGTTGACGGTTTTGTTTCAGAGGAGGAACATGGAGTGAACGACACTTTGTTCGATGGCAAGACGTTCATCCTTACCTCTGCAAACCGAAAGGACGCTGGTCTGGTGGAGGGTGAGCCCGTGTTCCGCAAGAACGAGCTCAAGTCGATGATTCTCGAGCGTGGAGGAACCGTCGTCGACGACATTACCGTACGTTATCTATCTTATTCTTCACTGGTTAAATGTGCCGTATGTGCATATGTGATACCTAGTTATTGTCGGTTGTTCAGAGCAGCCTGGACGATGGCGAGTCGTTCCTCATCTCGGACACGTACTACCGCACGCACAAGTATCTCGCTGCCATGGCTCGCAACATGCCCTGCGTCAAGTTCACATGGATACTCGACTGCGTCCGACAGGTGAGAGGAGAAGGATCGAAGAATCGTGAAAAAATGATCGTGGATAAATTCTAGGAGAAGTGTCTCGATTACAAGCAGTACCTCCTGTCTGGCGGCATCTCTCTTGTCGACGATCAGATATACCCGTTGTGAGTACTTTGGATTTTTGGTTCTCAATGTGTTATTCTGAGCATGATGTGTATGTACATACTGTGGTTACAGGCCGACGATCCGCGACAAGCTGTTGGTTGGCAAGAAGCTGATGATTCACTCGGCGGCCAAGCATGCCAAGTCAATGAGCTTCAACCAGATATGGGAGCCGATGGTGGAGCTGCTCGGAGGAGAGATTGTGGCCGACTTGGAGGGTGAGTGGAAGAGAGAAAGTGTGAACGAAGTGAGAACTCATGGTGATATTGTATTGCAGAAGGAGTGGACGTATTGGTGTCTGACCCGTCGGCGGACGAGGATCTGATTGCGGAGGCGGAGAGGGCCGGCACTGCGGTGGTGAGCAGCGAGTGGCTGATCCAGTCGATGATCATGGGCTCCCTCCCTGCCTACGACGCCCATCCCCGCTTCGCGCACACGCCCCAGTAAGCAGAGCATGCACTCGACTCGTATTCCACCCTGTGAACACGGCATCTCATTTCCTCACATTACATAACGTATTTGTTCGTTTTACACTTTACTCGATTTGTATTAGGTTAGTATTTATATTAAGAACTCGTATTTTGAGTAGTTTCGTGTTGCTGAGCAATCCTGCTTGTCTCGTTTGTATTGCGCGTATGACGGATCCGTGTGAGATGTGTGGATCTCTTTCCTGTAGCATACGTCTCGTGTGTTTTGTTTTGATACGGTATTTATGCAGTGTGTACTTGTGTTGTCTCATTCTACGATAAAAAAATGTACAGTTATCATTACATAATTGCTCATTTTCTGGATTTTTTTTCCGGGATAGTGTTCATTTGGGTAGTATGGTCTTTGGAATTTCTCTCGGCTAATGAGCGCGTGTCGTGTAGAAGGCACGCCTCGCTGCGGTCTCGTCCTTCAGCCACTGCTCGTCCTTCGCTCGTCTCGCGCGGCCATGGCCTCCACAGTCTCCCAGGCTCCCACGGCTCGCTCCATCCCCACTCCATCCACATCCTCCCGCGCCCCTTCCGTCAAGCAATCCGCGTCCGCCAAGACCGATGGTACTGCAGCTACTGTTTCGTAAGATGTACTGTTACTGTTATAGCTGTTGCGGAGGAGCCGACAATGGCGGTGAAGATACTCAATTCGATCCTTCTCCTGCTCCAGTTGGCGTTCACGAAGGTACACGAGTAGCCTAAGCCAGTCAAATGCCTTGTTTCAGATCGGTGAGTTGTTGGCTGTGGCGGCGGAGAAGTTGAACATGAAGAAGTACGTGTCGATCATCAAGTTCATCTACTACAAGCCGCAAAAGGCCAAGGTAGCCGCTCAGTTACTGTACTCTAACCGTATCCCAGGCGATCTTCGTCGCTTCGTACAACCTGGCGTACGCGACGTACGACTCTGAGCTGTGGACGTTCTGGGATCTGTACGACCAGATGATCGGCAACACGCTCAAGAAGATGGCCGACCAGAGCCGGAACGCCGAGAAGAAGGCGGAGGTATTTTGGGTTACTGTACTCTCAAAACGGTACTGTACAGGCGGCGGGTGGTGGCTGGCTGAGCTCTCTGGCGTCGGCGTCGGCGACTCGCATTGAGTCTGCTACGAACCTGCACGAGCAGCGCGCGGGGAAGAGGAAGGAGGACGAGGAGGAGGAGGGCGGGTGGTTCAGTCCGGCGACCGCGTCCACTGCCCGCCCGCCCACTGCCGGCAACACACCCGCCACTGCAGTGTCCAACACTGTCAAGTCGCCTTCCGCCAAGACTGACGCCAAGTCAGCAGTCAGCAAGAAGAAACAGTAGAGTTGATCGTATTAGTATAGCGTAGATTGTAGTATAGAATTTGTAGATTTGAGGTTTTGATAACTCGATCGTATTACTCGCTGATTGTACCGCTTTTATCACTTATCGCATGATTATCGATTCACGAGGAGAGTGGGAGGATAAAGATGACCGGAAACTGATGTTTTGTGGAATTTATGGTCCGATCTTGCCGCCATCGCGAATGAAGCAGTACCTGAAAGTGATCTCTCTCACTCTCTCTCTCTCTCTCTCTCTCTCTCTCTCTCTCTCTCTCTTTCTTTCTCGCTCTCTCTCTCTCTCTCTCTCTCTCTCTCTCTCTCACCAGAATGCGTGCAGAATCCCGGGTAGCCAGAAGAAGAAGCAGAGCACGATGCTGATGAGCACGTGTACATCGCACGTGCGACCGTGGAAGTAGACTGCCAGCGGCTGAAACGTATCGCTTGAAACGTATCGAACGCGTGCGCACTGCAACGTACCGGTACGAAAATGCAGAGGACGATTTTGATGATTTTGTCCATCGTGTCAGGGAGGCGAGTGTGCCTGTGGGGCTTTTCGAATGTGGTCTCGGTTGCAGAGGAGGGCTGCCATGACAGCAGGGCCCTCGCCCATCCCGAAACTCTCAGCAACCATTGTCCGCCCGGCGTTCTTTGGTCAAACACATCAGTTTATCAGGGCAAAAAAAACACGCGAAACATCGTCTCCATATTTACAAGTAGAATGATATGCACAAAAGAATCAACATCATTGAGAGATCGGGAGTTGAGGGATCGAGTGATCAGTTGAGTGTGGAACAATGAGAGTGAAAGAGCGAGTGGATGAAAGAGTGCCTATGAATAGATCAATAATGAGTCAAACAATCGATAATCGATCGATCAGTCGGCGACGGGCGTCTCCTCGATTTCGATCTTGGCCTCTGCTGTCTGCTGGGCGGGTGGAGGGACTGTGACGGTGGTCAGAAACGCCTTGCGTTCCGCTGGAGCCACCTGAAGCATTGATTTATTGATTGTTTGAATATCAATGTTTATAACAAAAGTATCGATCCATCACTTACCTTTTCAAGGAAATAACACATATGAGTAACATTATCACAATAAACATGCGGGGTTCAAATATCAAGAGGCCAGAGTGGCAGGCGCCACGGGACGCTGAATGCATTTCTATACCGACTCATTAGTTTGAAAATTAAATTGTGTTTTACACACCTTTCCATTGCCGCACATCGCGTCCCGAGCCAGAGTGAAACCGGACCTGAACGCATGAGATGAACTGATTACGCCGTTTTGTCCCTAGGTCTATACTCAGAATAACAGAACGGTGGAGGATAGAGAGTTTGCAGACAAGAAACGCACCACAGTATATGTGCGACGCAGAACCAGAGTGCGAGGTTGTATCCGACGTAGGAAAGCATCTCGTAGAGGTTCGGGTCCTTGGACACAGTCACCTCACGCACCTTCATAGAAGTGTACTCGAGAGACAGACGCGACACGTAGTCCTGCAATGTGTGGTTGATTATTGGGATAACCATCATCTGTATGAGTATGTATGGATTCATCGATTGGTATTGATCAGCTGACATTGGTACTCTGGTAGTCGCTGGGCAGGGGGTAGCGGTCCAGTGCGCCCGGGAACGTGGTGCGCAGACACTGCTCGTGGTTGTCACTGGAAAGTCGATATCAATCGATAAAGGAGAGGAGAGAGGGAGAGATCACTACCTCCTGCACTTCTCGACTGCTGCGGCGTTGAGCATATCCCTCGGCACATCTTCGATAAAGTTGGCGGGACGCGCGAACTCCACGTATCTGTAAAAGAGACGGTACTTTCAAAATCATCTTTTATATTACCTTCTCGCACAGTTGTCGTACTGCTCCACACTGCACACTTGAGTGTTCGCCACGCGGCTGTAGAACTGTCTGCAACACGATCTCTCTCTCTCTCTCTCTCTCTCTCTCTCTCTCTCTCTCTCTCTCTCTCTCTCCCCCTCCCCACTCACTGCATCCGGGTCTGATCGAGTGGCAGCAGCTCTGCCATCAATGGATGGCAGTTGCAGTTGTCGATGGCTGTCTGCAGTAGGCAGGGCAGCAGGTTCGTCTTGTTGTTCTTGACCGCTGACTGATCTGCCGACCGCGAGTTGCCGACGGTCACCCCGCACGCCGAGCGACGAGTATCCGCGCGACGCTGAAAAGAAGAGGGATGAACCCTACTCCTCATCCTCCTCCTTCTTCTTCCTCTCCTTCTTCGTCCCCTTTACTCTTTATTAGTCCATCTCTCCATTCTCCCCCTTCTTCTTCCCTCTTAGCCTCTCATCTACCATATTGTGTTTATGTGTATGAACTAAACGATGAAAAAGTCTCACCTCTTTCCGCATCCGCAGCCGCACTCCCTCTTTATCGGCGAGAGTGATCGGGGTGCCCAGATCGGCCGCTATCCTAAAAACGAATGCGTGTTACGGTATTTGTTTGTCCGGATATTTGGATATATGTATTTATTATAGACTAATCGCATACCTGATGACGTCATCAATGTTCTCCTCCATGTAGATGTCGATTCCAGGGTGCATGGTCATAGCGGTGGAAGAGTACCACGAGTTTCGCGGCACCTATATCGATTATATTGATCGAATATCGATTTATTGATTACCTGGAATGTGATGACGAACTGCTTGTTGTAACCCGTGCTGTTCAACCATAGTTGCTGGTCCTGAAACCAGATATTAGATTAGATGTGTCGTTTACTGTTCACAGAATAAATTATGGAAGTATGGTTCCGCGTTCCGAGTTGTTATTACGTGTAAGGTGCTTTTCTACTATATTCATGAGAGTTTACGTAGGCACAGGTACAGGTACGCTTTGTACTTTGTTCTTTACTTGAACACAAAAAAAACTGAGCGGGATGGATAATTTTCTTTCGAGAATTCAAACGTGCCAATTTTCATGCAAACGATCTGGCTGATACGGACAAGAGTTACTCACGAAAAAGTATGTTACATATTGATATTGACATGTATAGTGCGCTTGGTGATTGAAAAGTGAGAACTAAATAACTAAATGACAACCTAGTTGAAATTCTAGTTGCCGACTTTCCAACTTTCAACAAAATCCAAATCCAAGCATCAAAGTCTTGCCTGGAATGCGATGCACTGTCCGTTAAGGGAGGGAATGAGAGTGGCCGCGTTCTGGCAACACTGGTACGACGACATCGTCTGACCCTGAAAGAGAATATATATGAGAGAGAGAGGGAGAGAGAGAGAGAGAGGGAGAGAGAGAGAGAGAGGGAGAGAGAGGGAGAGAGGGAGAGAGATGAGAGGGGAAGAGAGGACAGTACCTGGAAAGAGCAGGAGTTGATCAAGGATTGGCATTGGTACATCATGTTGGCTATCTGCTGCCGACGGGTCTGCTGCGGCAAGTTGCGGTTGATCTGCAATGCTCGATTCAATCAAACGTGTAACTCACAGTTTCGGTTATGATAATGACTGATCATGATAGTGATCGGAAGCCCTTGCGGCGTACCATATGTAGTTGTTGTATAGTCAGGATTTAGCGATTCGGGATAAATTATTGATTGATTGAAAGTGATAAAGGTGATAAAGTGATAATTGTCCGGCTCACCAGGTCCATTGCATTCGCCGCCTGGTCGCTGGTCTGCGCGACAAAGTCTGCAGACTCGCGCATCGTCGGGTTGGTCCACTCGCGCAGGTACCTGAACAGGTAATACCACACCTCCTCTCCTTCCCTCTCTCTCTCTCCCTTCTCTTTCCCTCTCTCTCTCTCTTTCTCTCTATCTCCCCTCTCCCCGCCACTCTCTCTCTCTCTCCCTCGTACCGTATCGCATAGTCCTGTCGCAGTTGCGAGCTGACGGATCCGATTCCGTCCTGCGAGAACGGCATTCGATTGCAGATCACCAGCGCTGGCATGTGCAGCTGGTCCTCGCGAACGCTGAACCGATGAGTCTCTCTCTCGAACTCTAACTCTTTCTCTGTCCATTTTTCTTTCCCTTACTCTCTCTCGCTTGTCGCCCCCTCTCTCTATCTTGACCTTTCTCTCGTTTCCTTTCCACGGTCTATTTCTAGTATCTAGTTTTACCATTGTTTTCTACTCGTTCATCAAAATAATCAATTATCTATGCAATATCTCACAACTATTTCGCGTTATTGTGTTATTCACTAAATATCACCTGGTATCGAGATAATAATATACCAATTGCAACATTGGATAAATGCCATTAGGTAATGAAGTAATAGGGAACAAAAACTTTTAGTCGCAATTATACGCAAAACAACACAATGTCATATGTTGAAATAATGACCACCCACTTTTTGTACTCCTCTTTCTCGGTGGGCTCGGCGTATCGGAGTATGAAGTAGAGTGAGTGGAGCACCCACAGCACCACACAGGAGACAATGATGAGGACGAGAAAGAGCGCCGAGCACAGGTTGCGACAGCTCATCGCTCCTCAAACAATATGAACATGTAACAGTTGTACATTGAATACAATCATAGATCAAGGTGGAACACTTACAGATCTACGACAGATGTGAAACAAGGTGTTTCCAAAAACGCAACAAAATACAGAAGAGATAAGAAATGACACATATTGCCAGACGCCAGCAAAAAATTGTGGGAAAGCAGAGGCATGTTGCAAGGTGTGTGAAGACTAACGAGGCTCCCGTCCGTTTTCTACCTCTATTTCTATAGGCGAGTATGGCATTTGAGCCGCCTGCCTGAGAGACTCGACACAAAAGCGGGAGATAATACCCATCCATTACAGGAGGGAAGACAGAAACGTGTAACTAACGTCTTCGCGGTATTTCACAAGTCACGACTGTTCGACAACAGAAAGTACTACAAAGCAACATCATCCAGGCAACCTATCCAACAATGCACTAGTGAGGCATAAACAACTACAACTTTGCGCATAAATGTCGAGTAACACTCGTCTCATTAGAAATGTATCTGGAATTCGCCTGGCATGAGTCCAGCAAATGCAGTGGAGGGAACGGAGAGTAGAGCTTCACCCATCACATAATCATGAGAGAGAATGATTGAAAAAGGAAATGAAGTGCTTCATTCCCTTCTAATAAGAGAAGAAAGCACAGAGCAAGGTGAGAGAAGTGACGGTATAGAAATAATCCGCCATGAGAAACGCCCTTTCAGAAAGAGAAAGATAAAAGAAATATCTCCACAGAAGGAAACGTCAAGGTGTGATTGTAGTACCCGCAATTTATAGGATTTGTAACGCGACCGCTGGATTAGTGGAAGCTGGCAGGTGGAATGTCCGTTCCCTCCATGATTGTCCTCTCTACCCCGAAAGAGAGAGAGAGAGAGAGAGAGAGAGAGAGAGAGAGAGAGAGAGAGAACAATTGAGAGGGTGCTTTCGGTTGGTATGGCTACGATGGGAAAGGGTGCGCGAGAGAATGTGCCGTGATTGCGCAACCCTCGACTTCCGGTCATTTCAGCACCGGGAACGAGTATGGCTACGCGCCTTTTTGTAGCTCTAAGAGTGTGCAACGCTTTAGGTGTTGAAAACAAGAACAAAACACGACTCACGTTTCTTCTCCTTGATTCGGACGGTGATAGTCTCACGCTCACTCATCGGGGCGGCTGAAGCGACTGCTTCTTCCTGCCCCCTTTTATACCTTATACCATATAGCTAGGCATATCAGATGTCTCCAGGTTCTAATGAGCCCTATAGTCGATTGTACTGAATCCGCAACGACGCAGCAGCCTATTAGGAACCACAACACCACATCGCGTATTCGTTGTATAGTAGAGGTGCGCGAAAGGCGATACTCACCAACGGCCTTTGACCATGCTCTATTATGCTGGGCTTATTGCGCAAGCAGTGCCAGAGTATGTCTCGAAGAATAGCGTAGTACTTGCCAGATGTATACTATGGTATTGTCTCGTTCAGACTCATGGGGAAAACTGGAATACTCTGAAATCCAGGATAAGAGTCAAGGATCAGAGAGCACCAGATCTCCCTCATCACATTCTTTCACAGACTCGGGGGTCCTCTAGTCTGGAGATGTGCCCTCCAGTATATGGCACACTCCACTCGTGCCATCTCCCATTCCCCTCTCTCTCTCCCGTCTGGCCCCAGGCATTCCTGCGACCCCGCGCCAATCGCGCGCCAAGCACCTTCGATTTGAATGCGCGAGCAATCACCCGGCGCGCACCGCACCTTTTTCGAGTTTTGCAAGCAATTTGACAGTGTTTTGTGTGTTCATGTACGATATGACACGTAGATTACTTGTGCAAACCAGTATAGTACCGTATGCTTGCAGATGAACCCGGAGCAGTGCGAGTTTCTCGCCGGAGACGCGCTCATCAGCGTGAGCACTTTTTTTGCAATTACTCCCTTTTTGTAGTTTCCGTCTTGTCACATACATATTCACCTGTGTTTTGCAATAGCAGTCACACCATGTGCTCCACAATCCCACGGTGGTTGTTCCCAATTAGTCGCAAATTGTATGGAAACGATAAAGAACTTATGCAGTCCAAAAAGTTCAGTAAATTGAATCGGCATGTATCGTAGTGTAGTGTAACGTATCAGACACGCAATACCTGATAAATTTGAATTCGTATCGTATGATGTGCATGTTTCCCCGCAGATGCCGTGTCTGTTGCAGATCACGCCGAAGTTCAGCGAGGACGACGTGCTGCGACTGGTGTGCGGCGACGTCGGCCCGTTCGAGGCCGGAATACCTGTCGAAGTGAGTGCCGGCTTTTTGAGTCTCAGACATTGTGTTTTGTCTGCACTAGGTGTCGTCCTCTCTTTTTGTCTATTAGTGTTTCTTGTGTTATCGTTGTTTTATGTTGACTTCCCACTTGCAGGTTCCCCTCTGGCTGGCGATCAATCTGCGAAAGCGGCAGAAATGCACCATAATCGTGAGTGTCTTTCCAACTTACTGTACCATTTCTCTCACTTACCGCAACCCCTTCAGCCTCCCGAGTGGCTGAACGTGGACGAGCTGAAGCGCTACGTCGTCGACGAGACCGAACAGGTGAGTGGATGACGTCATTGACTATATCAATCTGAAGACGTGACTGGATTCCTGTAGAATCCCTGAAAATCTAATCGAATACATTCAGTTCCGAACCGTAGCTATTCCATTGTTCGATTTGTGTGCATGTCATACGTCATACCTGTTCTATATCGATCGATACTTGAGGCGAGTCTCACCGTCCTTCCCGCCGCGTTCTTCGAGACGGCGCACATGCTGGTGCGAGAGGCCAAGGAGGACCTCGTCGACGGCGATCAGGTACGGTAGCTGGTGGATTACGGTAATTAATGGATACTGTAGCTCTACTCATCTCCCTTATAGTTGAAGCTGTTGGTGCAGGACCTGTGGGACAAGCGGGAGGCCAAGCTGCGCACCTCCGTACTCAAGTTCCTCTCACAGGTGAGTGGATGACGTCATAAACTCGATCGAAAAAGCTGGTCCTTCACTTCATTCATCTGTGCTATCATTTTATCAAGTATGATTTTTATTGCTGTATAATGTATACCTATGTATTTTCTCGTTTCAGCACCAAAACAGCACGGCGCAGATGACGGGCGTTCTGGCGATGGAATGGGCCGGGCTGCGAGCTCCTCTACTCGCCGCCACTAAGCAGGTATACTCTCTCTCTCTCTCTCTCTCTCTCTCTCTCTCTCTCTTTCTTCATCTCTCTTTCTCTCTCCCCCTCTCCCCTACCTCTACCTTCCAGGTGGATCGTCTTCTTGAGAACATGCACGAGCACGATCAGAACCACTCCGACTCGACCTTCCTCGGCTCCAGCCGGCGGTAGATCACCAGTCTATCCACTCCACACACCGGTTCCTCTCTCCCATGCCTCGCCAATCTAATAACTAATCGATATGCCACTCCTGGCAAATCGGCTAACCTCCTTTTGGTCTCACTGTACATATATGCATGTTTGTACCGATTCCAGAGTATCTCTTTCGCGCCAATAAATACTCTTTATTAAGCAGTGCTACAATATCACAGAGGCACATCAATGGTACAAACATTATGAACGTGGTATAAATTAAACTCACAATCGGGATACGATATCTACAGTACTCTACCGTACTCACAGAAAACGGTCTCTACACGTGTGCGACTTCCTCCTCCTCCTCGTCCTCCTCTCCATCCGAGGCGACATACTTGAGTAGCTGGGGGAACTCGCTTCGAAGAAGACTGTCGAGCAGGGGACGAGAGTCCTCTTCTGACAGCAGCTGATCGCACAGCGGAAGCACCTGCAAACACTCACAAAATAATAAGTCATGATCACCAAAACATCCGATACAATCAAGAACACATAATCAGTAATGAGTCTCCTTGCCGTACCTGAGTGACGACAAAGGTGGTGGAGTAGGGATGGACGACCGACTGCGTGTCTGCTTCGTCGAGGTGGGAGAGGTAGGCGCGCCACAACTCGAGCGCGTACGACTCGCACGTGGCGCGAAGGGGAGAACTGCAACGAATCTCTCTCTCTCCGCCCCAACCCTCTCTCTTCTGCCTCTTCGCAGTGAGGAGAAGGAGAGAAGTCCTCTCTCTCTCCTCCCTCTTCCCACTCGCACCCACCCCAGGAACACTCCGAGATGCTTGGCGAGTGCGTGGGCTGTGCTGGTGAAGTGGAGTGTGTTGGGGGAGATGTTGAGTGTGGGCTGGTCGGCGGCCGTCGCCCAATCAGCCGATAGACCCACGTCTGACAGCTCTGAAAGGTATAGTGAGATGACCTATCATCCACAGAAAGATACAGAAAGACCCCAACTGGCTCGAGAACAATGACATACCTTCCAAGAGACGTGATAGAGCAGAGTCAGAGTCGAGCTGGTTGGGACGCCAGCGCTCGTCCTGTAAATCAGAAATTACCAAACTCCTTTACAAATATACAAAAACACATGAAAGTCTATACAAATAGGAAGAGTAATAAACAACAACAACAACAAACAAACAACTCACCGCCATCCTGGTCTTCATCGACTGGACAGTGTGGACGCGGTCCGATTCGAGAGCCGCCGAGAGAGACGCGCCCAGCAGGCGGTGTACCTAGATGAGACATCTCTCTCTCTCTCTCTCTCTCTCTCTCTCTCTCTCTCTCTCTCTCTTTTCTCCCTCCCTCTCTCTCTTCCCCCTCTCCTTCTCTCTCTCTCCCCTTCTCTCTCCCTTCTCTCCTCCCCCTTCTCCATACCATGAACGTGAGCTGCACACCCATCTTGCTGAGATCGTCGCACATTTGCATCAATATCCGCCACGTGTATGCCAG
The DNA here is from genome assembly GCA_963966185.1 of Rhabditoides inermis. Lineage (NCBI taxonomy): Eukaryota > Metazoa > Nematoda > Chromadorea > Rhabditida > Rhabditidae > Rhabditoides > Rhabditoides inermis. The sequence continues at coordinate 220,256 of CAWZYM010000016.1, read as the reverse complement.
CACGGCCATCGTCGGAGCCACCTCTGAACAAGTACACGTAATTTCATCCCTACATTACTATGCATGATGCCTGAGCGATCTTCTTATTCTTATTCTTCTTCTTTTCCCCGCGGCGTGCGGTCGGGTCCTCATTTTGCCCCACCGCCGCCGAATGTTCGGTCATCGACAAGAATCCTTCCCGAGTAACCAGTGAGGCGGCGGGAAGTACCCTCATGTGGAAGCAGCTTTGGCGCGAGGAGATACTAATTGGCATGGAAGCAAAGGAAAACCCGGAGCTACACGTCAAGAATGGTACTCTAATGGTCCAGGAATGATGATCGATCAAGTATCGCCTTCCCACCACTAACCTCGTCAGCCTACCTGTCTTTCCCCGGCGTTAGCCTATGTATCTAGCATCTTAGGCACTACTGTATGCTTCATATCATTATGATTGTGTTGTCATATTCAGATATAACGATTCCGGATAAACGATTGATTGATTGATTGATGCCTGAAACCATTGATTTGTTGAAAGCATTGCGTTCCATTTCCATATCCCAATTGCAGCTATTCCAATAAAATCGAACGTCTCTCCTGCAGAACGTATCCTACAATGACTCACCAATCACGTGCCTTCTGACTAGCGAGAGCAGCACGCTCAGCTCGCTCGAACACCACTGCAGCACCTGAAATACACTCTCGTCCACTCTCAACTTCATCTTCATGACATGCGGCAGTCACAGTAGGTGTTGATGTGAAATCAGTTTCTTCGAAACAGCCCCTTCGTTTCGAATTCAGTATTGAAAAGAGTTTCGAAGAGACTGGCCGCTACTCGATTACAAATACGACTCTTACCTGGCAGTAGTACTGTGTCTGATCGAGGAACTCGCTGGCAATGTCGCCGACTGCCTGGTAGAAGAGCGCCGTCAGCTGGCGCACGTACGACAGCGGCTCCTGCAATTATGCAAATTGAGGCGCGGTCAGTCTCTTAGAAAACCATTACAAAGTAATTTGATAAGATTCGTGGCTTTTAGGAAAGGAACTCGGAGGAAGGGATAATTTGAAGAGACGAGTCTCTGGATTCGAGGATAACGACACCCACCTCTGCCACGGCCACGTCTCGCATCGCCTGACGGACGAGCGCGCCGCGCCGGCGCAGGTAGATGTCCACCGCGTACGTGCCTACAACACCACCCACCCCCCCCTCTCTCTCTCTCTCTCTCTCTCTCTCTCTCTACTCCCTATCAGATTTCCCCTCTTCCTGAGTACTCCACTTTCATCGCTCCATCCTCCTTCTCTCGCACCATCTGCCTCCCCGTACCCACCCCTCCCCAGTTGTGTGAGCAGTGTCCTCGCCTTCTTCATGGCTCGCGGTCCGCCGTGCACGGCGCCCGGACGGCGCACGTCGTCCGACAGCAGGGACACGATCTGCAAGCCAACAAATGCAACTATGGGTTTGGAAGCCACGAATAGCGACTACATGTGATTCTAGGAATATAGCACAACTGCGGCACGTACCTGCTTCTCCCTGGCGGCGATCTGCGCGTCGGCCGTGGGCTCGTTCATCTCGCAGCTCTTCCACTCGAGTATCAGCTCGACCGCGCTGTCCAGGTCGCGGTGCGCGATGCAGTCGTCCAGCTCGGCCGGCAGCTCAGCCAGCCACGCCGCCTCCACCTCGTCTGCAAAGATGATAAAGGTAAAATGTAAATGGGTAAAGGTAATATGGTAAAGGTAAAAGGTCGCTAATCACTACACTACGCGATGCTCTGCAAATATGGTATCAGTCTAAAATTCGCAACGAGAAGATGCGACGCCCGCTCCCCGCTCCTCTCTCTCACACGGTCAACGCCAGACACTCGGAGAGAGTACAAGAAAAGAGAGCGCGCGGTTGATTCGCGTCAATCAATCAACCAATCAATTAATCGTCCCCACTCACTCATCTCCCCGTTCTTGTCCGAGTCGTGCTCGTCTTCCTCTGCCAGGCGGGCAGAGGGGATGGCAGGCGAGGCGGCGCTCGCCAGACGCTCCTTCACCGTCTTCCGCTTACCGCGGATCGTCGCCTGCCTGAAAACATCATATGGGTTACGCATTCTCCTCCCCATTTTCGGTACCGTCCAAATTGAGTTATGTCTGTACACTGTGAAAGATGCATGATTCAAAGGGTAGATGCTATTCATTTGATGCCAGTCCAAACAGACTCCCGCCCCACCTCTGCATGCCTCCCTCGTGGAGCAGCTCCCGCTTCAGCTGCTCCATCTCGTCCAACCACAACTTCTTCACCCGCGCAGACTCGCAACGGTAGTATCTAAACAATATCGAATAGTAATTATGCACCCATGCCAGTGCCACATAGCACACAGTCATAGCCAAACAGTATAAAGAGCAAATAAATGAATGTATTACAGGACGGACCTCTGTTCGGGGAAGATGAGCAGCTTGATCATCTTGTCTGCCGATCCGGCGTCGCCGCTCTCCCGGTCCCGCACGTTCACCGCCGCCACGTTGTTCAGCGAGAACGTCGACTCCAGACTGCAAGTAGCATAACTCATCCTAATAAACATCACGTTGATTCAGGACTGCGCCACATTTGTCATGCATATATAATAATTTGAATCTCACGTGAACTTTCCGCCGGGCGCGTGGCTGCCGACGAGCAGTCGGTCGTTGAGGAGGACGAGGAGCGCGCGCTGCACGGGCTGCTTCGTCTCCGCGTCCAGCAGATCCATCTCCGAGTGCAGCACCACCCGGTCCGACGAGCGCAGGTTGTTCAGGATGCCCTGCCAACAGAGTTGATAGATTGGTGATCAAGAATTTACCATGTCTAATACGCACTAATGCTAACGTGTATGACTGTAACTCTCTTTGTCACATAAGCGTTTTAGAATTGACTGAAACTAATACTCACGGCGATTCCGTCCATCTTCTGCACGAGCATCTGGATGACGTTGTTGGTCGACGCGGTCGTCGTGTGCGACGACACCTACATATGGTTATCACAACATGGAACACCCTGACTGCGTACCGTATGAATGCTGGTCTTGTCGTCGCCCGTCATTTGAATGAGACTCTCGATGAGCTGCTTCTGATCGAGCAGCAACGACGACAGCTGGTAGATCTCGCGTTCCAGGTCTGTAATTCAACAGTCGGGTTCAGGATGTTCAAGCCATCAAACGAATCAAAGCTAACACTAATGAATACTTACGCGAGATTTCCTTGCTGGAGTCGATGAACTGCTGGTAGTTCTGGAAGACGTTGTTCTTGAGCATCTCCGACGAGGCAGAGTTGATGGCGCTCATCTCAGAGCTGAATGCGAACAATGAAGGAAAAGAGGGAGGGAGTAAGAAGTAATGGGAGACTGACCGCAGTGTCTGCAGCTTGCGCGTCTCATCGCCGGTGCGCACGCCGCGCAAACGCTCACGGATGTCTGAACAACACAGCAATAGATAACGGAACAAAGTTTACAAAAACATACAGTCGGCGGGGGTGAACTGCTCGGCTGCCAGTTGATCATCTACCGCGTGGTGGCTGCCGTGGCCAGTCGCACCCGAACGGGTCGACTGCGAGTCCGCCTCCGACATACACCTGGTAACATATAGATTAGACAAAATTCTAATAAAAATATACAACAAATAACAAGAAAACAAAAAGAAAACAAAACAACGAGACGAACAGCTGAAGAGGGGCGGAGCTATTAAATCGGAATTTTTCGGCAAACGGAATCGTAGTAAAAATTATTTATCGTAACTTGAGCAAGAGATTATCTCTATTCCGGATGCGTTCAGGATTACGAAAGTTGTCTTTGTTACCGTATACTTGATCCAGTGCATACATAATGTCGAAACATGAATAAAATCAATATGTTTGAAAAAAGTGTTTTGTTGTGCGGCGAAAAACAATTAGTAATTCCAACAAAACGTGTCAACTAGTCACTGCGCAGTTTTCTCTCTGATTTTCCCGCATTTTCCGCTCTTTTTGTCATTTCCAGTTGCTTCTTTTCTATGTTTGTTCTATCAATGTTGCAGTATAATGATATTATAGTATCTCACGATTTTATCTGCAGCGATACACAAAGAGACTCGTGAGATGCGCACCTGGCGCAGGGCCAAGGCGGAATGTTTTGAATGACCGCATATGGTGTCTCATCGGGCGTTGCGTGCGGATTAGTGTCCCTCTCGATGTCGTCTATTGATCGTCGCCGATCGCCCATACAACACCCCACTTCCGATCTCTCCTGCGCCCCATTCTCCTATTATGCAAATCTCCGCGCCCTATCTGCGCATCTCTCTCTTGTCCCTTGACTCGCCGCGAGCGAGCGCGTGCGCCGTTCACTCGATCGATTTGTGTATCGATTGACTTATCGACCAGCAGACTGACTGACCGGAATCCACTCGCACTCTTTTGTAAACACCCTCTCGTTCGTTTCCCGCTGCTGCGCACTGCCCGCTTTCCCTCTTTCTCTCTCCATACACCCTTGCTCTATTTCAATTCAAATGCCGCGTTTCGCGCGCTCCACAGTTTTTGGCGCCGCTGTCATATTGTGTGTTGGTGATTTCTGCTGCCCATGACCGCTATTTATCCGAGGAAAACGGGTTTTGAAGAAGTCATCATCAGGTTGTGTCGTGTTGTCTCTCTATGCCGGAGTGTGTATGTGTGTGTATTTTGAGGGTGTTTGTGAGAGCGTACAGTGCGTGCGCGATTATCGATCGAGTGGTCCGCCTCTCTCTCTCTCCTTGTTTTGGGAGAGGCTGGCTGCAAAGGAGGCGAGCCAGCCGCCGGGCCCGCGCACCCATAGCCATACCTCTTTTTGTCACCTCCGCCGTTCTCTCTTTTTGCGCCTGTCTATTTTGTATGGCCCCGTCCCGTAATCGCACCGTTCGTTGTGGATTGGAATCCTCGTTACTCGCCGCACCCCTTCCACACCCCTTCATCCATTCAGATGCGCCCCATTCTATCACCAAGCATCCACCGTTTCATTAGTTTCATTGCACGGTTCGGGTGTCGATGTCGGTTTAGCCGAGATCCGTCTGCGCCCTCTCCATTTCGCACGCACTCTCGCCGCCGTCTCGCCACCTGCTCGAGTCACCGTCGTCACCCGATTGACCTTGTTCCTGTTTTGATGCAATCCGCCGGTGCACTCGCCTCGTGTGGCCGAGATATTCGCGCATCCACTGCTCTCTCTCCGAGACCGCGCTCTTATCCTTGCCCCGGAAATTGATACACAGCCGCCGGCTACCCGCTGCGTTTGTTCCTACTAATTGTATAATACGTGTTACCAGTAGCCGGTCAGTGTTTCCGACCCGTTCTCTGCGCGTCGCCGGTTGCATATGTGATGCTTATCTCGCGCGCGCGATTCACTATATGCGAACCGCGTTCACATACGCTCCCATTTGTATTCGCTGTTTCGTTTTCTCCATTTTCATTCGCCCACTTGGCTGCTAGCCGGCTGAGGCTGAAGGAATGCTGTAGTGGCTGTTTGATTGAGAGAAGGGACGGGAGATGAGTCATGGGGTGGCGCCCGCCGTCCGATCCGTTACTCATTGTCCGCTATAACAGTCTCTGACACATTGTCCCTCCCTCTCTCTCTCTCTCTTTCTGCCATTGCGACACGCCGGTATTAGTCTCCACAGTACGAGTCGACTACATTTGCATGTTCCATTCCGCACTCGACCGAACCGCAAATAGTGAGAGCGCGTGGTGTTTTGATTGGTACTCACTATCGACGATCGTTATCAGCGTGTCTGCTTTCACTCGTACATTTCAGTACTGTTTACGACACAGATTTAATGTATACATCTCTATTTCTCTCTCCGTTTCATGAATGGGTTAGCGTTTTTTCGCTGATTGATGCGTTTGCTTTGATGTTTTGGCGGCGCTCTCCTGTCTCTTTCCGTTCCGATCTCTTCCCCTCGCTTCTCTCACTCTTCCTCCGTCCACCTGCAGAGTGTCACTTTACAATCACTTCTAATAGCATGTGTCATTTTTTATACCCCGCGAACGTCCATGTCTCTCTTGTGTTTTTGAGTTTTGGATTGTGATAATGTGATAATTGTACTGTTATTGTAGGCAGAGTCAGCTGGCTGACTAAGCAGGCGGCATTCTTTTGCGGCTCCGCCACCGATAAGTTGGTGATTTCATTTGTTTTTTTATATATCATTTATAAAAGTTCTAACCCTCTTATTGGGCGGTACCCGGTTTCCGGTACTTTCCATTGGCTGCCGCTTGTTTGTAGCCAGGCAGGTTGTTGCATTGCGTGACTGCTCCGTTTTCAGCTTGCTTCCTCGCTCGCACGGATCTCTCCTTTGACGATTTGCATCCTTCCATCCGATTCCTCGCACCGCCATGTCCAAGAAAGCCGTACGTTTCATTTTTTGTTTCATGACTTTACTCTTTAAAACATCTATTGTGATTTGTTGCGAGTGGGTTTGGGAGAATGGAATCCGGACTGACACTTGACGTGAGTTCTTGATGTTCGCTATCACCTATCACTGATCACTCCACGCCCTGCTCTCGTCCTTTTTTGAAAAGAGAGAAGACACGCCGAAAATGTGGAATGGCAAAAAAAGTAGCGGGGCCGAAACGGTGTGGATTGCTTATCGATGAGTTGACAGGGCTAACCAAGTCTGGGAAAGGGAAGGCGAGAGAACGAAGCTCACACAATGGTTTGGGGGGTACTGAACAGGGGAGAACAGGGAGTAGAAAGGGGGCGGGGCGAGAGCCGGCGGCGCACCATTCGCGGACATACAAACCGCTTGTCACTTGGTCTCTCCCCGCCACCCCAAGGCAACCATGGCTCCGTCCCCTGATGTAAGCACAAATCGATTATCGATTGATCGTGTTTATTGATTTATTGATTACAGATAAATGTGCGCGTCACTACGATGGACGCCGAGCTGGAGTTTGCCATCCAGCCCAGCACTACCGGAAAGCAGCTCTTTGATCAGGTAGGGGAGATGATGTCACGTTGTGTTTTGTGTTTTGCTGCGAATTGAGGATCACATTTCATTCTCGTGTTTGTTATAAGCGTAGAACGCATGGTTTTCGAGTGTGCGCTCGCGAGAGTTTACGTTATGTGGAGTGTCCGGTCTGGCTTTCTGCTAGAAACGCGCGCCCGCGTACGCTCCCGCTCCCCCTTTTTTGCTCTTGTCTCCCCTCCTTTTTGTCACTCGTATGTTCCTCCCCTTTTTTGGACCGGCTGGGTGTTGACTGGCCAGCTAGTGAGTGTTAGTGTGTGAGTGGAGGAAGCTGTGTGTGGGAGTGAAATTGGATCCGTCAATGGGCGCAGTGAGTGAGTGAGTGAGCGGTAGTGAGTGTGTAGCTGATCAGAAGGTTCTAGACGTGCAGTGTAGTCTGACGAGGTGGCGGATGATTGCGTAGGGTGGCTGTGTGTATGTCTTATGGCTGTAGCGCGGACGAGAGAGAGAGTGCTTGTGTTAGCGCTTAGCAGGTCCTGCTTGGGTGAGGGAGCGAGGGAAGGGAGGGAGAGCGGGTGTGAGTTGTAGTACAGTGTTGATATGGGATGAGTGTGTGTGTACTCGTCATGTGTGTAGTATGTGTATATTGCCCCGCTCGTTTATGGGGTGTGAAATGTGAGCGAGTATAAATGGGATGATTCATGAAGGGGATTATGGTGCTTTGACTCGCGTTCACTCGGCGCAACAATGTGATTTTGCATATGTTGCAAGGTATTGATTGAATGTGGGTGATGAAACTGGATACGTGTAGTACCAAAATGGTTTCCATGCACCATTTTTGTACGATTTTAGAAACTATAGACAATTATGCAAATATATCATGTTTCAGGTGGTGAAGACGGTCGGTCTGCGTGAGATCTGGTACTTTGGTCTACAGTACACTGACAACAAGGGATTCCCCACCTGGCTCAAGCTCAACAAGAAGGTACGAGAGGGTGTGATCTGTGCTCTGGTGATTTGGAGTCTATGACGTCACTCGTTCCAGGTTTTGTCGCAGGATGTGAAGAAGGACACGACTCTGCAGTTCAAGTTCCGCGCCAAGTTCTACCCCGAGGATGTCGGAGAGGAGATTATCCAGGACATCACCATGGCATGGATTTATTGATTTGTTTGCGTTTGCGGTTTTGATATTATGGCGGCTTACTTGCTCATTGCTGTAAGTTCTAATCCCGTCAGTGTGTGTGCGCTGGTTCTTTTGTCAGCCGGGGCGCGTTATCTGTTTGTTATCGAGCCCGGCTGGGACGAAAGCTGCTGTAACGTGTAACTATCTGATAAGGCACGACCAGAGACGAGGACCAATAATCGATCTCTCGCTACTAGCAGAGCCTTGCCGGCTGCTGCCTGATTCAGGAATCAGGATATTGATCCTGCAAGTTGTCGCGCGTCCGATTGTTGGTGCGGTGCGAGAGCGAGAGGGCCATAAAAAGTCGAGAGTTTACGATGCGTTCGCGAGAAATTATGCGGAATTCACACACGTGAATGGTAGGGGAAAAGAGGCCGGAAGGCGAGGGTGAAAGGGGAAAGGGGAAAAGGACAGTGTGAAATGGGGATGGGATGGCGGGCGTTTATGATTCAGGTAGACAATTGATGCGTTTCACCTTTCGGACATGGACATTCCGGGGTTTGATAGTCGGCCGGTCGGGCCTCTATGTTTGCTGTTGAATCATGGTCTTGTGGTGATTGTGATGCGATAAAAAGAGAAGGCGCCACAAACATGTGTGTGTGTGTGGAGGGGGGGAAGGAAGATGGAATGGAAGTGGACAATGTGTCATCGATGATATGAGGGGAGCCGGGGAAGGGAACGGAAATGACGTGCACTGCAATCTGGAAGCTATTGTCGAATGAAGAAGTGATGTGATTTGCTTTCAGCGCCTGTTCTATCTGCAAGTGAAGGACGCTATTCTGTCGGACGAGGTGTACTGTCCCCCCGAGACGAGCGTCCTTCTCGCCTCCTACTCCATGCAGGTTGGTCCTTGTTTTTGCAGGTTGTAGTCGGGTCCGGTGGCGAGCGAGTATATGTATATTGCGTTTCAAGTTTAGTTCAAAGTGAAATCGTTCAGGCCAAGTACGGCGACTTCCTCGTCGACACTCACCGTCCCGGATGTCTGGCTGCTGACAGGTGGGTGGAGAGGGAGGGAGGGAGAGAGAGGGAGAGAGAGAGAGAGTCCTTGTTCCCTTTCAGGCTGCTGCCGCAGCGCGTGCTCGGCCAGTTCAAGCTCTCGTCGGACGAGTGGGAGAAGCGTATCATGACATGGTGGGCCGACCACCGCGGTCTCTCGCGCGAGCAGGCCCAGCTCGAGTACCTCAAGATTGCCCAGGACCTCGAGATGTACGGAGTCAACGTGAGTCAGCCGACCGCTTATCCGAATCGTTATAGCTGAATCAAATCAATGAATGTTTATTCGGAATCGCAAACATGATTATGACAAACGAAATCATTCATAAGAATCTGAGATGGTCGAGGTTTTTGCGCCGAATGGAAAGATGCAGATTCACTAATCGGAATCTGAATATGACGAGACAATCATCACAGCGTGCGTGTTGCTATAAACATTATGTTCTGTTCACTGATTTGCGTGTTGCAGTACTTTGACATTCGCAACAAGAAGGGCACGGAGCTGTTCCTTGGCGTTGATGCGCTCGGACTGAACATCTACGAGAAGAACGACAGGCTGTCGCCCAAGGTGGGCAGAAAAGGGAGGGAGGGAGAGAGAGAGAGGGGGGGGGGGTACAAGGTACGCGTCGGAAAGAACGAGGGAAGGTCGTATTCAATTCACGCCTTGCAGGTCGGCTTCCCGTGGTCCGAGATCCGCAACATTTCCTTCAACGACAAGAAGTTTGTCATCAAGCCGATTGACAAGAAGGCCAACGTGAGTGTTTTGAGTTTACTGATCAATCAATAAGTATTGATTTTGCAGGACTTTGTGTTCTACGCGCCGCGTCTGCGCATCAACAAGCGCATTCTGGCGCTGTGCATGGGCAACCACGAGCTGTACATGCGCCGCCGCAAGCCGGACACGATCGAAGTGCAGCAGATGAAGCAGCAGGCGAGGGAGGAGCGCGCCATGCGGGCCGCTGAGCAGGAGAGACTCAACAGGTGCGCACATTGTTGAACATATTCTGATAATGTATGATATCAATGATTTTGTGCAGTAGATGAAGAGCGCACCTGAATATGCTACCCTGTATGAGTTATTGATTTGCATGATATTTTACGCAGGGAGATGAACGCTCGCGAGGCGGCGGAGCAGCGGCAGCGCGAGGCGGAGGAGCGCCTGATCCGGATGAAGGAGGAGTTCGAGCGAAGCCAGCGCGAGCTGACCGAGGCGCACTCGCACATCCACTCGCTGGAGGAGCAGCTCAGGCAGCTGCAGCTCGCCAAGGAGGCGCTCGAGTCGAAGGAGATGGAGCTGCGCGAGATGACGGACAGACTGCGCTCCGAGAAGGCGATGAGCGACGAGGAGAGGCACAGGCTGCGGGAGGAGGTCGAGCACAGGGAGGGAGAGGTGAGCGGGGGGACGCTGGCTATGTCAACTAGAGAAGTGGAGATCAGGGAAGGATAGGGAGATGAAGGGGTGTGCTGTGCTGGCTTTGTCAACTATGAGTAGTGGACAGAAAGAGGGATATACATAAGAGGGAGGATACTTGAGGGATATATAGAGGGACATACTGATCATGTGTCTTGCAGGTGTCGCGCATGCGCGCGGAGGTTGACCGGCAGACGGAGGTGACGAACCGGCTGCACGAGGAGGCAGCAGCCGCCAGACACGCGGTCGTCACCAACCATGTCGTGAGTCGGAGGGAGGGAGAGGGGGGAGTGGCTACTGTAGTAGTACAATGCCCTGTCCTCTACTGTGTTTGTATGTCGGAGTTCTTTTTGAATGATAATGGTCGGATTTTGATATTGGTATTTGATGTTGTGTCGTTGCAGGTGCACCAGTCGTTCCACTCTCAGTCGGAGTCGCAGCACGAGGACGACGACTACTCGACGGGCGCCAAGGACCTCACCACCGACGCCGACATGGACATGCCGCAGAGGGAGCTCGAGCGCGTCACCGCCGCCGAACAGAACATCAACCTCAAAGAGAAGCTCGAGGTACAAGGAGGGGGGAGAGAGGTCGATTCAATTCAATCGTTTATCCGGTATTGCCGGAAAGCAAGCGTTTACCATCTTGTAGCTTCAGTGTTAATGGAGAGAGAGAGAGAGAGAGAGAGAGAGAGAGAGAGACTAACTCCCTGGTTGCAGCTGCTGACTCGCGAGCTGGAGGTGGTGAAGGACGAGCGTCAGGTGACTGACTACGACGTTCTGCACATGGAGAACAAGAGGGCGGGCAGGGACAAGTACAAGACGCTCAGGCAGATCCGCGGAGGAAACACCAAGAGGAGGATCGACCAGTACGAGAACATGTAAGCGCGCCGCCGCCGGCTGCGCCCCACTGCCATCCATATCCACTACACACACATCTCCCAACCCTCACTTTACGTCCCCTCCCACTCCTTCCCAGCCACCACCGCACGAGTCAGTTATCGTGTTCCCCTTCCTAATATAAGTAATATTAGCTAATGCGAGAGTAGCTCTGTAGAGAGTTGTGCCCTTTCCCCTTCCAGTAATATATTCTCCAGTTCCCAGCGACCCGAGTCTGACTGACTGACTAGATGTCGATTTTTGATGTTTCTTTATTTGTTTTGCACATATCACAATCATAGCTCTATATATTCTATATATGTGTGTGGTGTGTGTCTCCATGTTTTTTTGTCGCGACCATTTTTTTTGTTTTTGAAGATGTGCCCTTACAATGCCTTATGTAAGTCGTTTTGTGAGTGATGCTCGGGGAAAGGGGGCGGGGTCAGCGCTGGGGGTGAATTGGGGGAGTGGGAGAGATGAGGATAGAAACGAGCCTGCCACTCTCCACTTGCACCCATTCCATTTCCAGCATACGTTTCCCGGCTACTGTTACGTTTCACTGTATTGCACTGTGTGTTTGCTGAGGGTGAGTTTATCGATTGATTGCGCTTTTGATATGGGGCGTGAAGTGATTTGAGTGTGAGAGGAGAAGAGGGTACTTGATATTGCGCGAGAAGAGGCGGTATCATAGTGCGATGCTCATTCTTCTTATTCTCCATCAATCAACGATTGTCCTGTCTGCCACTGTGCCCGAATACTCTCTCTCAATACGGTAACCTGTACTTCGTCTGGTCAGGTGAGTCGTGAGTAGAGCATACTCGGCGGTTGCGCAGCGTGTTGGCTGGTTGCTGTGTCGCCAACTGTTTACTGGATCCCACCCGATCCTGCCAAGTTCAATTGGTCCCCTCCAACCAGCTATCACGCTGCGCGCACGCATTGATTACTTACTTTGCAAGATACGTGCATGACATTGTTTTGTGTGTGCAAGTGCGTCTTTTTGGCAGAGATACCTCGAGGGACTCTTCCAATTATGGTTCTAGCTCACACGTTTTCTTATTACAACTGATTGTTTATCGATGATGCTAGTTCCCGCGCGTCCTTAGAAGGATTAGGGGATACGGTAGAGGAGCGGAGAGAGAAGTCCATTCCCTCCTCAGCCTGGCTCAAGCAAATTAGCAATCTGGCTTTCTGGAGACGGCGGCAGGATAGAGTAGTGGTCCTCTCTCTCTCTCTCTCTCTCTCTCTCTCTCTCTCTCTCTCTCTCTCATCTCTCTCTCCACAATTCGGGGGTATCTATCTACTCCATTTCGATGAGAGGACACGGGGTTCATTTCCCTGCGGCTGCTCCATTCTCTCTGGCCCTCTCGCTGTCGCTCGCTCTCTCGCGCCCTCTCTCCCCTCCCGAGTGGAGTGCGGATGGCCCTATAGGAAATAGACGAATCCATTAGGTTTGCCGACAGGAGGAGAAGGAGGAGGAGGGTCTTGGGAGAGGAGCAGAGGAGGTGTGGAGCAGTGGAGCAGTGGAGCAGTGGACTGGATCATAATAACAGGGTCGATGATAGCGCGATTGCTGACAGGCGCTGAGTGACAGGCGCAGTCGACCGAAACGGTCACTCATAGGTGCAACTGGTATATGGGGTGACTCGAATGTTTCAAAGCACCCCGCATTCTCTCTCCCTCTCCTTTAGGTGCGCCGTCGTCCCGAGGGAGAGAGATACTTTGACCGGGTGGGCTAATTTGTTGAGAGCCGCCCGGCGACCTGGGCTGTATGGGAGAGAGAGAGAGAGAGAGAGAGAGATAGAGGCGAAGGGTTCCCCTCAGCTGTATATATCAAAGTAAGAATGTGTTGGCTGTGAGCTCAGAGCGGCAGAGCGTGGGAGCATGCGAGTCCTAATTCGGGGGGAGAGAGAGGTGGAGGAGGGATATAGGGGCGACATTCCAACGGTTTACAGCTTGTTCTCTCATCAAGAGGGCACGCGGGGCAGACTGGGAGGCAAGAGGGAGAGAGAGGGAGGGAGGAGAGGGAGCGGGCGGAGGGAGAGAGGGGAGAGGGATGAATGATCGCGTGTGTGACGTGGAATTCCCCTCCGATCAAGCGAGCCACTGCCGCCAACACACAAAACAACCCCCGAGGAATGCCAACAATGCGGACACATGCAATAAACAAATACGAAACATGTATACCAGGTAAATTTCTCGCACTTGTCAACTTGTCACATCGATCCAGTTCGTACGGTAATCCTGTGTCTGCTTGCAGCTCGCTGTCTGGTCTGGAAAGTGAGGAACTAGAGGAACATGGGACGGTCATAGCAGTGGCTCACATACCGCGTAGTAGATTGTCGACCGACGACTCTTTGTTGCTTCGTATCCCTCACACCCTCACACATGTTGCAGGTGAGCCACGAGCGGACTGCGACGGCGCGAGATTGTAAATGTGAATAAAGAAATACGATGTAAACATGATGCTGGAATGTGATTTCTCGACTTGTTTCGCACTGCTCAGCTGCTACTGCTCAGCTGTTCGAAATCTTCAATTCGGGCAGCCGAGTTATCGGTTGACTAACGATTGTAGGCACTTTATCTCGTCGGTGCGGCAGAACCACCGAGGAAGAGGTACAGGTAGGAAGGCGAAGAAGGTGTATCCGGCAAACTCGGTGGGTGGGCGGTTGGCGGCAGCCTCATCTCGCACGTTTAGGATTACGAGGACCCGACCGATGTGTCCTATCCGAACACGTGGCAGAAGCAGCAGAAGCGGCGCAAGAGGGCAAAGATGAGTGCGCAGTCGAAGAGAAGCGAGAAGCGACCGCGGCAGCAGGAGAAGCGGGGGAAGAGGGAGGACAAGACGCAGACACTGGCACGTAGGTGTCACAGATGACGGGGAGGAGGTGCTCGAGAAAGCGAGCCGATAGTCCAAGTACCGACGCGTATGACTGCGCACAGTGTTGCTGTTATATATTGTTGCGCGTTCTATGTTTACTATATTGTTTTGCGGAGAAATTGATACATGAGACATGGTTTGTCTGGTTGGCGTTGGAGCGATGTGGTCGATTGGAGATAATATGTAAGATTGACGACGATATATAGGAGAGATTGTGGACCACGTTGCCTCTTCTGTCGAACTTTCTTGAACTCCGAGATATCCGCCAGTTACGCACTTCCGACAGGCTTATTCGGCTCTTCCTTATCGTCTCACAGTGAACGACTCCAGTCTCCAGATATCAATCGATATCACTTCTCTTTCGGTCGCTGGTGCCGACGTAGCTCTTCAATTTGATTTCGCTTTGTACCATTCTTCTCACAGTGAACGGTCTCAATTCGAGAAGCAGTCTATGTATATTACAAAAAAACCCTTCGTATCCAAGCGGCGGCGGCGACTTTCATTGTCGCCTGGTGATAGGAGCGCGGGAAGACACTACCGCTCGCGAAGAAAAAAAGGATAAAAAAGAGAAGTTCATATTTGCATATACATTATCCTAAGAAGTCGATGAGTAACTGAGATTAGAGATGGCTTTATACTCGATGCACTTCTAATCTCGCAGTTGCGCGGGGTGGGGTAGATCAGAAGAAGACGGAGAGTCAGCTTTCGGCAATAGCGCGCAAAACTAGAGAGACAGACGGATATGGGCATATGGCACCGTAATTCGAACTGCAAGCGAGGTAGATCGAAAACTATAGATCTGGCGCAGACTTCATATTTCCTCTCGATAGCCTGGTCGCAGTGTTCTCCGTGAGTAAGGAGTTTTCTTATGTTTAAAGCAACAGTGGCGACTTATTTTCGACTCGGAGTATTATTAAAAATCATATTATCCTAACACATTTGCAAATTTCACGAAAGAACGACGATTCTGCGTCTGCGTTACTTTCGATTCAGCAAATGCCAAAAATGCAACTCAAAATTTGAATTTCCCGCCAACGCTTTACTGCGAAAAATTGGGGTCGGAGACATCCCCGCAAATGAACAACGCGCTGTCACTTGCTTCTTGGGTCAGTGCATGTGCGCTGCGTTATGGAACCGAGCTCGCTGGTTCTATTCCCGTTCCCGCCAAATGTTTTGCTCGTGTGAAAATGAGGAGTTGTGGCAGTTTGTGGCAGAAATAAGTCGCCACTGTTCCTTTAACGACTGTTTACAGGTATTTTGTAGCCGAGTTGCAACAGTCGGAGAACAATACGGTAGACATCACAGAGGTACACAGTAGGCTGGCGGCGAGTTGTTTCAATGGCTGGTTGCAGTGCTTGTATCGGTTGATCGACCGAGAGAGCAGAGGAAAGGGAAGAATGAAGAAAAGGAATCCGTGGGACAGTTCAAGCAGACGACAGGCGGACTTCTGCTGTTCAAGAGAGTGCGAAACCAGTGATAGCATCGGATCATTTTGGAATATCAGAACATTCACTTCAAATCAAGAAGCACATGACATGTAATTTACGGTAAAGTTACGATTTAATTTCATCTGATTTCTAATTCCAAACTGATTTTCCGGAAAATGGTGTATTTCATAGTGTTAGTGTGAGATGGTGCACTTTTGTGAGCACGTGTTTTTCTTTCCTTCTATTTTTTTATTTTTCATGTAAGTGGTATATTGTATATTGTTTTACAGTAATGAAAGTAATCCGGTTTTGTGGATATCGCTTGCTTCCTGCGCCTAGGGATGGGCCGTATGATGGGCGATGATGCATGTACTTATTTCGTTCATATGCATTACGTGTGCGGCGCTCGTTGCGGTTGCACGATCAAGCCACCGCTTACATGTGTTTTTTGTTTCCTTATTTGTTTACATGCTTCTTCAGGTATACGCTCTATTTGTCCTGAACTGTGTCGAATGCAATTTCTATACGGCACTCATCTGCTTCGCGGAGGTCATACCCGGTGAGTTATAATAATCTTTTCTTTTTTTGCCGTTTTTTACGAGTTTGACTATCGTAGTAATTGTCAGCCGGAGGGGGCTCGTTCTCGTTGTGTATGACAGATACTCGAGTGAATATGGTAGATCGTTTATGACAAAACAACAACTGCTTCTAGATTAGCTGAGAGCCCCGTCGCACGCAGACTCAATACGTGCAAGGACAGCATGCAGGCGGCGTAGGTGAGTGTTATTTTTTATAAGTAAGTAAGTTACAATATCAAACTTATATCAGTTGTTGTTATATCTGAATCGACCGGAGTTGAGTGGAATAAGTTGACGTCTCGATTGTAGAGCGATACATGCGATTATCGGTCATGCACGTGAAAAGAATAGTGTAATAACATCATCATGTGTTTGTAACAAAATATGAGATAATATGTATGGATAAGCATTTCAGCGCGAGAAGATGCTGTTCGCGAAGGCGTAGTGGGCGCAGCCGAAGTGTGACCCGTGACCGATGGAAGAGGGCGGCGGCTGCGATGATGGCGGCCAAGGGCCAAGATGACCCGAGACCCGAGACCCGCCCAGCCAGCCTCCCTCAACACCTCTCACCATAGCCACCACCACGGTGAGTGTTTCTCTATGTTGTTGCTGCTTAAAGGAGAGATGTACGGAATAATAACACGAGGTTGACATAACCAATGTTGATACGGTGATTAAAATGAAACAAATATAAAAATTCTACTAATTAATATAAATGTAATATAAAATAAAATACCATCTTGAAAATCAGGAAATCGGCGCTTCCTTCGCGGTGAGGTACAAACTTGACACGAGTTTCCAATGGGAATTTAGATGCTGTTTAGATGCTGAGAATTTAGATGCTGAGACATCATTTGTTTGAATGGCCTATATTTGAGGGGATGATCGAGAGTATTGTGAGAATATTGTCTTCTGTTGCAGCCGCCCCACTACTTCGAGTACCTGCCGCGCGTGACGACGCTGTGGCAGAACTCGGAGCTCGTCCGGATGTGCGTCGCCATTGGAAGGAGCGGACGCGAGGCCGGCTCGCCGCGCAGCACACTCTGCACCTGCTCCACACCCTGCTCATCTACCGTGAGCATACTGATTCGTTCTTTGTACTTTGATTCCTCGAGTCTGCTCTTTTGTACCGACCGGTTTGGCTCGTTTACTGAACATATTGCACGTGACTTGCAAATGTGTCGATGCTTGCTCTGTGTGAGTAGCGCGAGTGGGTGCAGACTCATTGAGCTGGCGCGCTCCCTCGACCTGCTGCCGCCACAAAGTGAGTCGCATCATAGAGTGAATACGAACAGGGCATCTTGGCAGGCTGCTGCCGATGCGCGGTCGCCGTCCATGGGTCACCCCCTTACCCCTTCCCCATGGGTCACCCACACCCCGCCCCCATGGATGCCGCCCGTCCACGAGAAGAACAAGACACATCTTATCGACCCTGCCAAGCGGTGAGCGCATAAGTCGTGTTGAATAACCATTGGGTGTGCAGCGATCTGGTGCGTCGCGTGCACAAGGTGCGGGCCGAGATGGGCAGCATGTGCCGGCGTGTCGGACTCATGCTCACCATTCACCAAGGTGGGCCGACAATAGGTTTATAATGTTTTCATAATCTTTTTTTGTTTTGTTCACATATATACTATTCAGATCGGCATGGTTCGGCAGTGGACGAATACGGGCGAGCGCATGCTGTGCATGCCGCGTCGGAGGAGGAGTGGCACCGCCGCAGTCTGGTCGGCGAGCGCCAGGCGATGAACCGCGAGGGCCTGCGTCCCGCTGTGAAAGGTGGCGGTAGGCGCGCGCGACTCGGAGCAGATGTAGAAGCCGGCGTGCAGGTGAAGAAGCAGCTCGGGCTCGGCACTTTGCTTTTCACCGAAGACGCCGTCTCGCTCGTCGCCATCCACCTCGACGCCAGGCAGAGGTACGTCACGTGAGTGAGGTGGGGGGGGGGAAGAGAGGCAGAGAGAAGAGAAGGGAGAACGAGGATGAACAGTCACTAGGGTCGGATGGTTGACATTCATTGTTGAGTGTTGAGCAGTTGAGCTGGGTGGGGTTTTCTTTGTGTGTGTCACGATTTTCCCTTATTTATACTTATCTAGTCAATCAATTAATCATTCATTTATCCAGAATCGTTATATCCTGACTATACAACAAGTGCATACGGCGAAACAGAAGTTTAGCAACGGGGATGGTACGGTCGAAGCGTCCAAGGTCGATAGTCGATGTCGATAATATACGGGGTATAGCTCACTGGTAGAGGGGGGGGGCTTCGGACGTATATCTAATACTAAATACTTGGCACATGTACTAAATCTCTATTTTCAGCTGTGACATTGCGTTCTGCTCGATACACGGGTGGATCGGGACAGTACGTGGAGAATGCGATGAACGTGGAGAGAGACAAGAAGGAGGAGGAGGGAGCAGGAGCAGACGGAGACGGGTACATACGCTGATCCGCTCCCTCGTCGAGGAGGAGGAGCAGGAGAAGGTGTGTGGTGTGCACATGTTAGATTTACTATTTGATATTATTATGTTTATCTGTTGGAGTAGCGCCTATGGCGATCCTCGATCTGGTCAAGTTTTTTTTTATATTTGATGGAAACTTTTCTCGTTGATACAGATGTACTTCAATCACGATATGAAACCAGCATTTCACTGCCACAATACTCCAACCCCAAACACTAATTTTTGAATAAATTGACGCTAAAAATTCAACACTCTCGTTTGCCATTGCCAGGCGCAGGTTGCCGATGTGAGACCAGACACTCTGCTTTGCTGGCGGCCAACGATGGAGCAGTGGAGGAGAAGGAGGAGCAGTGGCTGGAGCAGGTGAGAGGAGAGAGGCAGGGAGAGAAGAGAGGGAGAATGAGAGAGAGGGAGGGAGGGAGGGAGAGGAGAGAGGGAGCGGGGTAGAAAGAGGAGGGAGATAGAGGAAGGGATGAGTATTGACAGAGAGGGAGAGAGAGGGAGGTAGAGGGAGAGCGAGAGAGGGAGGGAGCGAGAGTGTGAGAAAGAGGGAGGGAGGGAGAGAGAGAGGGATAGAGAGAAAGGGAGAGGGGGGTAGAGGGAGAGCGAGAGAGGGGGAGGGAGAGAGGGAGGGGGAGGGGGCACGAGCAGAGGGTGAGAGAAAGAGAGAGAGAGAGAGAGACGTCTCCTCTCTCACAGGCTCTCGAGTACGGTTCGTTATCGTCGGCTTTCGGAACGTGGACTGGCAGCAGAAGACGTGACTGGACTGGCAGCAGAAGACGTGACTCCGCGAGACCCACTTCCTCCCTCCTCCCGCAGAGCTACACTTCTCCATCAGGTGTGAGTGAGGGTTAGATGGAAGTTGAAAGATTTTTTTCCAGCTGGCGCTCAGCAGCAGCTTTCGGAGGCATGTAGAAGACGAGACATGTAGAAGACGAATGAATAAGAACATGAACAAGAATGTGAACAGAAGCCGGTCAGATTTACACTAGCGAGCAGATACTTTGTCTTATTTTACATGTGTCGACTTTGTATTGTATGCTATTGATGTTCCCATGATTGATTGTTTATTGATTCACGGATTGCAGAACAAAGTTTTTTAGAGATAAAGAATGTGGAACGATGTACAATTCTCTCCCACAATCGATATAATCGACTCATTTCGAGAGGAAGAGAGTAAGGTGAGTAAGATCGAGAAGTAAGGTGAGTAAGATCGAGTGCTAGGAGGAGGGTGAAGAGAAGAATATGACTGCCGTGGAAAGTACACTCGTTCGTAATGAGCTATTTCTATGTTGTCAAATTATGCGTTTTCAAACGTTTCGATTTTGAGTTCTTTTTATGCCATCACTATTTTATGATTTCGCGTACCGTATTTTTGTCTCTGACTATAAATTCTGGAGTCATGTATCAAGGAAACAGTGAGAAAATGGAAGAGCAAACAAGTGGCAAACACTTCGGCTAGTGTAATGGATGTCATGGACGAGCGGAAATAAACGGACATATATAATTAGCTCATCAGTGTGAATGCGCACTTCACATGTGAAACAAGATTAGCTGTGAGGACGGAGAGAGAGAGAGAGAGAGAGAGAGAGAGAGATGAAAAAGATCATGTTTAGAAGTTCTAACCACGAAATGAAGATGCCGTCTACACACCTTCAACCACTTTCCGCGACAAAAGGGAATCAGAAAGGAGATATGTGATGGATCAATGCTAACATATATATCGTAGTGATACATAACAGAAGACTTGTTCGCTACTTTCCTAATTGTAACGATTGCAAATGTCTATTTTTAAGCCATGCGAAGCGATAAAGTATTTTTCTTTTGTATTGGTAAGCTCAGAGTGAGTTCAATCGGTTTGCAACCGGCAACTATTGCGTATATTTCTCACCGCTTTCTTTTCATTCCTCTTTACCTATTCTCTTTCTCATATCGCCCGTTAATTAATCCGTCCTCCAGTCTTCCTTTCAATATCGAAACAAGAAAATATGTTACAACACAAACAATAATTATAGTATACGCGGTAATAAATATTATTATTATTATAAACGCACAATACAAATAGTTTATGAAATCCACAAACAGTACGAAGAAGTACAATATATAATATAAAGTACATGCCCCCCTTGTACAAATCCAATGCAAAACAAATGTACAATACGTGCAAAATAGGAAATCTAAATGATCATCAATACATTTCAAATTCTAGCTTACGAAGCAAACAATTAATCAATACGAATACAGTTAAAAAGACCTGGATACTGTGTTATCCATACGGCGAACAAAGAGAGAAAGAGAAAGATAGAAAGAGAGAGCGAGAAAGAGAGAGCGAGAAAGAGAGAGAGAGAGAGAGAGAGATGGACTGAACCATTCATGAATCAATATCGATGAATATACCGCCAAACCTTCTATTGCCCTGTTTCTGTACTGTGTGAACAGTTGTCCCTCGAACCGCTTCCTCGAGTGGATTCTCCTCGTCTGCTGTCCATCTGCAAAAAGATCTCATGAGTCTCGCCGCACTCGCTCTTCGCCCTTATTCTTTTCCCTCGAGTGACTAACACGTTCTTTTACAGGAATCTCAGACGTGCCCTGTCTGGATGCCAGCCGTGTGACGCTCGTCGGTGACGCGTTTGTGCACGCCAACCGTGTGCACACGTACGAGCGCGTGAGCGGCAGGCGCGCCATCGCGACCGAGATAAGTGGGGTACTGTTACTGTATACGGGGTCACTGTAGCAATAGAGAGAGAGAGAGAGAGAGAGAGAGAGAGAGAGGAGGGGGAGTGGGAGGGGTGAAGCGCGTGAAAACGGGGATCTAATGAGATTTCCTTTCACGCGCCGATGTTGTCCACCGCGTCGGTGTGGTGGCAGATGATCGTCGAGCAGCGGTGTGCGCCGCGTGTTCATGCTGTGCGATTTTACGGAGAAGGGAGAGGCCAAGAGCGGTCGCTACTTCCCAACCACACTGAACACGCGGCAGGTGCACGGAGGCGGTGAGTGTTTCAGTGGGCGGGGCCCTAAGTGGGCGGGGCAAAACAGCAGCGGATCAAAATCTGCGAGATCAATCCAAACAGGAAATGTAATAGTGCGGGAAATGGATTTGAGACATAATTGGCGCAAGACAAAACATGCTAAAGGGCACGGCATGGATATGAATGGTTCACACACACACGGATAGATGAGGCGGAGACAAACTCACGATTTCAGTTCTGGTGGAGCTAACCGCCGAGCAGCGGCAGGGAGACGTCGTCCGCCGCAGCCTTCGCATCACCCCGGCCAGCGGCGACGTGTTCTTCCTGGTGGGGCTGGTGAGTCTCTCCCCTCCCCTTCTCCCTCTCTCCCTCTCCCCCTACCACGCTTTCCATAATTTATCCATTTCTATTCTAGGCCGGACAAGAGTGTGCCGGCGGATGCGTCGGTGGTGGCTGGGCTGGTGGCGGAGGCGCTCGTCACCACCCACCTCTCGTCGTCCACTGCTCGGCCGGCATTGGACGCACCGGCGCCTTTCTCCTCGCGATGGTGAGCATGAAGAAGCTGGAGGTGGGACCGACCAGGATGTGGGAAGATCTGCTGTCGCTGCGAGGTGAGTCGAGAATAGTTGTGGGCGCGGCACTCTCACCGCCTCCTCTTTCAGCCGACCGGTGCAAGGCTGTTCAAGGCGAACAGCAGTACTGCTTCTCCTCCTCACAGTACTCACGAGGGGAGAGGACATGGGCTACTACGGCGCCGCCGCACACCGGTATGGAGAGAGAGAAAGAGAGAAAGAGAGAAAGAGAGAGAGAGAGAGAGAGAGAGAGAGAGAGAGAGAGAGAGATGGAGAGAAGGGAGGTGAGGAAGAGATAGATAGATAGGGAGGGCGGGGGGAGAGATTGTAGTAAAATTCTCGCGGATGCTGAGATTTGAGTGGTGAAACTCACTTTTCGGTTCGAGTAAGGTTTAAAAACTGCTATTGATACATCGTGTCGTATAAGAGAAAATATAGGGCTCCGACAGACTTTTTTTCGCTCGGCGATAGCGATTCGCTTTCGCTGAATGTAGAGCGATAGCGAAATCGCCAGTGCTCAAAATCACAGTGGTTTTGGATACGCGAGAATGCTGTTTGTCAGTTAAAAGGTTATCGCTTATGATGAAAATGTCATGTTTTTATTTGTTTGTGGTTCTATAATTCGTTTATAATGCATCAGATATCGCTGATGCATACTATCTTGTGTAATTTAAAGTGCTCCAAATCGCTTGCAAATTACCTTTGGATACTATAAAGAATAAATATAGCATTTGTCTCTCAACGAGACCACATGTTCATGGTTTCATGAGAGATTTTTCTGAAGACGGAGAGATTTTTATGCGACGACACTTCAGAACTGGTTAAATGGAGAGGAGTTTAACTGGACTGACTCAACCATGTTAATAATGCATTTTGTGAAGCGTGCGCCTCTCTATTGCAGATCACCCACCTTGTTGGTTATCGATCGTTTATCGATCTGCCGGTGTCTAGTCAGATCGCTGATTTTGGCTATTTGGGTTACGGTAGCGAACCGCTTGCGGAATCTATTAGATAGAGAAAGTGGGAGAGAGATAGAGAGAAAGAGACAGAGAGAATGAATGCGAGAAAGAGAGAGATCGTGTTCAGGAAGGGGTGCTCTTCCTGTGCGCGCCCGACTGCGTGGTGGCGTGAGACGCCATGAAGGACCATGAGGTGGTGATAGTGGTGGGTGCGCGGAGGCACTCCGGCTACCGCGGGTACGGACGCACCGGCCCGAACCGGCGCGGGCGCGTCGACAGCCAGTTCGAGGAGGCCGGCATCTATCGGGAGTTGTGCAAGGTCGCGCGCTCTCTCTCTCTCTCTCTCTCTCTCCTCTCTCCTCTCTCTTTCTCTCTTCTCTCTCTCTTCTCTCTCTCTCTCTCTCTCTCTCTCTCTCTCTCTCTCTCTCTCTCTTTATCCGGAAAGGTCGGTTTTGAGGCGTACATCAACTTCTCTTCCACACACGAGTCGTCTTTGATCGCGTCCGGTCTGTGGGGTTGCGGAGTGTTCGGCGGCGACAAGCAGCTGAAGGGTGAGTCGGAAAGGGGCGATCAGGAGAGATGGCTGGGTTTCAGTAATGCTGCAGCTGCTCGCCGCTACGCAGGCCGGCCGGCCGCTCATCATCTGCCCCGTCGGAGAACAGCTCCCCGGCAGCGTCTTCCAGAACCTCGACCGCATCTACACCGTCGTGCAGAAGTTCGTGTCATATCATCGGGTGAGAAAGAGGGAGAGGGAGAGGAGAGAAAGAGAGAGAGAGAGCGGATTGTTGCAGGACACTTGCTGGCACTCATCCTCGTTTATATATGCTACTTTCACGTCCGGCGCTAGGAGGTGGTCGCGTACATGGAACACCGTCTGGAGGACCTGATGGCCGAGAAGCTGGCTGCGGTGGAGGATCAGGAGAAGAAGGGCGAGGACGCACCCGAGTGAGCTGGTCTGCCCACGTCGCGTTCATCTCTCCTCTCTCAAAGTCGTCTCCATTTTGACTAGTAGAGTAGTATTAAATGATGTTTCATCGTTCACTGTATGTGATTACGCATTGTTCACTGAATATCTGCTGTCTGCATTACTTTTTTGTCTCCTAATAAAGCTGTTTGTATCATGTATCGTTTGCTGAAACTTTCAAGTAACTGACATGGTACAAAAATATCTCTAAAGGATCCTCCATACTCGTAATGAGTAGGATATTTTAATGAAATTTTGTTGTTCCTTGTTCGTGGCTATTGTGTTTTCGTCTCTATATTTTCAATCGTCTCTCAATTAAAGTTTTTTATTTCCATAGTTTGCTGAAAACATTCACAGAAGGTAAAATATTGGAGGGTCTGGCTGGCAACTTCTAGCGCACGGATCCTTCTGACTCGAGGTGGGTGTTTATTAAGGTTTTGTTTTATTTCGGAAGTGTGCAGACTCTTATTTCAAACGCCATGTTGAATGTATTGCCAGAATGTGTTTATGTATGTCGTCAGCGAAATTGAAGCGGAGCTATCGTCATCGTGAGATGCGGTAATGCAGGAGAACTAGCGACGGGGGCTATACGGTGAATGAAAAAAGAAACTACTTGTCAGTGATTGCGTGTGTATGTCTGTGTGGCGGGTGGGAAGGTGGGAGATGTTGAGGCGGACGGGGTGAGCAGTGACGAGTAGTTGGTTTAAAGCGGCGTCGACGAGTGCGTCTTCTTAGTGCGCTCGCTGGCCGATGTAGGAGTAGATCGGTCGGTCCTAGAGAGACGAGATGAGTGTCTCCTCCCGGTGTCTCTCCGATTCACCTCTCCGATGGTGGCGTAGACGGCGCCCGCGACGCGATCGAACTTGCCCAAAGCACGTCGGCGCTCTCTTGCGCACCTGCACCTGTCGCGCGGCGATGCGGAGCATAGCCGCCACGTGCCGCATCACCAGCTCGAAGTCGCACCGCGCATCGCCTAGAAAGTGTGTCTGTTAAATAAAACGTTAATTGGGCCATGTCCTCCAACAGGTCGGTCTGGAGCACTGAAAGCCAGCGTTGATTTGTTGTGGTAGTGGTAGTGGTGGTGCTAGTGGTGGTTGAAGCGCGCCGTCGCCTCACCTATCTTGTCCACTTGAGTGACGCGGGCAGAGTTGATCTGTCGGAAGGTGTGGTCGAGCTGGCGTCTGAGATATCGGTAGTCGAGACACGTGAATCCGGCGTTCCTCCACGCGTGTTTCTTTGTGTTCTGGGCGTAGCGGTGTTTCCGCTTCATGTTCAACCGCGTGTCGGCCAGCTTCGCGACCCTTGAGCGATGGATCGACTGAGTGGTAGTATTCGAGCAGCTCGTCGCTCACCTCCACGCTCATCTGAACGTGCGACGGCGAATCGAGTGGGGACACGAAAAAATCACTCACGCCCCGTTGGCGCTTGGGCTTGGCGGGTCTGCGATTGGCGCGGCGCTTCTTTCCGACTCCTCGACCCTGCCCGGCTCCCGCGACGACAGTCTCCACATGACACTCGCTCTCGGTCCACTCGTCCGTCGCCTTCTTGCCGTTGAACATTGGCAGTAGTGAGCGGCGCTGCTGCGATCTTCGGATCAATCGTGCACACACTCGCCAATCGCTGTGGGCGATGGATGTAGACTGTGTTGCGCGGATTGCGCTGGTTCGACTGCGTGTCCTCGCCGAGTGGGATGCGCGTCGATGTCTGGATGGATGTGGTTTAGAGAAGATTCTAGAATCGTGCGAACGTTGTGTGAGCAGAGGAATGTGCCGTGTATCAGCTGGCACGATGCATGTGCGGCGCCGCGGGGGAAGAGATGACGCGGTTTGCATCTGTGTGCTGGGATCTTCTTCTTCTTCTTCTTCTTCTTCTTCTTCTTCTTCTTCTTCTTCTTCTTCTTCTTCTTCTTCTTCTTCTTCTTCTTCTCTTCTTCTTCTTCTTCTTCTTCTTCTTCTTCTTCTTCTTCTTCTTCTTCTTCTTCTCTTCTTCTTCTTCTTCTTCTTCTTCTTCTTCTTCTTCTTCTTCTTCTTCTTCTTCTTCTTCTTCTTCTTCTTCTTCTTCTTCTTCTTCTTCTTCTTCTTCTTCTTCTTCTCTTCTTCTTCTTCTTCTTCTTCTTCTTCTTCTTCTTCTTCTTCTTCTTCTTCTCTTCTTCTTCTTCTTCTTCTTCTTCTTCTTCTTCTTCTTCTTCTTCTTCTTCTTCTTCTTCTTCTTCTTCTTCTCTTCTTCTTTTCTTCTTCTTCTTCTTCTTCTTCTTCTTCTTCTTCTTCTTCTTCTTCTTCCTTCTTCTTCTTCTTCTTCTTCTTCTTCTTCTTCTTCTTCTTCTTCTTCTTCTTCTTCTTCTTCTTCTCTTCTTCTTCTTCTTCTTCTTCTTCTTCTTCTTCTTCTTCTTCTTCTTCTTCTTCTTCTTCTTCTTCTTCTCTTCTTCTTCTTCTTCTTCTTCTTCTTCTTCTTCTTCTTCTTCTCTTCTTCTTCTTCTTCTTCTTCTTCTTCTTCTTCTTCTTCTTCTTCTTCTTCTTCTTCTTCTTCTTCTTCTTCTTCTTCTTCTTCTTCTTCTTCTTCTTCTTCTTCTTCTTCTTCTTCTTCTTCTTCTTCTTCTTCTTCTTCTTCTTCTTCTTCTTCTTCTTCTTCTTCTTCTTCTTCTAGTAGAGTAGATCCCCGTCTCTCCGGAGTGACGTCATCGCGTAGGTAGATCTTCACAGGGCGAGCACCACTCTTCTTCGGATCCTTTGCGACAGGGTAGCGGGCAGCCTTGGTGATATTGTCCTTGGGCAGTCCGGCATCTTCGAGGGCAGCATGTACAACAGCCAGCAGCGAGTCTTCCGTTTCGTTTTCTTCTTCCGGACGTGCAACGAAAACGAGTCGAGAGTCACGTCCTTCGTTCACACGCTCTTTCTCACGTTCTCCCGAGTTCACAACCTTGTCATAGTCGGCATCGCGCGGCACTCGAGAGAGCACGACAGCCACGTTGTCCGGGTCGAGGGCCGAGATAGGGGCCAGCGACACAGGCGGGGCGGCGGCAGCAGCAGCGGCATATGACTTCTCCTGGCTGTCCTGCTTCTTGGCGAGGTACTGGAGCTTCTGGAAGAGGTCGGCGAGTTCCGCTTCATCATCGACATTTCATTTCTCAAAGCAGCATTCGTATCGGTACAACCCACGCAGCATGGAGGGTTGTCCGGCGGGGGCGGGGTCATTTGATAGGCGACGCAGCCGCTCGATAGCGGGCAAAATGGCGGAAAATGAATTGGCAATATTGAAATGGCAATTGGCAAAGGCAAAATGAAATGGCAATTGGCAAAATGGCGGAAAAAAGGAATTAGAGCGCAATGTGAACGATGAATCCTATGAACATTATATATTTTTGAAATCAGCTTGAAACGAACTACATTAATGAATTATTTGCTATACCATTTGTCCACATTTGAAAATCTCATTGTGGTCCCTAGATCCAGTCGCTGTTGTACGGTTTTTTGGATGATGAGTGAACTGTAAAGAATGTTCTAGTTTAAAAGCAATTTTACAGTCTATAGAATGAATGAATTTAACTGAACTTGATTGAATTTGTTTGTTGCAGTTGCAGGACCGTGAGTGGGATTCGAGCTTGGCGGGACGAGACGCATACGCACTGCAACTTTTTTGAGGTAGAAATAGTTTTCTTTCTATCTAGCCTTCGATTGACTGGTGGTGGTGCACTGTCTGGAGT
The DNA here is from genome assembly GCA_963966185.1 of Rhabditoides inermis. Lineage (NCBI taxonomy): Eukaryota > Metazoa > Nematoda > Chromadorea > Rhabditida > Rhabditidae > Rhabditoides > Rhabditoides inermis. Next base: position 192,397 of record CAWZYM010000016.1, on the reverse strand, counting down.
GTCGAGAAAACTGAGTTATTCGCCACGAGCCACGACTAGGCAATCGAGGGCTTCTGGTCTGCTCCGTCCTACCTACATACGGTAGCAATGGGCGCAGTAAGTAAGACCTCGGACCCACCCTCAACACACGGTGGGGGTGCCTCTGAGTAAACTGAAACACCATGCTATGCTAGGCTAGAAAGAGCAGACCAGTTAGCATATTGAAACGTATCATTTGCTGCCATGCCCATTTCCATGTTCGTCTGCTGCGTCTTCCATCTCTTCTTCGATCGTCACACAAACAAACACAATAATCGTTCACACTCACCTCGAAACTTTTGTGTTTGCGTGTTTCCGTTCGCTTGTTTGTGTATGATTGTTTGGGTGGGATGGATGACGACTGATATGGATCGGAGGACAAGGTAAGTTATTGTTTTCACGATTTTTTATTGCTCCAGCAAAAGTATAACAACTTCGCCAAGACTGAAAATTGCGGGATAGTTTTTTTTTACATGTGTGGTTCATCGCTTTGCCGCGTTGAGAGCTGTCGGGCTTATATGTTTTTGGCACTCCTGAACTTTTGCTTATGTGTCAATGTCACAGGAGTGAGTATATGTCGCTCTCACTATGTCACCAATCTGAGGTCACTAAAAGACCGTGCGAGCAGACCGCGGGATTGTTACTGGTGTGTGTCATAGACGTCCTACGCTGTCTACAAATCCCTTCATCTCTGTCCAGAGGAGAATGTACAAGGAAGATAGCTTAGAACTGGTTCTACACCTATACTGCAAAGTTGCTAACCGCTGCTGGCAGATAAGATCTGATATAAGATAACATAGAACTGTTTTTGCAAAGTCGCAGTGATCGCTGTGAAGATGTGAAAGTAATAGACAGAATATGTTCTCTATTATCGAGAGCGTACCATGTGATTCCATTTTTCTACCACAGAATCGTCGAGAGGATGTAGAAAGAGAGATAGAGAAAGATAATGGCATTTCACAAAACTGGAACCTCGCTGTAGTGATGAAAACGCATGTTTATACACATTATTGTAAACTCCTCTCCAATCTTCCAGGAGCTTGCGCACTAATGGTCTTATTTAAAGTCGCTTATTTTGAATTGTTTTGAAATGCAGTTTTCGGAGAATGGTAAAGAAAAATTTTGTCTACCATTCCCGCATGGTCATGTTTCATGCAAATTCATGGTAACTGAGAGATTTTTATGCGACGACACTATTCGCACGCCTTCAGAACTGGAGAAATGGAGAGGAGTTTAGAAAGGCATGATATAGCATATACGATACATTTCAAGATTAACAGTAAAATAAAGAAATACATAGTAGGTGCGGGACCAATTTCAATATGCACAACACAACAGTCTGTTAGCTGGCAGCAAGCTAAGGAAAAAATGACAACAGTTTTGACAAGCTCTCAATATCGATGAACCTTGGTGTTCTAAACGCCCCTGTCTTTCTCTCTGCCTGAGTGGGGGGGGGGAATGAATGGCGACGGCGGCAGCCAGTGCTGGTATGATGTGCAGGCGGTATGGTGTGGCGGCAGTTTGAATTACCTTCCGTTCTCATAAGAGCGCAGCTATTCCAGAGAGAGAGTCATTCTGTTACTGTATTCGGAAAGTTGCTGACGATACTGGTTTCGCGCGGTGAAACAACGGATCCTAAAATAACAATAAACATTGTCTGGTCAGTGTCTCTCACTTATTAGTAAAACTGTTTCAATGCATCAGGGCCTAGAAAACAGCGCAGTATGAAAACGCAATCAATTTTAGTTGTAGCTTGTAGCTTTTGCGGCATTGAAGTCTATATGTACGAAACCTTAGAATCTATTGGCTTCTATGTATATTATGTATAACCACCTGTACACAACGCCTCTCAGAAAAAAATGTCTATGGTACTAGGGACCACAACGTGAGGTGTAGAGTTTGTGTCGAAATCATGTAACATTTTCTGACTGGACGCGTTACTTGCTCTAATTAGCGTAGAACGATTCGCCCTTCCGCGCTGATTCCAACGGTATTCGATTTATGGGAAAACGTGCCCCGTAAAGTATTGAAAATCGATAAAGAGTGATATGATGACGTCATATTTCTTTGATCTAGCCGCCATTGCCCAAAATAAGTAATGAAAAATGGTGTCATAAGAGACGTATTTCATCGAGTACTGATTGATTACAATCAAACAAAGCGTAGTGCTACTATTAGAAACGAGTATATTCATAATTTAACTATTAATGACGTCATCAGTGCTTTGATCTAGCCGCCCTCTGTCGCACTTTCCCTGTGTGAGCGCGCGCTCGGGTGCGCGCGCGCCGCGCGGAATTAGAGCGCAATGTGAACGATTAACCCTATGAACATTATATATTTTCGAAATCAGCTTGAAACGATCTACATTATTATACAAACTGCTATACCACATCCAAACTTCTGAAATTTCTCATTGTGGTCCCTACTATGGTACACACTATTTGCACAGAACCACAACTCAGTTCTCTGCCACATGAGAAACTAGAGAAACTGGTCGTTTCTCACCTTTCAGATGACACACGCGGCAGCACAATCTCTTGACAGTGTTCCGAAAGTCATTGATGAAGTAGAGTAGAATGAACGGATCGATAATCTCAAAGTCGCTGGCTCGATAAGTGTGTGAACTTGCGAGCACGCACCGGATAGATGCCGACAATCACGGCCAAGTGGCGGCTGATCCACTCAAAGTGCACGTGCATCATCGGACACACCATGTTCATGACGGCTGGGATGTAGGAGAAGAGCGGGAAGATCGACTGCAACCGTTTCCAGTGCGGTGCCAATCAACGCGCACCTGTAGTAGCAAGGCGCGGAAGAGTCGAGCGTGCGCCCTCTTGGACACTTCGGAGAGAGTGACGCGACTGAACTGGCTCAGACACGCGTACATACAGACGAAGATGATTGATAGTGGCATCGTGATGATCGCCAATACCGCGATGGATGCGGCTGTGATAACCACTGACAGCTTGCCCTTACCGTCAAACCGAGAGCCCTGAGACAACTTGAGTATACGGTTCAGTGCCTAACAAGTGTACTGTGTGAATGATTAAAGAAACGCTGACCTTCCAATAGTGCAGTCCCCAAATGTTGAACTTTCTATAATCAATGTGGTTTTCGAGCAGCATCTCGTCGAGATCATCGTAGTCGTCTTGCGTGAGATACACTTTCCACCAGACCATGCCCATATATGCGAGGATTATGGAGAGAGCAACGCCGCACATCATGAGAATGTAGCGTGCCTTCTTGAAGTATATCAGACAGTGCGGTCTGAAATATGTACAAACCCTTTTTTATAAATACACTATCACCATCTGAAATGAACTTTGAAAGTCGAAATGAAAAACTACGAAAGTTGCGAGAAAACGTAGCGTTTTTATTGTTTTTTCGGTCTTTTTGATTTTCAATAAGCCAGCCCAGACTGTGTATAGTTGGAACAGGGGCGTTTAGCTACTGTTATGGTTATTGTTTCGCATAGAAGAAATCAAACGCAATTTTTTAACGTTTTAAAGTAATATATAAATAGATTTTTTCGAATCTTACTTGCATATGGCGATGTAGCGATAGAAAAACTGAAGCGCTAGACAGACAATACAGGTAATGTAGTTGCTGAAATACATGGAAAAGATGACATCCTGCCAGAATCGATCGATCATGTAGAACATTGGGTTGAGTGCTATGAGTAGGTATGAGGACTCGGTGGTTATCGCTCTCTGAAATGACATGAGTGGTAGACGGCTCTGTTTCAGCAAACCATTCCCACGATCCAGCCGTTTAGTGCTAGGAAGATGTTGGATAGTGTGAAGAGCGCGATACAATGCCTTCAAGTACACATTGCTGCGCATGTGGAAACCGAGACACTCACCGGTACTGTTGCAGGCTGTTCTTGGAATTGCTGCTGTAGATGACGACGAGAAGGAAGATGTTGCAAGCTATGGAGACGCCTGATGTGAGCTGGACGGCCGTGACCAGACTGTCGTCTGACATGGCTGAGTTTGGAGCGACACTGTTCCAAGAGACAGCTGCACGCCTCATTATAAGTGAAAACCCCATGAGAGAGGACGGTATGTATAAGGACATCAGACATTCGCTTTCAACAACTTGTTTGAGCGTTTCAAAAACGTCTTAGTATACATGACTATTATATTTGGTGAGAAGAGAAAATTCGAAAATAACGTGGGCGCGGAAATCTTATGGTTGACGCTCGTATACTCATCAACAAGAAAGAACATTGAACAACACAATACCTGATTCAGATTTGTTCGCTACATCACTTTCCCGTTCACACGAACATACGTGACCAACTAGTATACGTGACCAAAACAGAACGACTTAAACACACTTTGCTTGTCTGTACGCCATGTACAGAAAAGTTCCGTGTCGTCGAAAAACCGTTGGTATCGAAACCACAGAAAAGAGAAAATGACAGTGAACCATGAATCTGATATCCGAATCTGTAACGAGGCAAACTCGTTGTGAATTTGTGCGCATCGTTGATTATGAACCAAATTACATGTATAAAAGTAGACGCTCGTTTTTTGTAGTTCCGGCTAACATTTTCAATAAGCACTGTTCTTTGTTTTCAAACCGGCGGAAGTAAGACCGAACGACTTCAGTTCATTTAGTCGTTTTGGTTCATAGAGACGATGAGCAACTATGGATGACATATGAAATAGGTTACTAGTTTCTAGTGATCTAGTGTAGTGTACCATTCATATACATATGTAATGAAATCATGAGAGGCAGCAACTTTCATTGTTGTAATGATAAACATTTATAAAGTTTTCTTTTTGTGCTCTTTCAAGACCCAAGAGATTGATTAGCGTCGAATGTCACTTATCACGTTGTCACGTGAGTGCTTTTTTTACAAATGATTTTTAACATAATAATAGTTCACGTTCTCGGTTACTGTAAGACATCTGGAAAATAACATTACAACAATGAAAATTGCTTCCTCTCACCTTTCTATATGTACATGTTCATACGGTTCATATATATATATATATATATATATATATATATATATATATATATATATATATATATATATATATATATATATATATATTAGGATCGGCGCGAAGCGCCGATCGTTTGGGTCCTATCCAGCGGCGCGCAGAACCGCTTGGCCCGGAGGGCCGCCAAAATCGCTTGTAAATCATTAAAATAATAAATGTTTCAGAGTTATTTCATGATCTTGTCTATAAATCGTCCGTTGAACAACTATAAACAAAAAGAAAACATGAAACAATAGTTTAATACCCAAAAATATGTTCGCTGGTTAGGTCTGCACGTCTGTCAGTTGTGCAGCTGTTCGCTGATTCGCTGAAAGACCCGCTCACTAGTCCCGCCCTCGCGCGCTCATTGGTTCGTGATGCGGAATGTGTGCGGGAGAGCGCGATAATGCGATAATGTGCCCACTGTTTGTGATTTGCGTCGTCGTTCACGCGCGTTGTTTTGTTGTTGTTATCTTTGTTATTTAAATACCTTTTGAAAAAAAGAAAATTTCTTCGAAATTCAACAAAAGGACATTCATTCTCTTCTGAAAAGTACAAGCGTAAAGTAGCTCTGTTTGGGTTCACCTCAATTCAACAAAAGCACATGCATAAAACTATTATTTCTACACTAAACTATAAACACAAACCTGCTCTCTCAAAACGATCACAAATACATTGACAATCAAATGCCAATATGAATATACTATTGCACACACACATTCTATCACTCACATTCTATTAACCCGTTTATCAAATAAGTCTATGAAAAAAGCTCTTGTATTTGTATTAATTCAAAAAAAGAAAGAAAACATCATTGTAAACTTAACGATTGTTCTATAGCTGTTTATAGCCCCTATTAATAAATTATCGATAAAGTATACGTTTTTTTACATATCGTTTGAGAGAGCAGGTTTGTGTTTATAGTTTAGTGTAGAAATATTAGTTTTATGCATGTGCTTTTGTTGAATTGAGGTGAACCCAAACAGAGCTACTTTACGCTTGTACTTTTCAGAAGAGAATATATATATATATATATATATATATATATATATATATATATATATATATATATATATATATAATTACTTACTTACTTACTTACTTACTTACTTACTTACTTACTTACTTACTTACTTACTTACTTACTTGAATACTTGAATGCTCCTTCAGCTTGCAAGCGCGGAGCCCATCTTTCGCCACAGTGAACGGTCTCGAGCTGCAGTTGCCCACTGCTTGTAGTCGTTCCTGCGCTCATAGAACAGTTTTGTATTATTGCGGACAGAATCTGCTCAGCGGGTTGGCGGCCGTCCGGGTTCTCGAGTGACGTTGCGCGGTCTCCAATCGGTAGTCGCCCGTGTCCATCGCTCGTCCGTCGTCCTTTGTATGTGTCTGGCCCATCTATGTTTGCTGCGCGCCATGTAGGAGGTTGGGTTGGTCAATGCGGATCTTGCCCGCATGTCCTCGCTGCTCAGTCCCTCGTCTCGCTGCCGATAGAGTGAGTATCCCAGCATCTGTCGCTCCATTGCGCGGTGTGCGGTCTGGATGCGACCGAGCGTGATGGTAGTGTAGGCCCACGTCTCCGAGCTGTAACACAGTGCGTGGAGTACGCACGTGTTGAAGAGGTTCGCCTCGAGGTGTTTGTCGTTCAGCGTGCCCAGTGTCTCCTTGATGTTGCCAAATGCCGCCCATCCTGCTCTCGTTCTCCTTGCCAGCTCCGAAGTGATGGTGTTCTTTGCGTTTATGGCCCGTCATTCCTTCCCTTTCTCTGCTAGCGCGCGGTCGCGTGCCTTCCCCTGTTATTCCCCCGACCCCTGAACAATGCTGTGTGGCAGAGGACACTAACCGGACTGGTACTCGATTTTGCTACTCTCTACATCTACGGCATTGAGACTGGAGAGGAATCCTCGAAGACGATGACACTCTCGGAGACGTCTCTTCGCGATCGATCGTTGAAGCCCGGATCTTCCGCCGCCGAGATCGAAACTTCCCCAGAAGCCGCAAGCAGGGGATGACAAGCACCACCAATAGCACGCACGCATCCACGGGACTACCGAAATCCGTGTTATTGGGACTCGCAGTAGGCGTTGCATTACTGTATTTTACCGTAATCGTGCCGTAAATTACATAATTGTAATGTGCTATTTGATTCGAGATAAATATTCTGATTCTGATGGCCCGTCCGGGGTAGATGTACTCCTCCACCTCTTCGATTGCCTGGCCGGCAAGATGGATAGTCCCAGCGGCAGCCTGCTTGTTTCGGATGAACTGCGTCTTGCCGATGTTGATGCGCAGCCCGGCCTTCTCGCTCTCCGTGTTCAGCTCGTTCAGCATCCGTTCAGCATCTGCCGTGGTCTCGGTTATCAGCACGATGTCGTCAGCAAAGCGCAGATGGTTCAGCTTCTCTCCGTCCATTCGAAGGCCGTAGTCGCTCCAGTCAAGTTGGCGGAAGACGACTTCCAGCGCAGCATTGAAGAGCACTGGGGAGACAGTGTCTCCTTGCTTCACTCCGCATCGCACAGGGATCTTCAGCTCGTTGGAGAAGAGCTTCAGAAGTAGCTGGTTGTTGTCGTAACAGTCGGATAGCACAGCCAGGTATCCCTCCTCGACGTTGAGCATCTCAAAAGCACGTAGAAGGAATCCGTGGTCGAGCCGGTCGAACGCCTTCTCGAAGTCGACGAAGGTGAGCACTAGCGGGGTCTTGTATTTGCGGGCTCTCTCCACGACCTGGGAGACGGTCTGGAGGTGATCGGCGCAGCAGTAGCCGCTCCGGAGTCCGGCTTGCTCTCGTGGTTGTTCGTCTTCCAGAGTCCGTTTCAGCCTGTTCAACAACACCTTGCAATAGGTTTTGTAGAGCAGGTTGAGTAGAGCGATCGGGCGCCAGTTGGAGAGCTTCTCACGGGGTCCTTTCTTCGGGAGTAGTACGAGCCGCGCCTCTCTCCAGCTGTCGGGGATAGGAGTCCCTTCCAGGTGAATCGAGAACAAGCGTGCGAGGGCGCGGTGGAAGTTAGTTTCCCCCGCCTTCAGCAGATCGGCCGTGATGTTGTCAGGTCCGGGGGCTCGTCCTTTCGGCACCTGAGAGAGGGCGTGTCGCACTTCAGATGGGAGTACGGGGGGCACGCTTCCAGGAGTGTAGACCTTCCTCGGGATGAGTAGTCGGTCAGCGTAGAGAATACTGTAGAAGTCGACGGTGGCCTCCTCGATGGCGGGTCGCGCAGTGAACATCTGGTCGTTTATCAGCAGTGCCTCCAGCAGGGATCGCTCGGTGGCGAGTCCTCTCTTCGCGATTTCGATGCTCCAACGATGCCTAGCAGTGTCGCGGAGTATCTCCTTGCGGTACTTCGTCAGATCGTGTTTGAAGGCGGCGCGACACTGGCGAGAGATGATGACGAGTTCTAGCAGCCGACTCGGGTCTAGCGCGAGCTTCGCCCTTGTCTTCAGCAGGTCCCTCGTTCTCTCCGACAGTCTTCTTTTCATGTGGTTCGGCCCGGGAGCAGTTGCGACGGCGGCGGCCTCCTTGAGTGTGTTGAGCAGCTCTTCGTACGTCCTGTTTAGGCCAACGTGGTGTTCAATGTAGGCGTGCGCTGCAACAGGAGAAAATAGGGTTGCCGGGTGCCGGGTGCTGTGACGTAGAGGTCGTCGCGGGATACGTAGCCGAGCTCGAAGAAGTCTGTGGTCGCCTCCTATGAAAAAGGGGGCGACCTTGTCGACGTCGGCAAGTAGCAGGCGGTTGCTCGTCAGTAAGTGGTCGATCTCGTTGAGCGCTCGTCCGTTGGGCGATCTCCACGTCCACTTCCTCCGGCTCGGCTTTGAGAAAAAGCTGTTGCCGCGGAAGAGACGGATCTTCTCAATGAAGTCAGTGAGTCGATCGCCCTCCTCGTTCCGCTCTCCGTATCCGTTCGGCCCCACTCTTAACTCGCCATGCTTGCGAGTTCCGAGCTTGGCGTTGAAGTCGCCGCAGACGATCTTGTAGCGGGCCTTCTCCTCCTTGTATAGCTTCCGCAGGTCGTAGTAGAACTGCTCCTTCTCGTCTTCCGTCGCAGAGCTGGTCGGCGCGTAGCAGTTAAAGATTGCGACGCGCACATCACCGAACATTAGTGAAAGGTGGGCCAGCCGACTCGATATTACTCTCATCGACTGGATTGCGGACGTAGTTTTACCTGACACCGCAAACCCAACTCCTCCACTGCCGTTGAGGCAAAGCGCTCCCATCACAACCTCCGTCCCGTCTCGTCTTCTCGTCCGCTTCTCTGTCGCTCTCTTCGTCTCCTGTAGGCATATGACGTCCCACTTGATCTTCTCCAGAGTTTCGATTAGCATCTCCTCCTTGGTAGTCTGGGACAGTCCTTGGCAGTTAAAGGTAGTGTACCCTCTGAATCTGGGTGTATGCGTAGATATAACATGTCATTGTTTACGATTCAATGAGTATATTATGATAATGCAAATATAAATTCTGAAACAAATTAGTTTTAAAAAATCATTTGAAAATTGGAGTGAGAAATCGTAGAATCTAATAACTTTTAATCAGCTCGGGGGTGTGTGCACAACTTGCACGAAGTTACACAGTTTGACCACACTATCGGCTGTTTCATTAAAGACAATTTATTTCCATGTGTTTATGTTGTTTCTTATGTCATTCTTGTTTTGGATAACATTTTAATATGTAATATGTTTTTCGTCACGAGTAAAGATGCACCTAAGCAAACGCTACAATGAAGAATATAGAAAATTTGATTATGAGTACATAAACTACTCTAAAGAAACCTTATCTCAACTACAGAGACACTTTGTCATAACACCAGTAGATAAAGCAGAAGGAAACTTCGCGCTGACATGTAACAAACTTTACATTCAAATCATGAATAAAGACTAGGTTACGATGCCATAAACAATGTGGTGAACAGTAGTAATGAAACGTATTGTTTGTATGAAAAAGAGTCAATCGACAACATTGTGCTTAGACATATTTCTGAAACAAAATCCTTTGATACAATTGAGACTGAAAATAAAACATTGCCTAGAATTTATGCCATCCCAAAAATGCATAAAAGCCCAATAAAATTTCGATTTATCACTGAAGCTTTTAATAGTAGTCTTAAACCAATTTCATTAGAATTGCAGTTGATACTATCCCATCTCAAATCACATTTTTCTAATTATTGCAAATTGATCAGACAGCGTAACAATACCGAAATATATTGGTCAATCAAAAACAGTCAAGAGGCAATCAATTCCATCAAAAATATCACAAACAAACAACATAAGGACCTCTATTGTGCTGATTTTGCCAGTCTGTTCACAAATCTTCCCCATGGAGTTGTCATGCAGAATATGTTCAAACTTGTTGACTTATGCTTTAACAATAGCGGGAAAAAGTACATTATTGCCGGTTATAAAAAGGCATATTATTCAAACGATGAGAATAATGCAAACAGAAATAAATATACACCGGTAGATGTGAAATTCATGATTAAATACATTCTTCACAACAGCTTTGCAGTTTATGGAGACAAACTTTTCAAGCAGACATCTGGTATCTCTCAGGGAAACAATGCGTCTCCACTCCATCTTTGGCAGACTTAACCCTTTCTTTCATGGAATTCGAATACGTTAAAGCAAATGAAAATACTTTCAAATCGGGTTTCAAAGCATATAGGTATATGGATGATCTCTTAATTGTCCATAATCCTTCAAATGATGCTTTGCAGAGAACAGTTGACAGTGTATACCATAGCTCCCTCACACTAGAACAAACGAACATCGGACCAAATAATGCAATCTTCTTGGATTTGAATATTACAAAGGCACATAACCATATCTCAGTGGAATTATATAACAAAACAGACGATTACAGTTTTGAAGTAAGCAGATATCCGAATTACAATTCTAATATAAATATGTCAGTGGGTTGGAACACAATGAATGGTGAACTCACACGCATATTCAGAACATGCACAGAAACAGCTTCCTTTAAGGTTAGATGCAAACAGTTAGTATGCAACTTTCTTAAAAATGAGTATCCGCAGCGTAAAGTAGAATTAGAATTCTGTAAGGTAGTTATGCGGAATAATTCAATGATGGTAAAACATAACATTCATAGTTTGTCTGAAGTTCTATCACTAATCAAGTAATTCTTTTAATTATAGCGCGCCAATCTAGAACTGTCTGCTACTATGCCTCTCTCTTATCTCTCACTCATTACCCGCTGACCCACAGTCGCGCATTGTATGCGCCCCGTACTATTTTCGCACCAATTGCCGCTGTCTTATCTACTCTTCCCTGCGCTTCTTCTCACACAACGGCTCTTCCATATGAGTTCTTTGTTATTTTGATCATTATTTTATAATCTTTACTAACTAGTATATGTTTGTTGTTGTCTTTGTCTTATGTGTTTGTGTTAACCCCTCATGCGTGGTCATCTCTGATGAGTGCTCCGCCTCGTATGAGACTGTCCGAACAATCCAGTCAGGTGATAGGTGATAGGAGCCGAAACTGGGTTGTTCCTACTATTTCTTATCACACCATTCATATGTTCACTTATTATTATGTGTTTCTTTTACGAATTTGGCGGGAACAGCTGATAGAAAAATGATCTGCTAAACGCAGTAAGTTCTGTTAGAAAAAGTTGCGTAAATATGCGTATCATGTTGGATTTAAATAAATTTTTGATAAGTTTTAGTTTCATTATTTTTCATCACAAACAACCACAAACGGCATGAAAATGTTTCTAAAAGGCATTGATAATACATTCGTTATAATTTTTGATATGGGATTCAGAGGGTACACTACCTTTAAATGTGCAAACATTGAAGTTCCTTTCCGGTTTTGTCGACCTCCGCTCCGGTGATTTTGCCCTACCCGCTGGATCCCTCGTCGACGGAAGGGAGCGGTTGGGCGCCGGGAACTTGGGCGCATTGTGATTGCGACTGTCCATAGGGTACATCAAAAGATGTCTTTAGCCATGGGTATGACTGGTGGGTGGCTGGCCCTGCCAGAAAGGAGTCCGGCCTTGAGTCCGTCTTGTTTCCCGTGTTCAGTTCAGCCATCCGCGGAATGCGTGCGGCCTATCCAGCGGCACCAGCGTGGAGGCAAGGGAGACGACCATGCGGAAGTCGCCCAACGGGAGTCGCCGCCACCATAGTAAATATTAGTCTCAATGGGGGACAGACACCATAGTAAATATTAGTCTAAAGGGGGAACTAGCTGTCGCGCGCCTCCGCACAAGGCATACAAAAATACAAAAATAGAAGAATAGTTCACATTGTATTTGTGTTTCTTTAAAGGAACAGTGGCGACTTATTTCTGCCACAACCTGCCACAACTCCTCATTTTCACACCAGCAAAACATTTGGCGGTGACGGAAATCGACTTCCAACAGCACTTCAAGTGCACTTCCAACAGGCTTATTTGGCTTCTTGCATAGAATATTCGAAATTACACGGTATATCTCAATCATCTCGCTTCACACTTTCGTCTTCAATTAAGTCTCATATGGAATGGAGTGAGCAATGATGTGTGTACAGTGCCCGCGCATTCAGCTTTCGCTTAAAGGAACAGTGGCGCATTGTTTTCGACTTTGGATCATAACTTGACCCATTGAAATGCAAAACAAACGAAAAAATAAGATTCAAATCTGCTACCGCGTTGTGGAAGGCGGCGTCGACGAGTGCGTCTTCTTACTGCGCTCGCTGGCCGATGTAGGAGTAGATCGGTCGGTCCTAGAGAGACGAGATGAGTGTCTCCTCCCGGTGTCTCCGATTCACCTCTCCGATTGTGGCGTAGACGGCGCCCGCGACGCGATCGAACTTGGCCCAGAGCACGCCGGCGCTCTCTTGCCGCACCTGCACCTGTCGCGCGGCGATGCGGAGCATGGCCGCCACGTGCCGCATCACCAGCTCGAAGTCGGCACCGAGCATCGCCTAGAAAGTGTGTCTGTTGAACGTGACATGTTGGTTGGCTGTTGCTGCACGCACTCTTCGTTTCAGCACGTCCAGCATGGGTCTGGTGACTATTTTGCGGCGGGCCATGTCATCCAGCAGCTCGCAGCCATGTTGCCAAAAGTGGATACAATGGCAACATCGGCAACATTGGGCCGCGTGCCTGGCCGCATCTGTATACACGTACGCATCCACGGGACTACCGAAAAACCGTGTTTTGGGACTGGCAGTAGATGTTGTGTTAATGTACTTGACCTTAACCCATACCGTAATTTACATGTTTTTTTCGCAATGTGCTACTTTATTTGAGATACATTTTCTGATTCAGTGTTAAATGATGAGAAACGTGCAGTATGTACCGTTCGTATTCGGCGATATCGTTTTCGTAGTCGGCCTTGGCGATGACGACGGCAGGCGGTGCGATCGAGTCGGTGGATGCCGATCCAGCCGCTGCGGGCATGTCGTCGTCTTGCGTGTCATCGTCGTAGGGCTGCATCATCTGCTCCTCGAAGTACTTCTGGAAAACTGCTCTTATCTACTGACAGGTCAATTGTGAAACCTCGTATTCGCTGGTGAGCCAGGGTAGCTTCTCCTTCTCACTTCTCGCTTGGCCGGCGACAGGCTCCCTACAATGTTGCTATTCACATCTAGGCGTAGATTAGGCTCTTTACAGTTGTAGTTGTTGTTGCCAGTGTGCGAGGGATCCGGTTCTCGTGCCGAGTATGTCAGCGAAGACTTGCTCAAGGTGGTCGGGATTTTTCTTGAATCTGGAAACGAAGTGTGAGTGTGTTCATATTCACACTTTATCCATACCCGAATGGCTCATGGTTGGTGGCGGCTTGGAGTACTGCAGACTGCATAATATAGCCGCAGTCGTAGTGCCGCTATAGCACACTTTTTCAGAAGCCTAGGATCATCCGGCGATACCTGTTGGGCGGCCGAGTTTCTTTCCAACCAAAACGTGAGCTTGCGGCTGTCGTGCTGTAGATAGCGATAGAGCACGTGTGTGATGTTAGTGTGCTATAATATCATGTTGATTCAATGGGCCACTCGTATGCGCACCTCGAGCACTGTATTTCTAATATCGGAATCGTACAGCGTCACGCTCCTGCTCTCTTTCTCTTATCTAAACTCACACAGTTCAATATGATCATATAATTGTGGGTACCGCATCAAAAGGTAATGATACGATCTGGCAATCTTCCCCGTGCTTGCGAGGGACGGAGCGTTGCAAATCACAAGCTGGAACAGAAACGATTCAATACGTTTAGTATTGAATCGTTGCATACTCACCGGCTGGTAGAACGAGCCGGCAGCTTGCAGTCGCTGCTCCCAGTTGTCGGCTTGCTGAATCGCATCTCTCTTTTCGAGTCGTGCGGGAGTTGTCTACTCACGTGGGCGATGCTGGTGAAGAGTCCCTCGGGCGACGGGTCGACGGAGTGGTAGTATTCGAGCAGCTCGTCGCTCACCTCCACGCTCATCTGAACGTGCGACGGCGAATCGAGTGAGGACACGAAAAATCACTCACGCCCCCTTGGCGCTTGGGCTTGGCGGGTCTGCGATTGGCGCGACGCTTCTTTCCGACTCATCGACCCTGCCCGACTCCCGCGACGACAGTCTCCACATGACACTCGCTCTCGGTCCACTTGTCCGTCGCCTTCTTGCCGTTGAGCATCGGCCGTGTGAGCGGCGCTGCTGCGATCTTCGGTTCCCTCGTGCACACACTCGCCAACCGCTGTGGGCGATGGATGTAGACTGTGTTGCGCGGGTCGCGCCGATTCGACTGCCTGTCCTCGCCGAGTGGGATGCGCGTCGATGTCTGGATGGATGTGGTTTAGAGAAGAACCTAGAATCGTGCGAACGTTGTGTGAGCAGATGATTGTGTCGTGTATCAGCTGGCACGATGCATGTGCGGCGCCGCGGGGGAAGAGATGACGCGGTTTGCATCGGTGTGCTGGGATCGGTGCGGTGGACGTGGTGAACAGTAGTCGGACACGGCTCGCCTCGAGCATGCGCAGCCGATCGCACATTCTGCAAATGGTCAGGGATAGTGAAAGAGATAAAGTAGCGGACAGACTCAATTCCTAGGGTCAGAAACAGCCTCAGATTTGTATCTGAGTTTCAGAAACAGGTTCAGATTTTGGGTCATATTTGCCTCAGATTTTGCCTCAGATTGTTTCACCAGCCTCAGAAATAGGGTCAGATTGTTGCTTCCCGCCGAAAGAGGCCAAATCTCGATTTGTCCCACTGCGAAATTGGGGACATGGTAACGGGCGTTTTGCCAGTCAGCACACCGTCCAGGTTCAGAAAAGCGCGCCAAGGATGGGCGGCCCAGAAAGCAGCCATACCCTCAGATTCGCTGCGAGACCAATCTCCAATTAGCCACCTTTTGGCGGCAAGCAACAATCTGACCCTTTTTCTGAGGCTGGGGAGACAATCTGAGGCAAAATCTGAAGCAAAATCTGACCCACTTTCCGACCCTCAGATACAAATCTGAGGTGTATCTGAGGCAAAATCTAGGCCTAGATTTGAGTTTGTTTTCCGCTTAAAGCCGAGAGGGGAAGATGAGAAGGATGCGGAGAGAACAATAGAGTGAAAGAGAAGCGGGCATGAGTAACCTCGTGTCTTCTGTCAGCCATGGGTGGAGTGCGGCGAGATGAAACGCCGGTCGGAGCTCCATGTCGAGAACAGTGATGGAGTAGTGGCGCTTCGTGGGGTCTCTGTAATCTTAAGAATCATCGATATTGTCATTGTCTGTGGAGTGAATATCTATAGATGTCCTATAGTGAACCCATAAATGAGTTCCATTATGTTCAAAAGATACGGGTGATTAGACAACGATCAGATCCCATTGGATGGAGTTTTCATTTTGACAAAACTGTTTGTGTGTGTTGTGTGTATGTGTGTATGCGCGCGCGTTTGTGTGTGTTGTGTTGTGTTGTGTTGTGTTGTGTTGTGTTGTGTTGTGTTGTGTTGTGTTGTGTTGTGTTGTGTTGTGTTGTGTTGTGTTGTGTTGTGTTGTGTTGTGTTGTGTTGTGTTGTGTTGTGTTGTGTTGTGTTGTGTTGTGTTGTGTTGTGTTGTGTTGTGTTGTGTTGTGTTGTGTTGTGTTGTGTTGTGTTGTGTTGTGTTGTGTTGTGCATACACGCATACACACGCATACACGCATACACACCTAAAGCTAAACCCGGGGATCTCTGCTTGCTCACGACTGTCACACCACGGTCATGTCATGTGAGAAACTCTGCGAAATAGTGATATGAATGCAAAGAAGAAGACTGCGATACATTCAGTTCAAAATCGTTCAAAATCCTTGATACGTTTTCACCAAAACATCCTGACTATCTAAGTGCGAGCTCAGCGGTGTTTTATCGGTTGTTACCGATCATGCGCGATGTACTTACACGATACAGGATATACAGCGCCATTCATTATGAACATGGAACATATGAATAATGCATGGAATGCGGTTGAAGAAGTGTGAGAAAAAGGCAGAAAGACGATGGCTGATGTGGATGTGCGGAGGAGGGATAATTGGGTAATGACGTATAATGGCAACTTGACAATGACAACCGACCGTCGGTCGGCGGTCGCCGCACCGCGCATGACATGGACCAGTGGAGAAATGACTAACAAGTAGACACGCCAGTCTCACCAAGTTGCATTGACAATGCAATGCGCGCATTTTTGCTTCGTAAGCTAGAATTTGAAATGTATTGATGATCTTTTAGATTTCCTATTTTGCACGTTTTGTACATTTGTTTTGCATTGGATTTGTACAAGGGGGCATGTACTTCATATTATATATTGTACTTCTTCGTACCACGGCTCGGCCCGCTGATCGCTCGCCGCTGTCACAGCGAGTGGCACGCGTCGCATGAGCCCGCGCAGCGCGGCCGCCATTGCAAAGTGCGAAGTCAGTGCATGCCGCCTTTGAAGATTCTCACGCGGCGCGGCGCGCGACTGTGACAAGCGATATAGGCGCGCGGCGATGAGCGGGCCGACCCGTGCGTACTGTTTGTGGAATTCATAAACTATTTGTATTGTGCGGTAATAATAATAATTATTTGCGTTAATAATAATAATTATATTACCGCGTATACTATAATTATTGTTTGTGTTGTAACATATTTTCTTGTTTCGATATTGAAAGGAAGACTGGAGGACGGATTGGTTAACGGGCGATATGAGAAATAGAATAGGTAAAGAGGAATGAAAAGAAAGCGATGAGAAAAATACGCAATAGTTGCCGGTTGCAAACCGATTGATCACTCACTCTGAGCTTACCAAGACATAAGAAAAATACTTTATCGCTTCGCATGGCTTAAAAACAGACATTTGCAATCGTTACAATTAGGAAAGTAACGAACAAGTCTTCTGTTATGTATCACTACGATATATATGTTAGCATTGATCCATCACATATCTCCTTTCTGATTCCCTTTTGTCGCGGAAAGTGGTTGAAGGTGTGTAGACGGCATCTTCATTTCGTGGTTAGAACTTCTAAACATGATCTTTTTCATCTCTCTCTCTCTCTCTCTCTCTCTCTCTCTCTCTCTCTCTCTCTCTCTCTCTCTCTCTCTCTCTCTCTCCGTCCTCACAGCTAATCTTGTTTCACATGTGAAGTGCGCATTTACACTGATGAGCTAATTATATATGTCCGTTTATTTCCGCTCGTCCATGACATCCATGACATGTTTGCTCACTAGCCGAAGTGTTTGCCACTTGTTTGCTCTCCCATTTTCTCACTGTTTCCTTGATACAGGACTCCAGAATTTATAGTCAGAGACAAAGATACGGTACGCAAAATCAGAAAATAGTGATGGCATAAAAAGAACTCAAAATCGAAACGTTTGAAAACGCATAATTTGACAACGTAGAAATAACTCATTACGAACGAGTGTACTTTCCACGGCAGTCATATTCTTCTCTTCACCCTCCTCCTAGCACTCGATCTTACTCACCTTACTTCTCGATCTTACTCACCTTACTCTCTTCCTCTCGAAATGAGTCGATTATATCGATTGTGGGAGAGAATTGTACATCGTTCCACATTCTTTATCTCTAAAAAAACTTTGTTCTGCAATCCGTAAATCAATAAACAATCAATCAGGGTACATCAATAGCATACAATACAAGGTCGACACATGTGAAATAAGACAAAGTATCTGCTCGCTAGTGTGAATCTGACCGGCTTCTGTTCATATTCTTGTTCATGTTCTTATTCATTCATCTTCTACATGTCTCCAATCTTCTCCGAAAGCTGCTGCTGAGCGCCAGCTGGAAAAAATTCTTTCAACTTCCATCCAACCCTCACTCACACCTGATGGGGAAGCGTAGCTCTGCGGGAGGAGGGAGGAAGTGGGTCTCGCGGAGTCACGTCTTCTGCTGCCAGTCCACGCTCCGAATCAGCCGACGATAACGAACCGTACTCGAGAGCCTGTGAGAGAGGAGACGTCTCTCTCTCTCTCACTCTTTCTCTCACCCTCTGCTCGTGCCCCCTCCCCCTCCCTCTTTCCCTCCCCCTCTCTCGCTCTCCCTCTACCTCCCTCCCTCTCCCTCTCTCTTTCTCTTTCCCTCTCTCTCTCTCCCTCCCTCTCTCTCTCACTCTCGCTCCCTCCCTCTCTCGCTCTCCCTCTACCTCCCTCTCTCTCCCTCTCTGTCAATACTCATCCCTCCCTCTATCTCCCTACTCTCTCTACCCCGCTTCCTCTCTCGCTCTCTCCTCTCCCTCCCTCTCTACCCGCTACCCCGCTCCCTCTCTCGCTCTCTCCTCTCCCTCCCTCCCTCTCTCTCATTCTTCCTCTCTTCTCTCCCTGCCTCTCTCCTCTCACCTGCTCCAGCCACTGCTCCTCCTCCTCCTCCACTGCTCCATCGTTGGCCGCCAGCAGAGCAGAGTGTCTGGTCTCACATCGGCAGCCTGCGCCTGGCAATGGCAAACGAGAGTGTTGAAAATTTTGTGTCATTTTTTCAAAAATTAGTGTTTGGGGTTGAAGTATTGTTGCAGTGAAATACTGGTTTCATATCGTGATTGAAGTATATATGTATCAACGAGAAAAGTTTCCATCAAATATAATAAACTTGACCAGATCGAGGATCGCCATAGGCGCTACCCCAACAGATAAACATAATAATATCAAATAGTAAATCTAACATGTGCACACCACACACCTCCTCCTGCTCCCCTCCTCGACGAGGGAGCGGATCAGCGTATGTGCCCGTCTCCGTCTGCTCCTGCTCCCTCCTCCTCCTCCTTCTTGTCTCTCTCCACGTTCATCGCATCCTCCACGTACTATGGCCCGTGTATCGAGCAGATCCCAACGTCACAGCTGAAAATAGAGATTTAGTACATGTGCCAAGTATTTAGTATTAGATATAAGTCCGAAGCCACCCTCCCCTCTACCAGTGAGCTATACCCGGTATATTATTGACTATCGACCTTGGACGCTTCGACCGTACCATCCCCGTTGCTAAACCTTTGTTTCTCCTAGCGCTTAGCCCTTGTGGCGTACCGTGTGCACTTGTTGTATAGTCAGGATATAACGATTCTGGCCTACACGCCCTCGCGAACTGGGCACGGGCGGTGTCCGCGTGGTCCGAATGGCACGCGCCCGCCGTCACCTTTCACAGCGGGACGCGGGCCCTCGCCTGGCCCTGGCGCTCGCCGACCAGACTGCGGCGGTGCCACTCCTCCTCCGACGTCACCACATTGTTCTGCTCCGCTCCACGTCTAGCGGCATGCACACCATGCGCTCGCCCGTATTCGTCCACTGCCGAACCATGCCAATCTGAATAGTATATATGTGAATGAAACAAAAAAGATTATGAAAACGTTATAAACCTATTGTCGGCCCACCTTGGTGAATGGTGAGCATGACCGCACCTCAGCCTCGTGCACGCGACGCACCAGATCGCTGCACACCTAATGGTTATTCAACACGACCTATGTTCTTCTCGTGGACGGGCGGCATCCATGGGGGCGGGGTGTGGGTGACCCATGGGGAAGGGGTAAGGGTGCGGCGGCGACCGCGCACCGGCAGCAGCCTGCCAAGATGCCCTGTTCGTATTCACTCTATGATGCGACTCACTTTGTGGCGGCAACAAGTCGAGGGAGCGCGCCAGCTCAATGAGTCTGCACCCACTCGCGCTACTCACTCACACAGAGCAATCATCGACACATTTGCAAGTCACGTGCAATATGTTCAGTAAACGAGCCAAACCGGTCGGTACAAAAGAGCAGACTCGAGGAATCAAAGTACAAAGAACGAATCAGTATGCTCACGGTAGATGAGCAGGGTGTGGAGCAGGTGCAGAGTGCGCTGCGCGGCGAGCCGGCCTCGCGTCCGCTCCGTCCAATGGCGACGCACATCCGAACGAGCTCCGAGTTCTGCCACAGCGTCGTCACGCGCGGCAGGTACTTGAAGTAGTGGGGCGGCTGCAACAGGAGACAATATTCTCACAATACTCTCGATCATCTCCTCATATATTGGCCATTCAAACAAATGATTAAAGGAAAGAAGTACGTAATGAAAAATGAAATGACCAGCTGATGTCTCACATCAAAATGATTTTTACAAAAATTTCTAGGTCCGTGGCGGGACCAAGCTTGCATCTAAATTCCCATTGGAAACTCGTGCCAAGTTTGTACCTCACCGCGAAGGAAGCGCCGATAGCCTGATTTTCAAGATGCTATTTTATTCAATATTACATTTATATTAACTAGTAACTTTTTGTTTCATTTTAATCACCGCATCAACATTGTTTATGTCCACCTCGTGTTATTATTCCGTACATCTCTCCTTTAAGCAGCAACAACATAGATAAACACTCACCGTGGTTGTGGCTAGGGTGAGATGTGTTGAGGGAGGCTGGCTGGGCGGGTCTCGGTTCATCTTGGCCCTTGGTCGCCATCGTCGCAGCCGCCGCCCTCTTCCATTGGTCACGGGTCACACTTCGGCTGCGCCCACTACGCCTTCGCGAACAGCATCTTCTCGCGCTGAAATGCTTATCTATCATGTACATCACAATATTGGTCTTACATAAAAAGTAAAAGCACATCACGTCCTGACATACCATTTATACGTGATAAGGATAGATTGATATCAGATGACTCCGAACGTGCTTCTTTGTTTAATAAATACTTTGTAACGGTATTTACTACTGACGATAAAAAACCTTTTGAAGTTAGCTCGAAAACAAATAATTCGCTGCTTGACATAGATGTATCTCCACACGTAGTGTATGAATATCTGAGTAGATTTAAGAGAAAGTTATCCTCAGGTCCAGATAACATACCCTCTATTTTACTACAGAGTCTAGCTTTAGTTCTAGCAGAACCGCTCAGTTACATCTTCAGAGAATCTCTAGACACTGGTATTCTGCCCTCTCTTTGGAAACAGTCCATAGTAGTTCCAGTGATAAAGAAAGGTGATCCAAGTTTGACTAGTAACTATAGACCAATAAGCCTTACATGCACAACATGCCGTGCTTTTGAAAGAATCATAGTTTTTCATATGCGAAATCACATGTGGAATTGTAATCTTGTTAACGATAGACAGTTCGGGTTCCTTAATAATCGGTCCACTACATCACAGTTAATGGAGTATGTCAAATACGGTTAAAAAGATTGACTCGAAATTCTCTGTCGACTCTGTATACTTAGATGTATCTAAAGCGTTTGATGTTGTGAATCATAGAAGACTTCTTAAAATCATAGAATCTTACGGTATTCGGAATAAAATACATAGATGGTTGACAAATTATCTATCTGGCAGATCACAGTGTGTTCGTATAAACTCATCCTGTTCCCCATGGTTAGATGTCTCATCTGGTGTCCCCAAGGGTCCGTGCTAGGCCCGTTGCTCTTCCTCATCTATATAAACGATATAGGTGAGGCGATCCAACACTGTGAGTATCTGGTATATGCGGATGATTGTAAGATGTACATTTCGGATGATGTACCTGATTATGATAAGCGACTAGCAAGTGATGTGATAAGAGTGTCTGATTGGTTGAGAAATCGCCAAATGAATTTGAGTCTTTCAAAATGCACGGTAATGCATTTTGGAAAATCGAATGCTCAGGTACATTATTCTGTTTGTGGACAACAGTTGGAATCAGTACGTTCTATAAAAGATTTGGGTTTCCAATTTTCTTATGATCTTACCCCAGAAGCTCATATTAGAAAACAAGTTAGAAAAGCTTCATCATTATCAACATTAGTTAGAAAGGTATTCATCTATGACTTCAAACTACTATCGAACTTTTACCTGCATAAAGTGAGACCAATATTAGAATTTGGGTCAGAACTATATTGCCTCATGGATAATTCTCATATTAATCTCTTAGAAAAGGTACAACGCAAGTTTACCAAGTACCTTCTCCCTATAAACATAGGTTGGAAAATCTAGGGTTAGAAACATTGTATATGAGACGCTTGATGATTGATCTTTCTTTGGCACATGCATATATTTATGGACATATCTTTGTACACCCAATACCACTGACACTGTCTAGCACAACTCATACACGACAACTTCGGGGCCATTCACTTAAACTATACAACTCATCTAAAACCACTCTCTCGCAGTCCTTTTTCCCTTTTCGTATTCATAATATTTGGAATCTCCTCCCCAGTAGTATTGTTCTTATCAATGATAAAGGTGCATATAGATCAGCTATGCAGAAGTACGTTCTTCTGAACAAATCCAAACTTCATATAACAGACCCAACACATCTATAGATTTTATGTAGAGTTCTTTGCTCGCTAGTTGACGGGGAAAGACGGTTGGACAGGGGTAGTGTCTATCTCACCGGCCGGGTTTTCTCACCCAACTATAGAAGTGACAGGATAGTCTCTCACCGCATATGCTGTTATAAACACAGTGTCTGGTGAGGGATTATCCCTTCGGTTCGACTGCGTTCAGAGCGTACAAACGGACGGGACGTCATCGTAAAGAAGTCAAAACGTTCGTCTAGTCTCAAACTGTGCGCTTTTTACACTGTCAACCCATTGTTCATGTCACTTGTCTCAATTATGAATAAAGTATATATATATATATATACATATTATCTCATATTTTGTTACAAACACATGATGATGTTATTACACTATTCTTTTCACGTACATAACCGATAATCGCATGTATCGCTCTACAATCGAGACGACAAATTATTCCACTCAACTCCGCTCGATTCAGATATAACAACAACTGATATAAGTTTGATATCGTAACTTACTTACTTATAAAAAATAACACTCACCTACGCCGCCTGCATACTGTCCTTGCACGTATTGAGTCTGCGTGCGACGGGGTTCTCAGCTAATCTAGAAGCAGTCGATGTTTTGTCATAAACGAACTACCATATCCACTCGAGTATCTGTCATGCACAACGACAACGAGCCCCCTCCGGCTGACAATTACTACGATAGTCGAACTCGTAAAAAACGGCAAAAAAGAAAAGATTATTATAACTCACCGGGTATGACCTCCGCGAAGCAGATGAGTGCCGTATAGAAATTGCATTGGACACAGTTCAGACAGGACAGGTAGAGCGTACACCTGAAGAAGCATGTAAACAAGTAAGCAAACAAATAACACATGTAAGCGGTGGCTTGATCGTGCAACCGCAACGAGCGCCGCACACGTAATGCATATGAACGAAATACATGCATCATCGCCCATCATACGGCCCATCCCTAGGCGCAGGAAGCAAGCGATATCCACAAAACCGGATTACTTTCATTACTGTAAAACAATATACAGACCATTTACATACATGAAAAATAAAAAAAATAAAAACAAAGAAAAACACGTGCTCACAAAAGTGCACCATCTCACACTAACACTATGAAATACACCATTTTCCGGAAAATCAGTTTGGAATTAGAAATCTGATGAAATTAAATCGTAACTTTACCGTAAATTACATGTCATGTGCTACTTGATTCGAAATGAATGTTCTGATATTCCAAAATGATCCGATGCTATCACTGGTTTCGCACTCTCTTGAACAGCAGAAGTCCGCCTGTCGTCTGCTTGAACTGTCCCACGGATTCCTTTTCTTCATTCTTCCCTTTCCTCTGCTCGGTCGGTCGATCAACCGATACAAGCACTGCAACCAGCCATTAAAACAACTCGCCGCCAGCTCACTGTGTACCTCTGTGATGTCTACCGTATTGTTCTCCGACTGTTGCAACTCGGCTACAAAATACCTGTAAACAGTCGTTAAACATGCGTTTGAAAACTCCTTATTCACGGAGAACACTGCGACCAGGCTATCGAGATGAAATATAGTCTGCGCCAGATCTATAGTGTTCGATCTACATACCTCGCTTGCAGTTCGAAATACGGTGTCATATCCGTCTGTCTCTCTAGTTTTGCGCGCTAATGCCGAAAGCTGAATCTCCGTCTTCCTATGATCTACCCCAGCGCGCGCAATTTATTTGCCGTTTGTGGTTGTTTGTGATGAAAAATAATGAAATTGAAAATTATCAAAAATTTATTTAAATCCAACATGATACGCATATTCACGCAACGTTATGAGTTATGATTTTTACAAAACTTACTGAGCTTAGCAGATCATTTTTCTATCATCTATTCCCGCCAAATTCTTGAAAGAAACACATATTAAAAAGTTATCCAAAATAAGAATGACATAAGAAACAATATAAACACATGGAAATAAATTGTCTTTAATGAAACAGCCGATAGTTCACTTCATGCAAGGAAAATTTTGATAGTGATTTGAAGTCATAATTGAATACTTTTTCAACCAACGTTGATAGAGACAAGAGACGAAGCTTTTCTAACTTGTTTTCTAATATGAGCTTCTGGGGTGAGATCATAAGAAAATTGAAAGCTCAAGTCTTTGATAGAACGTACCGATTCTAGCTGTTGTCCGAAACATAATAATTCACCTGAGCGTTTGATTTTCCAAAATGCATGACAATGCATTTCGAAAGACTCAAAGTCATTTGGCGATTTCTCAACCAATCAGACACTCTTGACACATCATCTGCAAGTCGCTTTTCATAATCGGGCAGATCATCCGGAATGAACATCTTACAATCATCCCCATATACTAGATACTCGCAGTGTTGGATCGCCTCCCCTATAGCATTGATATAGATGAGGAAGAGCAACGGGCCTAGCACGGACCCCTGGGGAACACCAGATGAGACATCTTTAACTATCGCACGTAATTCGTTTGGAGCCTATTGAAGTAATTCAAAAGCAAAAAGCAAAATTCATAGTAACACATTTTTGATAGTTTTTACTCTTCTTTATCGAACCAAAATCTGCCAGTTTCTGATAAGATGTACCCTCTCGTGTTGATTTCGGATGCCCGGACACTCGGACTCCTCATTTACCTCCATTTCTCTTCACCTCTCTCTCTCCCTCCCCCCCTCTCTCTCTCTCTCTCTCTCTCTCTCTCGACATCTCCCACGTCTTTGCTGCAGTGACAGTAACTTTTTAGAGACAGTAATACGCTCTCTTCGGTCTAGGCATTAACCTATTTTTTTCAACAAAAAAAACTTTCAATCTCACCGGCTGCAAGCCTTTCTTTATAAGTGGTAGGAAAGAATGAAAGATTTTGTCCCCCCTTTCTAACCAACTCTGAATTGACGTTACAACATAGTGTACATATTTGTTTCTACACCGTGAAAAACATGGTAAAGATTAGATTTATACGAATATATCTTGTTGTCTAAAAGATCAACATTTTTCTATTAACAATTTCCGAACGAATACTTTCGCAAGGGTTCACAGTTTATGAAAGTCTTCTTCATAGTTCGGGTCGACCCACTCTTCGTACTCGTGGTCCTCTATCTCGCCTCGTCCCCATTTCTCGCACTGCTCCGAGTTGGCAACCAGCACATCCCACTGCCGGTCGAGAGCATCCTGAAAGGAACTCGTGTCGCACATAGACAGCCCCCGCACTCACAGTGAACCACTGAATGCGGCGGTTCTTCTCCTCGAGCCGGAATCCGAATGGCGGGGGCGGGAGCAGGCGGGGACCGGTGAAGCTGGAACGAGCACAGGGTGAGCTATGCGAGGCACGACTCACTCGGGTCTCTCGGGGTGCGTCCAGTGCGAGTCGTGCCACATGTTCTTGCGTGGGTTGAACGACTTCCACTTGGTATGGCGCGTCTCCCATCGAGTATCCGGAACGGCCGCCTTCGAGGGTTGCGGGTCCTGCAATGAAGAGACTGAATAAGAGATGAACCAGTCAGATGAATGAACTCACGAAGACTTCCTTGGCGGCGTCCTCCCATTCCGTGCCGACCCATTGGAGATAGTGGAAGTCGTCGTCGTACGTCACTGCGAACATCTCGTTCTTTTTCGCAATCTCTCGACTCCAGAGCTCATAGAACTCAGCGACCTATAATGAACATGATGTATCGGTGCTCTCTCTCTTCTCTCTCTCTCACCCTCCCCCCTCTCTCTCTCTTTCTCTCTCTTAGTCTTTACCCTCTCATCTGTCACTATCTCGGCGGCTTTGAGGAACATCTGATTGCACGTTTCTCCTCCCTCCTTGTCCTCCATACCCTGAAACACATACTACTCTCTCTCCTCCCCCACTCTCTCTATCTCCTTTCTCCCTCTCTCCCTCTCTCTTCCCCTTTTAACCTTGTAATAGATGAGTTGACAGTCGGATCGAAGGGTTGGTGCGAGGTATGCGAGTGCCTTCTCCAGTCTCTCCTTCTCCGTGTTTCGTGGCTTGGGTCGGAGTAGTTGTCTTTCTTTCTTCGGGTTAGTGTAGTTTTCGAGGGGCGGCGGTGGCACTGTTCCCCACGGTACTGGCACCTGTGAAAACAAGTGTGTTTAAATGATTACAAGTTGTCTAGTTGAAGATAAGAGAGTCCTTCTAAACTCACTTCCCTTCGACTCCTTTCCCTGCACCTGCGATCGAATTCGGCTACCAGCTTTGGTTGTGGCTTCTGCGGCTGAAACAATCAAGTGTCATGTAGTTCGTGCAATAAGTGATTCAATCAAAAAGAGTATCAATCAATTAAAGTAGTATTTTATCATTTTTCCAGTCGGTACAGTCCAGGGAATATTTAGTTCCGCCACCATTCCGCGCGTCTATTCCACATTACACATGTCACATAGTGTGAGGTTCACTATGTGTGCACTCGTCTTAGTATACTCTAGTGTAGGCTGGGACAGTCGGGTCTCTTTACTTACAGAGGCGCGGTACCTACAGTACCGAGAGTACCAACAGTATCGAGAGTGCCGAGAGTACTGAGAGTGCCGAGAGTGCCGAAAGTAACAGCCCTACGTACGTAGTGCCTGTGAGTGAAAGGGACCAAGTAGAGTCCACTCCAGGTGGGAGCTACACCACGTGCGAGCAGACCGAGCAGACCGAGCACTCACTCATCGGGCGCACCTTCCACACGCGCACCCGATGGCGATGGCACGAGCAGGGACGAGGAGAGGAAGAGCAACTACGAGAAAGGATGAGCGACGTTCGCGGCCTTTTCTACAGGCCCGCTCACTCCCCGTGACCCACATTCTCCCCGGCATGTCAGCCGCGCCTCTTAGCTCCCCTCACTCCTCTCACTCCCGCCAACGGCGACCCTCCCGCCGATCCCACCAGTAGATCAGAGTATATCAGTGATCTCTCGCCAATAGATCAGAGTCTATCAGTGTTTTCCCGCCAGTCAGCCACTATATAAGCCACACCCCGACACCCCAATCATTCTCTCGTTCATGTAGACTCTTCTCATGAAGACTCCTAGAGTCATCTGTCATTGTGTGTGTTGTTGACTACACGTGTACGTAGTACATTACACTGCTCTTAGCCATATACTCTGTATGCTATTCCATATCATATGCTCATCGCTTGTATATCGTGCTCTCGTATAGTAAACTTCTCTCTTCTAAACCATTGTGTTGTTGTCCTGACTGGGGTACAGTAGACATGGGCCTGCACATGCACGCTGACCTGCGCTAACGTTCACTCACATTTGAAAAATGCGCGCGCGCGAAACTTCGATGTTGAATTCAATTTCGTGATCTCGATGCCTATCGAATTCTAGCCACCTCGCACTCTCTTCGCTTTTGCGCTCTCTACTGGCGGGAACTGGTTTGCCCACCCACTGTTTTGTAGTATATGTATTTAACTCACCCTCTGGTATGGGCGCATGCGAACCTCATCCTTGAGTGGCACCTGAATGAAATACAAGTATTATATGAGTTTATTTGTGAATGGGTAAAACTCACATCGTTGATCCATTCACGGAAAATAGTTTTTATTTGGGGACGGTACCGGAACGCTCGATATAGATTGTTCTTTAGAGCAAATTGGAATGTGGACTGAAATGACTGAAATAGATCTATTCTATTCACGGATAACTCACGTAGGCCGCCTTTCGTGGTGATTGCAACTCAATTCTACGCTGTACGTAGAAGATAGTCCATTCTTCGGTCATCATTTCCCTCTCCTTGCGGGTCACATAGTACTGAAAGAGTCTTATATATACCATCACTCGTGTGCGAGCATACTTTGTGTGACGGAGCCCAGGGGTACTCCCTGATCATTCCTTGCGGTCCTTCTTCCGGTACATGGAATAAAAGTCGAGCCGGAATTCCAGGAAAGCGGGCTTGCAAATCAGCATTCTTCTTCTGGATCTTTTCGACCTCAAATTATTTGTTTTTCGATGAATTGCTGAGATAACACACCTCTGCTCTGTTCTCTTCTTCCTTCTGCTTCTTCTCAGCTCTGGCCTCATTCTTCATTCTAGACAAGAAATGTGTTTGAAATGTATTCTGTAGCTCACTTGTTTCGAATGAACTTCTGGACGATGTTTCCAATCCAGTTCCTTCCAAATACACTCAGCTGGTACTTCCGATACAGCCCCAGTACCTCCTCTCGGTCACGCAAAGTGAAGTCCTGAGAGATCATTCAGTCATTGTGAGAAGAATGGTACAAACTCACGTCGTACGTCGGTGAGAGAGACTTCGGGAGGACGATGATCAGCAGATGGTTATACCTCATGAACATCTTGAATGAACATAGTTTTCGACTGTATAGTGAACGTAGTCGAAAGGAACTTACGTCAGGAGTTGTGATGACCGTTTGGACCATGTTGAAAACCGAGTAGACCATCGACACGATTAAAGAGAGGCTGAAAAGGCAAATATGATTCAGTGTTTCAATTTAGATGCACTCACTACTCCCACAGCGGCTCGTTCCAATCAGTGGCAATGGTGAGCAGAAGCCACGTGAGGAAGTTGAGAATCGAGCCCGGGATGATGTAGGGCAGATTCCTCTCGCTCTATAACAACACATGGTAACAATCAGACGAAGACTATCTTACCTTTGTGATGTTGTGTCGGGCGATTGGGTTCTCCTCGATGAACTGCTTCCTCCGTGGGGACAGATGCGGCCGGAACCTGGAATCAGATAGGTGAATGATTGTCCGATCGGAGATAATTGGACACTCACTTGTATAGCAAATTGGTTCCTTCAACGAGTGCTGCGTTCAAGACGATGGGAAGTCCCATGAGGAACATCATCGGAGCAAACGAGGCTGCGGTCTTTGTAGAGATCCGTCCCATACAAGTCCACGTAGTCGGCAGCTGAAAGAGAATGATCAAAACATTTCTCTCTCCTCCCTCTCTCTATCCTTTTCTCTCACCTCATCCCATCCATACACGACCGCAGCGAGCACAGCCGCGAATGTGGCCGCATACGGTCCCAGCGTCCTCGACTGAACAGATGGACGTTACAGGAATCTGACAGATCATCTCACCAGTTCCAGTAGTCCATACCGCCGTCTTCCCTCACAGTCCAGGTCCCAAGTGTCTCGGTTGAGATTCTTATACACCGCGAACACATTGAGACCCTCATTCGTCCACATGAACTGGCCTGAAAAGAAGTCATTTTATAATTGACTCGTATTTGTGGTGAATGGAAAAGAAAATAATTGAATATGTGAAAGATAGTGAAACTGTGAATTTTGAGATCCCCTCGCCCTCGATTGGGAAGATTTCCGATAAATACAGAAGCTTCGAGAATAACTCAAAATTACAGTAGTAAAATGATTGGAAAACGCAAAAAGTGAGAGTGGGAGTAAGACAGATAGTCATGGGATGAAAATGCATAGAAAACCAACGAAATGCAACTCACACGCGACGAAGGCGGATCCGATCACCCAATAGACGATCCTCGACACAGGTCGACTGAAGTCCAGGACATCTGGATGTCTGAAGTTATTGATTGAGTGAATGTGTTTAAAATGTAGTATTCTCACTTCAGAAGAGCGGCAGCCAGGTTCCCAAAAACCAGCGTCGAGTGCCGATAATCCTGATACGAGTCTTGCGGATCCTGAAAACGTTGGACATTTTTCGTGCATCACTTGTACAGACCTGATTCTCGGTCGCTTCCCGGATTTTTGCCGCCATCTTCGCGTATAGCGTGAAGAGGCTGCTGACTGCCACCACAACACTTCCGACTGTCGAGGGCGAGAGGATGGAGACCTGCAACATGCATGCTATGAGTTGCTCGACCATGTTCGCCATTCACC
Organism: Rhabditoides inermis; assembly: GCA_963966185.1. NCBI lineage: Eukaryota > Metazoa > Nematoda > Chromadorea > Rhabditida > Rhabditidae > Rhabditoides > Rhabditoides inermis. Next base: position 161,917 of record CAWZYM010000016.1, on the reverse strand, counting down.
TTGTTGTCGTCTTCTCCTGCAATCCATGTCCGATTGGCCGCATTGATCTGACAGCGGTCTCCCACGAAGCCCATCTCACACTCACACCGCACATGATCCACCTGCAAAAATTATGGATCAACATATTGTATGCAAATGTAGAGGACGTGATTTTGATAAAATTTCCGCAGCGTTATAATAATGACTAAAACTACTTCTATGAGTAAGGAAAATCTTACTTGAAGAAGTTGAACAGACAGCCGTATTCAACAGTGATAATCCGATCAAGAGACAGGTAGAAAACACAAACTAACAGACAAGAGGAATACTCGTGTTCTGAGTGAAATCACACAATTGTAAAAACGGAAGCTCAAAAAAAGTGCACAATTTCAAATCTTCAAATTTTATTTAAAGGAACAGTGGCGACTCAATTCTGCAACAAGCTCTCTTGAACGCGCAGGACTCGAACGGGCGAGATCTGTGCCACTACGGCGCACACACGCATTGAGCCACATAGTAAGTGAGCGGGCTTCTTTCGTCTGGGATTATGTGTTCTCTCGTCATTTTGCAGTATTGAAGAGTTCAACGTGAGTAATGGAAGTCGGGACCAATTTTGAGTTTGAAATAAAATGTTGCAACTGCGAGTTGCAACATTTTTAGGCAACCAATAGTCGTTGTTCTTTCTTCCAAATCGATTAAGATTTGGGTTAATATGATTCTTTTTTTAAACATTTCAAGTCAAATATAAGCCGCCAGTGTACCTTTAAACCACGACAAGGTCATTGTTTCCAACGAGTAAGACAGTTAGGATATGATGAATAGGAAGTTCATGAAACTGAAGTGATAACTAACAATCTATTTAGAGAACGAAAAAAGAACTTCTAGCCGATAAAATCGAAGTGTACACTTCAAATTATTTCAGAGGTGAGACCGAATGGCGGTCAAACAGCGGGAAATCATTAGAGGTTTACGATAATTGCAGAATCTCGTTTTAATCACTACATGCTACTTCAAAAAAAGAGAAATGCATAATCTTGGTCTCTGGGGGAATTCTCAGCTGGAGAAGTGTTCCTACGGAAGTCTTCTCTGTAGTCTACGATAGAGCAGTAGTTTCTGATCTAACCAGAAAAAAACGGTATGTCAAGCTAATCTAATTCCATACTCACCCGGCTTTCGCACTTGCCGCGGCCACTGCAGCTGTTCTCCTTGCAAAGTTGCGGGCTCTTCCAGCAGGCGAACCTCTGAAATAAGACTAGATTAGTAACATGCAAGTACGATTCTTGTTTCACTCACCGTCCAACCTTCTTTACAGTTACATTGGTACAGCCCGTTGGAGACCTGCGTGCAATTGGCAGTGCCAAGTTTGTGGCATTGCGAACACGACTCGAAGTAGCGCGGGTTGCCGGGCAGTTCTTGTTCCGCAGGCTCCACCCATTTTTCTAAAGCATGGTGGTTGAGATGAGATATTTTGAATTTTGAGAATCTCTTGCCTGCTGGGCGGTGGCACTTCAACATGGTCGGGTGCGGCTTTATCTCGCCCCGCTCACTGCACCTAACCGTGACGTAGGTCTTCTTCGTGCGACGACGGAGGATGTTCATCGATTCATCCACGTGGAGAATGCCTGAACACACAACACTTGTACAAGTATGTATATACATGTATGTACAAGTATGTAAGTATAATCTTACCTGTGATGTTAGGGATAATGAACTCATCCGTCAGGTCCAGCCGCTCGAACTCCGAAAGTTGGCAAATCGGGTCCATGCAGTACTCTTGAAAATAAAGTTCTGTGTGTGATCATACAATACATCAAATCATGTTTTGGTGTGAACTCACTTCTGAATCTGCACACAACGCTAACATTCGTGAACGTCTCGTCCCTGGTCACATTGCGGAACTCCTGAAATCAGTTCATTTCTGTGTACGTTTTATGTCGTCATACCTTGACATAGAACCGTGTGATGTTTCCGACCGAGAATGGGGCACCCTCCGAGTCGTCCGCACCATCTTGCTTCCCTGCTGGTTCAGGAATACAACATCGCTGTCCAGACCGTCCCTACAAAGATGAAATTGAAGTAGTTTCCTTGGGATCACATGGCAAGCGGGTGCATACCAACTCACATCATCGAGACGAACATTTCTATGTTCTCTTGGGTGGTGAGGTCCGACTCATCAATCATTAACTGAAAGGATAATGTTAAATTCTGATACGTGGCATTGATTCCTCTCACCCAGTTGTATCGGGTACATTCTGCGGTCGCCTTTCCGTAGTTGATGCCTTTCGGGTTCTTATCAAGGAGCTGGTAGCAGAGATCGTTGGTCTTCGATGGCCATGCTCCGAGGGGACACTCGTACGAGCATCGCTCTTCCGAAGTCTTTGTCGGCTTCACAGTCTCCGTCGTGGGTGCGAGAGTCTTCTCCGTCGTCGTCATCTTTGTTGTCATCTTTTTTGTCGTCGTTTTTGCTGTGTTCTGAATGGTCGACGACGCGACTGGACCAGATGTAGTTGGCTTCTTTGGCGTCTCTGTTTTCCACGTCTCCGTCTTCTTTATCGTCCATGTCGACGGCTTGTCGGAGAAGGCGCTGATTGTCCGGTACATGGTCTTCGTAGTGGTGACGCCATTCTTCGTTTCCGTCACAGTCATCTCCTGAATCTTCTCAGTGGTGACGAACGGACGGATGGTTGTCTTGGTTTTTTCTGTCGTCTTCTTCGCATTGGTATCCGTTGTTGTCGAATGATTGGTGGGAGCCTTTGTCAGCTTGGATGGAAAAGAAGTGGAGCTGGTAGTTTAAGCAACTGTGAATGCAGACTTCGACGTGTGTGTTGCTAAAGTTTTTCTTGTGAACATTCTCGAAGTTGTTTGTTTTGTAGTTTTCTCGGCGTTCTTCTCACTGATAGTAGTTCCGGATGTCGTCGCGGAGATTGTCTCGGCCTTCTGTGAAGTTCCACGAGATGTGAAAGAAGTCGTGGTATTGGCTGCGTCAGAGATAGAAAGGGTGGATTCGAGGGCATCACTGGTCGTTGACGTAACGGCGGCGGTTGTCGTTTGAACAGTCGAGCTCTGCGATGTTGTTGAGTTGCTGGGAGTTGTGGTACTTTGAACGTTGTCTGAATTTTTCAAGTAAGATTGTCCGTTCTTTCGCGTCGTAGTTTCCACAGAGATGTGATTCCTTTCGTCTTCCGCTGTATCATTAGTAGTCGTGGCAACATCTGTCGTAGTCTCCGCTGTTGGCTGGCTTGTTTCCATGGACGACGAGTTGTGCTCCGTGACTGGTTCACGATCAGTAGTCTCCAAAGATGGGGTGGTAGTCTCCATTTCCAGTTCCACAGTCTCGCTGGTTATCATTGGGAAGATGAAGAAGGACGAATCGCATGACTCGCATGTTGTGTCGTTTGGTTCAGGAGCGAGGCAAGTATCGGCAGCAGTGGATCCAGCATTGTCATCGGAAGAATGAGTCATCACAACAGCAGGTTTCCTCCTGAAAAAGTAACGTCAGTTATGAAGACAGATTTGCGTAGTGGCAGGATATGCAAACTGTGGCGCATGCCCTGAAGCAGAGAATGCAGGGGCGAGAACGAGAGAAGAGACGAAGCGAAAGGAGTGAGTAGAAGAAGCTGTGACGTAGTGGCATCTACAGTATGCATTGAGCAGTGGGAATCTACCGTAGCCGAGTGAGGGAGCGCGCACAAGTGAGAGTATGAGATGGGGGGAGGGGGAGTGGCAGAGAATGAGAGAAAAGACAAAGCGGAAGGAGTGAGTAGAGAAAGCTGTGACGTAGTGGCATCTACAGTATGCATTGAGCAGTGGGAATCTACCGTAGCCGAGTGAGGGAGCGCTCGCACAAGTGAGAGTATGAGATGGGGGGAGGGGGAGTGGCAGAGAATGAGAGAAAAGACAAAGCGGAAGGAGTGAGTAAAGAAAGCTGTGACGTAGTGGCATCTACAGTATGAATTGAGCAGTGAGAATCTACCGTAGCCGAGTGAGGGAGCGCTCGCACAAGTGAGAGTATGAGATGGGGGGAGGGGGAGTGGCAGAGAATGAGAGAAAAGACAGAGCGGAAGGAGTGAGTAGAGAAAGCTGTGACGTAGTGGCATCTACAGTATGCATTGAGCAGTGGGAATCTACCGTAGCCGAGTGAGGGAGCGCTCGCACAAGTGAGAGTATGAGATGAGGGGAGAGGTAGTGGCAAAGAATGAGATGGGAGACGAAGCCAAATGAGTGAGTAAGAAAAAGGTGTGACGTAGTGGCATCTACAGTATGCATTGAGCAGTGGGAATCTACCGTAGTCGAGTGAGGGAACGCTCGCACAAGTGAGAGTGTGAGATGGGGGAGGGGGAGTGGCAGAGAATGAGAGGGGACACAAGTGAAAGGAGTGAGTAGAGAAAGCTGTGACGTAGTGGCATCTACAGTATGCGTTGAGCAGTGAGAATCTACCGTAGCCGAGTGAGGGAGCGCTCGCACAAGTGAGAGTATGAGATGGGGGGAGGGGGAGTGGCAGAGAATGAGAGAAAAGACAAAGCGGAAGGAGTGAGTAGAGAAAGCTGTGACGTAGTGGCATCTACAGTATGCATTGAGCAGTGGGAATCTACCGTAGCCGAGTGAGGGAGCGCTCGCACAAGTGAGAGTGTGAGATGGGGGGAGGGGAGTGCAGAGAATGAGAGGGGAGACAAAGCGAAAGGAGTGAGTAGAGAAAGCTGTGACGTAGTGGCATCTACAGTATGCATTGAGCAGTGGGAATCTACCGTAGTCGAGTGAGGGAGCGCTCGAACAAGTGAGAGTGTGAGATGAGGGGAGAGGTAGTGGCAAAGAATGAGATGGGAGACGAAGCCAAATGAGTGAGTAAGAAAAAGGTGTGACGTAGTGGCATCTACAGTATGCATTGAGCAGTGGGAATCTACCGTAGTCGAGTGAGGGAACGCTCGCACAAGTGAGAGTGTGAGATGGGGGAGGGGGAGTGGCAGAGAATGAGAGGGGACACAAGTGAAAGGAGTGAGTAGAGAAAGCTGTGACGTAGTGGCATCTACAGTATGCGTTGAGCAGTGAGAATCTACCGTAGCCGAGTAAGGGAGCGTATGAAGACGTGAATGCGCTATGTGCGTATGCGAACTCACACTAGGTTAGAGGTGGGTGGATCGGCAGAGTGGACTCCATGCATCAGAAGCAGAAGCAACACGAATTTGCGATACCGCATACTTCCGGGTTGAATACTGCAAAGAGTATTCAGATTACTAGTAATCATGTACGCGAGAAGAGCATATGGTTGTTTGGCAGCCGCTCGGATGGAGCATGGAAGGCAGAATGAGGCCGGATGAGGCCCGTATCCACACACCGCCCCCTGTAACCATGCCCCGATTGCCTGTTTCCATGATTTCATTCCATAAAACCGGGGATTTGGGGGAAAGACGCAAGTGTTTCCAAGCAACTATGAACACATGTCTCGATTTCGACCGAATACAAGAAACAGACAAAACTGGTAATGATATTGTAAATGTATAAATTTGATGCACAAACACGCCGTTGCACCGAGGCCATACACCATACAGGCTCCAAGGGATTCTCTGACTCTGAGAGAGACAGACTCTCGAAGTATCATGTACTCGAGTTGACTGAAATGACGTTTGAGCAGAAGAACTAGTTCTTACTAGTTCTCAAGCACATGAATGGTTTCGAACTGGTTCATTCTTTCATATAACAGTTTTTTTCTGGACAAACAAACATATTTTATCAATTCATTTCTCTGCCGGTGCGCGATCGCTTGCTTACTTCTGCTACCCTGAACAATGCTGTTCGGCGGAGGACACTGAACGGTCTTGTATTCGATTCGCTACTATCTACATCTAAGACATGAGACTGGACAGGAATCCTCGAAGACGATGAAACTCTCTAAGACGTCGTTTCGCGATCTGCGTTACTTTCGAATCTGTCGAAGACGTCGTTTCGCGATCTGCGTTACTTTCGAATCTGCCACTGCCAAGGATGCAGACGAAAACTTGATTTTAAAATTGGTCCCACCACGAATAGTCTACCGTCCAACGCTTCTATACTGCAAAAATTAGACGCATAAGAAGTGAGAATACCATTGTCACGGATTGAGTATTTGTTACAAAATGCTGACCTTCTCTAACAATCATCGATTGATGACACTTGAAATGTGAGTTGGTGAGGATATAATAAACACATCAGCGTCACTCAAATATTTAGCCTTGTAGCTCTTCTCAAAGAAAATAGGTGCGCTAGAAAGTGCAATTATGTGTTGGTATACAGCAGTATGGCGCCAGTCTGCTATAACTGTGTGTTTGAGCAATAAGGTCATACTCAGATCTTAGAAACGAAAGAGTATGCATCAATACACGAATACATCAAATTCTTCTATTTTTTCGTATTTTTAATACTGATACTAGTTACCTTGTAATGGTCATTGGCATTTGATCCGCGTTCCCTTTAAATGTGCTCGCTTTGGTCATCAATAGTCAGTATCCCTGGCTACAGCAATGCCCTCCTCCTCTCATTTTCATGTCTCCCTCTCCCCTAGTCTTTTCTGCCATTTCTTTATAGTTATTGCGTGTTGAATTTTGTTTGTTTTCGAAGCTTTTCTCTAGATGCGCCACCTCTTCCTTTTACTGCCAACAGTGTGTCTCACTTCCGCCCTGGAAGGCGCATGGAAACCGAATGAGACGGAGGCCTCATTCAGTGTGCTTCTCTCGTTTGGGGCACGAGTCAGCGTCGAGACGTTCGGAGTACCACCGGTCGTCCTGTCACTCAGCCAGTGTGAGGCCACACATGTTTGTATTCAGCTAATATTGTTCATAACAGCACCCACTGTCCCTACTCTACACCAACTCTCAGTGAATGCAAGCCTTGGAGAACAGTCCTTTATCGGAATGATGTGAGCCGACTCTCTCTCTCTCTCTCTCTCTCTCTCTCTCTCTCTCTCTCTCTCTCTCTCAGTTTCAAACCTTTTTTCCAGCGCGTCTTGCAAAAATGAAGACCACAACCTTGAGATTGGATTCTCCTTTAGGTGAGCTGAAGGCGTTGATTGTTTTGTGATTAGCGGACCTGCATATCTGTTTTCAGCGCGGATCGGGAAATGGAGTATTTCTCGTTGGAGACAAGGAAGGAAATCGTCATCATTGCCCCCCTTGAAACTGAGGAACTTCACATCACGGTAGAGAGAGGACGAGAGCGATAAAGAGAGAGAGAGGGGAGGGAGAGAGAGGAGAGAGAGAGAGAGAAAGGATTTCTATTCAGATGGGACAAGACTGGTACGATTCCACAAGACTGGTACGATACGTTTATATATTTCTATGTATATCACACAGTTTTGCATGTGAATCCGTTTCAGGTCTGACGATATCAGCAACTTCGTGCTGCTTGGAACTGCGAGCTCGGACTGAGCACTTCTTTCACTCTACTCCCAATCTCGATAGACCACGTTAAATGATAAACGATAAGATTGCGTACTCTCTAAATTCATAACTTTGAAATAAACTTGAAAAGGTGTGATGTCTTCCAAGAGTGAAGTGAGGGGGCGAGTGGACAAGGGAATGTGAGCCAGTCGCCCTAGCTACCGTGGCGCACGTCTCTCGTTCGTTGCTTTATTCCATTTCTATCATTTGCCCTTTCCTCGCGCGATAGTGTATTGTCCATCGCAGCTACGTCTGTTATCACTAATCCATTGAATTGAGGTTAGAAATGAATCTCGTGTCTCTCCTCTTTCTCCCTACTTCTTTCGCTGTCACAACGGGAGTGTGGCAGACAAACGGTAGCGAGGTCTTCTTCGATCTCTTTCTCACGATTTCCGAAGGAGTAGATGTGAAGTGGCATTCTGTGGATCCCACCCAACTCACAGTCTCCAAATGTGAGTTGCACATCTCTATCAATATTGTCCTATCATCCAGCCCCCACTCTCTCTGATCTACTCTTCTTTCATGCGGTCGCGCCTCTCGGTCAGCAAAACGAAATCACATTCACGTGAGTTCAAACTCTTCCCCCTCATGCTCTCTCCATTTCTCGCTCTCATCTCATCTCTCTCTCTCTTTCTCTCTCTCTCTCTCTCTCTCTCTCTCTCTCTCTCTCTCTCTCTCTCTACGAGCGCTCCCCCACTCGGCTACGGTAGCTTCCCACTGCTCAATGCATACTGTAGATGCCACTACGTCACAGCTTTCTCTACTCACTCCTTTCGCTTCGTCTCCTCTCTCATTCTCTACCACCCCCCCCCTCTCTCTCCCCACCTTCCCTCTCCTTTCTAATTCTTATCCAAATAATCGCGCGTCTCACCTCTCTCTCCCTCTCTCTACCTCTCTCTCTCTCTCTCTCTCTCTCTCTCTCTCTCTCTCTCTCTCTCTCCCCCTCTCTCTCTCTCTCTCTCGCTCGCTCTTGCTCTCCCTCATTCTCCCCCCTTTCTCCCTCTCCCTCTCTCCATCTCTCTCTCTCGCTCTCTCTGTCTCTCGCTCCCTCCCTCTCTCTCCCTCTCCCTCTCCCCCCTCTCTCAGTTCCTCCTCCTTTACATTTTAGTCTCACCTGTCAAGTGGAAAAGGGAGAACACATTGAAGTGGCCTTCGTAGGAACAGAGTGAGTCGTTATTATTAATTAGTCTTGTGATTGTGAATGTACTAATGTTACGTATTTTCCGCGGAATCAACATGGAGAGAAACTATATCGGATTCCAAACTACTCGCGAGATAGTTGTGATCAAGCCCGATGGAATAGATGGACTGGATATTGGGGTGAGTCAGAAGTACTTATAACCAAGACAGAGAGAAAGAGAGAGAGAGAGAGAGAGAGAGAGAGAGAGATGGATAGAGAGGGGAGAGAGAGGAATACGTTTCTTTGCAGTTTGGCAACTTGAAAGTTACTCTGACTGATCTACATTCTCTTTCTTTTGTCTGTCGCTCACCAAATCAGGCGCAGTTCCGCGAGAAATGTGAATGCAGGGACTATCAGAAGTGAGTGTGTAGTCTTTTCGTTTATCACTGTTGTAATGTTATCATGTAATCACCCTGTAATTGTAGGACGGTCGACGTGAACACCTTCTCTCTGATCGAAGGCACATAAGCCGTTCGCACAATCCTTTCACTCCGACACAAGGAATACTCGACAACAAGCGATTTTATTCTAGTGTATTGTCATAGAACCGTCCTAATTGTAGGATTACGTATACACCTTCTCATGCCAGATGGAATAGATATACTATCTGTCTTTGTATTTGTGTGTATGTGTATGTCGTGATCTCCGTACATTATCAGTTGCTTACTTGTATTTGGACTGAGTGAGAGCAAGAGAGAAGAAACGAAAATAAGTATGACAGCGCAAAACACAGGGGAGACACAAGTCAGATGGATAGAAGTAGAGAGAAAGAGAGAGAGAGAGAGAGAGAGAGAGAGAATGATAGGGATAGAACTTGAAAAAATCTAGCTCAATTACTTACAGCGTTATCACTACAGTTGATATGGAGAGCAGTAGAAAGATAGCTATGTACTGTATAGTGACTGACATGAATGTGAATACTGCGTTGTCAGATACATATGGTGTACGGTAGGTGGTCCTTGATGTATGCATCCGGAGTCTATTGAGTATAGTATACTGTAGGTGGTCCTTGAATGCATCCGAAGGATGTAGAGTATGGTATACGGTAGGTGGTCATTGGTTTATGCGTCCGAAGGATGAGGCGAGTACCCCGCATTGATGGCCTCTTTTTGTGTTGTGCGTGGATTGTTGGCGGGCCATTATTCAGAAAGAGTCCATTTCAGAAGCATCATGCATAATGGTGTGCGTCGGTCGTATCTCATGGAAACATACGCGTGAAATGTCACGAGAACACATCAAATAGGGATGAATACATAGAAACAAACAATGCAATGAAGTGAACAGATGGGAACTTACTTCATAGAACACAATAGCATGAGTTTATTCTTATTACAGGTTACTTGTTCTCCAAAAGTAGTGCTGTTTCATTCACAGTTGTACTCATCGTCGATTGTTTTTTTTAATCCATTTTCGAAATTTGTCGGTCACTCTTTGAATAGTGTAGACAAAATGCCCAAGTATATACGCGTATCCACAAAAGAGATAAGAATCGCGTTCTTGTAATAAAACCGTGATTGAGATCGTTATCCAAGTGTTCTCAATAGACGTGCTTTAATGTAAGCCGCGAAGTTACCAGCTGCCACCAGCCGACAGTGGGAAGACCTCCCTATGACGAGGCACTAAACTACCCCTTTTTTTAATCACGCGCCCTTCTTTCTTCTTTGTTATTCGAAACAATTAGTGCGTTTCTGAAATGACCTTTACCCTTGAAGAACGCTAGACGGAGAAGAGGAGTATTCCGTACTGTGCACGTTAGAGAGCGGATGAAGAGAGAAAGAGAAGAGAGAGAGAGAGAGAGGGTGGAGGGAGAGAGATTGCATTTCTCATACTACAGTACACTTCACACGCAAGCAGTTAAGCAGTAGCAGTTAAGTACTACTTCCATTTGAGTTACTCGTTTCTGAGTGGCAGTCGCCTGGGAGACACTCGGTTGGTAGGGCGGGGCGAGGCTCGCAGAGGGAAAGGCCGCCCGGCCTCCTCTCCAGTCACTCGCCAATGGTCGTCCCGCCGGGAGAGTTCTGTCTCTTGGCTGTGTGCCAAGTCTTCCAGTGCTTCATGCACTTGGACTTGGCCACCCTGCCCATCACTCACAGGATAGCCCATAATGTGTGAGTTGTCTACAAGTCTACTGTAGTAATTGATGAATTTTTTTTCAGGTCCGGATCCTGCAATGTCGACTCCCCGCGTGTAGATGAGTTCGACTACGAAATCAAGGCTGTCGACATGGCAGCCCAGCCGAAGACCTGCCTCAAGATGTACAGCTCCACTCTTCCTCCTACCAGCCTATGCCAGGTACCCAAGGGGAGGAAGCGGGAGAGAAAGAGAGAGAGAAAGAGAAAGAGAAAGAGAAAAGAGAGAGAGAGAGAGAGAGAGAGGGATAGAAAGGGGGATAGGGAGGGGAGATGGAGAGGCGAGGCGCGCGTTTACTTGGGTAAAGATGAGGAAGGAGAGAGAGAGTGTGTAAGAGCTTTCATGTTTTCGCGAGCTTAGGTTTCACCAGAAATTTATAAGAAATGACCGTCATTTCTTTTCCATTAACGCAGTGAGGTCGCTCAGAATTAGCAGCCAGCAGACATTGCTATGGCGCTACTGGTTTAAGTTCCGCCTGGCATTCATTGGTTGCGGGTTCGGATCCGCTGACGAGTTTTGCTATGAATCTTTCGCTACAGTCAGCCTGCCTGCGAATCATAACTCGTGTAGAATTCAGTCAATCATTTGGGATTTTTGTCCACTTTAGGAAGGGAAGGAGATGTTGGTAAAGGGAGGAAGTGAAAGAGATAAAGGGACGTAGGGCGCGGGTTTACTTGGGTACAGAGTAAGAAGAGAGAGAGAGAGAGAGAGAGAGAGAGAGAGAGAGAGAGAGAGAAGGAAAGGGGGCAGAGGGCGAATTAGAATGTTTTGTATGCGTGATTGTGTGTGAGAAAAAGCAAGAGAAAAATGGGGAAAGAGAACAGGAACAGAGAAAAGTAGAGGGAGTGGAAGAAAGAGACAGCAGAGAGGTAGATATGATCAGGTGAAATCGAAAGACACCAAAGTCGCGCAGTTTGCTTAGTTTAACTATGTCTGACAGAGTACGGTAATTAGTTGCTTCTATCAGAAAGATTTTTGTCCCGAACTTTCAAATGTTTCATTGGTTTTGTTACGTTTTGTTCATTTGTTATACAGGACATATAACCTTTAATTTCCGCCCAGAAACTGGATCACACATGGTCACATGGATTTTCGATTTGAAAAATACGGCGTATGAAAAAAGAGTTTCCGTAGCTCTCCGCACCTTTTTTAACTATTCAAAAACTGATTCGATAGTAGCATGAATTCGGACTAGAGGTGTGGGATACGGGTTTTTATTTTTGATTGGACGCTCTTGTTTTAGCTGTAGTTGTAGTCTATGGTGATAATTGAGACTAAGACCCAGATGTTTATGATAGCCTAAAAGAGAGAAATAGAGAGAGAGAGAGAAGAGAGAGAAAGAAAGAGAGAAGGAGGGGGAGTACAGGAGAGGGGGGAGAGAGAGAGAAAGAGAGGAATAAAGAGAGGAAGAGAGAGAGAAAAAGAGAGAGAAGGGGGTTAAACAATATAGAAAGAGCGAGCTGAAGTAGCGCTGTTTTTTCTGGCATTGCCATTCCTAGATTTAAGGGTTAAGGCTCGTCCCTTTTGATAAACTGTCTAGATTCTAGATCTGATTATCTGAGTATGAAACTTGACGCGACTTCGAAGATTCGATTTGAAAAGCGCGGCGTATCGCAACGGTTTTCCGTTGACTTTTTGTTATGGCTCGCAGGAAACTGATTAGATGAGAATGATATATGATTCTTTCCGTAAGAAAACATTCGTGGCATTACACATGTTAAGATGTTGTTTTCAGGCGGAAGACCCGGTGAATCCTTGGAGCACAGGGCTGGTGGTGACGGTCGCTAAGCAATGCTCGCGCTTCAAAGCGTTCGTTCCGCTCTGGGGTCACTTCTCATTTTCCCGTCCCCGCGAGCGGTTGCCCCTTCCCGCGCTCCCTCGAATGACCACCCGACGACAATGAAAGTCACCGCCGCCGCCGCTCGGAGATGAGTTTCTGTGGAGTATCAACTGATTCTCGAATTGAGGCCGTTCACTGTGAGACGATAAGGCGACGCCGATTAAGCCTGTTGGGAGTGCACTAGTAGGGCGAAGCGCGGATTCTCGATTGGAGGAAAAAAAGGTGCAAAGCGAAATCGAACTGAAGGGCGACGGCGGCACCCGCGACCGGAAGAGAAGTACGTCACTGTTATCGATCGATGTCCGGAGCCGTTCACTGTGAGACGATAAGGAGGAGCCGAATAAGCCTGTTGGGAGTGCACTAGTGGGTAACTCACGGATTTCTTGGATTTCGCAACGTGATAATGACGAATGGATCAACCGTAAGCAAGTATGCAAATGGTCGAGAGAAGTTCGAGAACGTTCGACGTTAGAGGCAACGTGGTCCATATGGCTCACGCGTTCGAAGACGAATCAAGGCCGCATACTCTATATGGAAGAAGGAAGAAGATTCTCGAAAGATGCTACCCATCGGATGAGGCTTTGCTATAGGGAGCAATACCCTCCAAGGACCCATCCGGGGACTAAACACTGAACCTTTGTACATTCCGCACCAGTTTGTATTTCGTGTTTTGTGTTTTGTCTGCGCCTATGGATAAACCATTATTATTATTATTATTAACAACATAGACAAGAGCGTGCCTCGCAAGTTCTACTCGGTGTACCCACTGCCCAAGGTCGCCCAGCAGAAGGACCGCGTCTTGGAGCAAGCACACGCGCGTCGCAAGAAGATCGCCAAGCAGCTCGGTTGGAGCGCCGCAAATGGAGACAGCTCGTCCAGCTACATGAAGACGGACCCGAACCCTCCCAAACTGTACAAGAGAACCAAATGCACCGCGGAGACCGCACGCTGCAAAAAGAAGCTGGCGACCAAGTCCACATTCAAAAACTCTCCCAAGAAGACGGGAGCTTCTCATCCATCACAGACAACTACAACTGCTGAGAAGACAACCACCGAGAGACCGACGAGCACTACTGCTCCGACCACTGCTCCGACCACTGCTTCGACCACTGCTCCGACCACTGCTCCGACCTCCGCGACACCGGCTTCCGCCTCCTCCACGACTGTACCGAAGACGACGATCGCTGCCCCTCAGAACGTGAAGACAACTACGGAGACAACACCCACCACTACTTCTGCTGCCAAGACAACCTCAGACCGACCGGCAACTACTCCGACGACTACGTCATCGGCTCCCGCCACGACTACAGAACAGGAGACGACGACTGCAGCACCAGCGTCGACCACGACGACTCAGATGACGATGACGAGCGCGTCTTCGACTGCTGAGCCAGCAACGACTACTTCTTCCGCTCTCTCCTTGTCGTCCGCGCCATCGACTGTTGCCAGTACAACCTTTGCACAGTCTACGACTACCACAGAGTCGGCAACGACTACTGGAGAAGAGAGGACTACTACTCACACGACAACGACCACATCTAGCTCGACGTCTCCCACCTCAACCATTGTCCCGACTTCTACCCTGATGAGCTCCTCAACATCTCCCTCCACTACATCAACCACTCCGAAAACCACCTCGACCACTACCACCAAACAGGCAAGTTTTTCATGTCTAAACTTCATTCAATTTGATACTGAATACTTTCTTTTTTTATTTTTTTTAATATTGATTGATATATGTATAATTATTAAGTGGGTCGAGTGATGACGAAGAAAGAAGATGCGAGCGTTTGTGGAACGGCTCTGAGGGAACTTCATTCAGCGAATCGGACCGTTTCAAGTGGAATGAGTAGGTGTACGCATAGAAAGTCGTGATTATTGAATGTCTCTCATACAGTCAACACGTTGTCGTTGGACGGACAAATTGTGGCTCGTTTTGGACCGAGAACTCGCATCGGCTTCTGCACTGCATCGAAGGCCTGCGGGGCAACCGTTCCTTTGAACGAGTTCATCAACCAACGCTCCGAAAGTGAGTTGACAGTTGTATCAAGAGGATTACCACGACATCATTGATACATCCGCAAAAAAACACATCGAGTGCACATGAAACATTATGTAAAGTGGGTAAGATAGCGGTAATTGAAATACACATTTCAGGTGGCCAGGTGTTCGCTTATACCATCTCCGGAGCCCCTGCAAACACCAAGTTTACGGATCCAAAAAGGACCCCTCTCTGCTACATATGGCCACTCTGAGATTTCCCAACAACTCGTCTCTAATCCATGATCAATTATATTCTTTAAATCTGATACTATCATGTCATCTATATATTCTCATCTTTTTGTACATGTAATGATTTGATCGAGAAAAGTGTTTCTAATGTGATTACTGGCGGAGATAAAGGCAAATTTAAACGTATGGAATGTGGGGACGCAGATAGTGCAAAAGAGGTGACGTGTGGGAGATCTCCAGACTCTCACTTGTATGAATTGACACTTGTATGACACTTGTATGAATTCGAGACGACGGAAAACCGCCAGATCTGTCAAGGTTCCCGAACCGCTCCGCTTTTCGCACCCCCGCCTTATCAGAAAAAGGCTATTTCACTAAGTTTTTTCGCAGTGATCAATGACTGCTTGTGAGTGAGTAGTTTGTTCTTAGGAAAAAAGGGATAATAACCCCGGCAAGGTTTGTAGAATGTGAGGAAGCATTATCACCATGTTGTGCGTTCTTCTTACATTCGGATTTAGACTAGCTCAGATCACAGATATCAGCAAATGGAATAGCGTGCGAAAAGTGGACAAGGGGGCGGAGCGTTTGTTCCTAGAAAACTTGGAAATAACATCACGACGCGCACTGTGGTATCCAGTTCGAGTGATCATGTCTATAAAATGAGGATTCGTTCGGTAGATTAACATGGATTATGTATATTCTGGTATTATTCGCGTAAAGAGATGAACTTTGTCTTAACCCAATCCAGCAAAAGTACATCTATAAAACGTTTACAAATACAAACACAAACCTGCACATCTCTCTCTCTCTCTCTTCTCTCTATCTCTCTCTCTCTCTCTCTCTCTCTCTTCCCTCTCCTATCCTATGTTTTTTTACTGAATTATTCTTTGTTCATGTCGTTGTGGTAACTTGTTAGCAACAACAACATAACATTTCAGTATGCGCAGGTTTGTGTTAGTATTTGTAAACGTTTTATAGATGTACTTTTGCTGCATTGGGTTAAGACAAAGTTCATCTCTTTACGCCGAGTACTTTTTAAAGAAAATATATGTGCTTTTGTTGAATTTCAAAGAAATTCCGATATGTGCTGAACTACATAATATGACTATTCATCTGGACTGGATTATATCATTTTTATCTGTCTATCTCCTTCTGTTACCTCCCTCCCTCTGTTCCTTCTATCTCGCTCAGCTCTCACTCAATGTTATTCCACTTTTTGCTCTCTCTACCTCTCTCTCTCCTCTCTCTCGCTTGCTCTCTCTCTCTCTCTCTCTCTCTCTCTTTCTTTCTCTTTCTCTTTCTCTTTCTTTCTTTCCATCTCTCCCTTTTTCTTTCTTTCCATCTCTCCCTTTGTCATTCTCTCTCCATCTTTCTCTGCCCATCTCTCTCAATATCTGCCATTATCTCTCTCATATCTGCCCTTTTCTTTATTCTTTCTCCCATGCACCACACGTCACAACGTATTCACGGATCGCCGTTACGTTTCACAAAAAGTTTTTCCAACATATTTTCTCACTACCAGTCGATATCGCGCCTTTTGCGCTCTTCCTCCTGGTTATAGTTGGCGGAATCAAAACCATGTAAACCCGGCGCGCATTAGATGCTGGCGGCGGCGGGGCGGACTACACGCAAAGTGCAAGTACTACACGCAAAGTGCACTACGGAACGGTGCGAATCTAACTAGCATGATTTGGACAAGTTCACATTGTTGATAATATGACCTTTGGATATCGCTTCTTGAGAATTCTGGCGCGAGCCTTATCCTAAGCCAAAAGAGAGTGCGCTGCGCGCCCTCTCTAATTGAGTCGCGCCCCTACCAAATCTCTTATAGTGGGCCCGCAAATGAGTTACTCTTTCACGAGAAACATCAGTGTAGTAAGACAGCGATGAGAACCTCTTCGATGATGTTTTCAATTCGACAAAAATTTGCGTGGATACCCAAGATCGAACCCGCAGACATTTGCTTCCTAAGCGAGAGCGTTACCACTACGCCACGTGGGCATGGGAGAGTACCTGTTGAGTAGAGATATGAACGGCAAAACAATATGCAGTGCTTTTCGTTTAGTATACGGTACGGTAGTGTCAAAATCCACGATATTGTTTTCAACGAAAAATCTTGAGCTAACAAGCAAATGGCAACAGGTCACCCTCACAACTCGCTATGTTTTGATGGAATCTTGTAGGCATGTGCAAAATCCCCCTCCCCCTCAAATCTCGGAGAGCACCGGAAGTGCCCTAATTAAGCACCGGAAGTTTACATGCATTCTCGTGCGCGATGGGTCATTGCGCATGTTATCCCGAAATGCGAGTTGTGGGGGGTGCGAGACTTGTAAGTGCGAGACTATTACTTGTAAGTGCGAAACAATTAGTAGGCTCGCAAATGAGTTTCATTCTTTTCAGGAGATACCTTTGGTGTGGTTAGAGAAAGATCAGAGTCATTTCAATGAGGTTTTCAAGTTTACAAAACTTTGCGTGACCAGTGGGAATTGAACCCGCGAACGCATTCTTGCCAAGCGATAGTGTTACCACTACGCTGGCGGGTGGTGACAGTTTTGCGAATAGGTACTGTGAAGTGTGGTGACAGTTTTGCGAATAGGTACTGTGAACGTGAGAAGAAATGTTCACTGTTCAACAGTTTAGGGTACTGTAAACTATTGGACAACATAATGTTTTTGACGAGAAATGTTGAGCTGAGCGTGCCGTAAACGGAATATATTTCTATATGAAGATTTTTTGAATGTAATAGTTTACTGTACTTGCACAGTGTAAACATAACTTGACTGCTAATAGTTAGTGTTCTGGAACATAACAAATTCAAAGTAAAATCGACGCTGACGCCGAGAACAACAACAACGCCAACAATGGCGACGACGACAACTGTGGTCACCACACGAGCTACTACAACACAACCACCTGGTGACCGATAACCATTCCGATTAACATGTTAACAACAATTTCAGTTTGTGTAACGTGTGATGAATCAAACTTGGGACTGGAATATGTAGAGCCGGTATTCAAACGAGATGCAATTCTTTCAACTTCGGTGAGCTATTAATTCAATATGTGAACATAACATAAATAAAGAAACACCAAACAATTCTGATTGGTTACTTTTGAAATTGTTGTTTTCATCATTCATTTCTTAGCACTCTTCGCAGTTATATTTTTAAGGAAACTGGAGGGTGTAAGACATTAACTATCACATGCAGTTACCCTTCAATTTGGGAAGTAAGAGGACATATCGTTATAATGGTATGTTTTAGTATTTATTGTTTGAGTCACGTCACAACTTTCGATAATATTATCATTGGTATATGATTATAATATTAGTCTCATTTGCAGCTAAATAAAGAAGAGTTTTTCGATCCCAAAGGTCTTCAAGTTGACAGCACTTCACAAGAGCTCTCTTGCTCCGCGGATGGAAAATGGATGCACGAAGGCATTGAAATAACAACTTACGGATGTGAAGCTGACGGTTTTTGAAAAATAAACGTTTCAACTTTGCATTGACGAAAAGAGTGTGTTCTTTCCGAACAACTTCACCGGTTATAAGCACGGGGCGCCACAAACAGCAAACAGCGTCACCGTTAAAGGGACAGGGGCGACTTGTTTATGCCACAACCTGCCGCAACTCCTCATTTTCACACGAGCAAAACATTTGGCGGTTACTGGAATCGAACCCGCGAAGCTCGAAGGCCACAACGCAGCGCGCATGCACTTTGCCATGAAGCAAGTGAAATGGCGTAATTCATTTGGGCTTATGTCTCAGGCCCCAACGTGTGGTATTGAAGCGTTGGTGGGTGTTTCAAATTTTTGTCTGCATCCTCGGCAGTGGCAGATTCGAAAGTAACGCAGAATCGTCGTTCTTTCGCAAAATTTGAAAACGTGTTAGGTTAATATAATTTTTATAATACTCCGAGTCGAAAATAAGTCGCACTGTTTCTTTAAAGGTACAGTGGCTACTCTTGGTACTTTTAAAACCGTTTTAACCAAAAAAGATCGAATAGTGAAAAAGGACTATTCTCTCTGTTGTTTCGAATGTTGCAACTCGCGGTTGCAACATTTTATTTCAATTTTTTTAAAAGAACTATTTGCGTAAAGAGATTTACTTTGTCTTATCACCAATGACTACAGCGTTCGGGTGGGGCGCGGGTGGGGCGCGAGGGGCTGACGACTAGTTGACGGCCCGCGCCCCACCCGCAGCTCACCCGCGCCCCACCCGCGCCCCACCCGCACCCCACCCGCAGCTCACCCGCACCCCACCCGCAGCTCACCCGCGCCCCACCCGCGCCCCACCCGCGCCCCACCCGCAGCTCACCCGTACCCCACCCGCACCCCACCCGCAGCTCACCCGCGCGCAAAAGCGGCCCGCGCCCCACCCGCGCCCCATCCGCACCCCACCCGCAGCTCACCCGCGCGCAAAAGCGGGTGGGGCGCGGGTGGGGCGCGGGTGAGCTGCGGGTGGGGTGCGGGTGGGGCGCGGGTGGGGCGCGGGTGGGGCGCGGGTGAGCTGCGGGTGGGGTGCGGGTGGGGTGCGGGTGGGGCGCGGGTGGGGCGCGGGTGAGCTGCGGGTGGGGTGCGGGTGGGGCGCGGGTGGGGCGCGGGTGGGGCGCGGGTGAGCTGCGGGTGGGGTGCGGGTGGGGTGCGGGTGGGGCGCGGGTGGGGCGCGGGTGAGCTGCGGGTGGGGTGCGGGTGGGGCGCGGGTGGGGCGCGGGTGAGCTGCGGGTGGGGCGCGGGCCGTCAACTAGTCGTCAGCCCCTCGCGCCCCACCCGCGCCCCACCCGAACGCTGTAGTCATTGGTGATAAGACAAAGTAAATCTCTTTACGCAAATACTTCTTTTAAAAAAATTAAAATAAAATGTTGCAACCGCGAGTTGCAACATTCGAAACAACAGAGAGAATAGTCCTTTTTCACTATTCGATCTTTTTTGGTTAAAACGGTTTTAAAAGTACCAAGAGTAGCCACTGTACCTTTAAAGAAACAGTGCGACTTATTTTCGACTCGGAGTATCCCACCCGCAGCTCACCCGCGCCCCACCCGCGCCCCACCCGCACCCCACCCGCACCCCACCCGCAGCTCACCCGCGCCCCACCCGCGCCCCACCCGCGCCCCACCCGCACCCCACCCGCAGCTCACCCGCGCCCCACCCGCGCCCCACCCGCACCCCACCCGCACCCCACCCGCAGCTCACCCGCGCCCCACCCGCGCCCCACCCGCGCCCCACCCGCACCCCACCCGCAGCTCACCCGCGCCCCACCCGCGCCCCACCCGCTTTTGCGCGCGGGTGAGCTGCGGGTGGGGTGCGGATGGGGCGCGGGTGGGGCGCGGGCCGCTTTTGCGCGCGGGTGAGCTGCGGGTGGGGTGCGGGTGGGGTACGGGTGAGCTGCGGGTGGGGCGCGGGTGGGGCGCGGGTGAGCTGCGGGTGGGGTGCGGGTGAGCTGCGGGTGGGGTGCGGGTGGGGCGCGGGTGGGGCGCGGGTGAGCTGCGGGTGGGGCGCGGGCCGTCAACTAGTCGTCAGCCCCTCGCGCCCCACCCGCGCCCCACCCGAACGCTGTAGTCATTGGTGATAAGACAAAGTAAATCTCTTTACGCAAATACTTCTTTTAAAAAAATTGAAATAAAATGTTGCAACCGCGAGTTGCAACATTCGAAACAACAGAGAGAATAGTCCTTTTTCACTATTCGATCTTTTTTGGTTAAAACGGTTTTAAAAGTACCAAGAGTAGCCACTGTACCTTTAAAGAAACAGTGCGACTTATTTTCGACTCGGAGTATTATAAAAATTATATTAACCTAACACGTTTTCAAATTTTGCGAAAGAACGACGATTCTGCGTTACTTTCGAATCTGCCACTGCCGAGGATGCAGACAAAAATTTGAAACACCCACCAACGCTTCAATACCACACGTTGGGGCCTGAGACATAAGCCCAAATGAATTACGCCATTTCACTTGCTTCATGGCAAAGTGCATGCGCGCTGCGTTGTGGCCTTCGAGCTTCGCGGGTTCGATTCCAGTAACCGCCAAATGTTTTGCTCGTGTGAAAATGAGGAGTTGCGGCAGGTTGTGGCATAAACAAGTCGCCCCTGTCCCTTTAACGGTGACGCTGTTTGCTGTTTGTGGCGCCCCGTGCTTATAACCGGTGAAGTTGTTCGGAAAGAACACACTCTTTTCGTCAATGCAAAGTTGAAACGTTTATTTTTCAAAAACCGTCAGCTTCACATCCGTAAGTTGTTATTTCAATGCCTTCGTGCATCCATTTTCCATCCGCGGAGCAAGAGAGCTCTTGTGAAGTGCTGTCAACTTGAAGACCTTTGGGATCGAAAAACTCTTCTTTATTTAGCTGCAAATGAGACTAATATTATAATCATATATCAATGATAATATTATCGAAAGTTGTGACGTGACTCAAACAATAAATACTAAAACATACCATTATAACGATATGTCCTCTTACTTCCCAAATTGAAGGGTAACTGCATGTGATAGTTAATGTCTTACACCCTCCAGTTTCCTTAAAAATATAACTGCGAAGAGTGCTAAGAAATGAATGATGAAAACAACAATTTCAAAAGTAACCAATCAGAATTGTTTGGTGTTTCTTTATTTATGTTATGTTCACATATTGAATTAATAGCTCACCGAAGTTGAAAGAATTGCATCTCGTTTGAATACCGGCTCTACATATTCCAGTCCCAAGTTTGATTCATCACACGTTACACAAACTGAAATTGTTGTTAACATGTTAATCGGAATGGTTATCGGTCACCAGGTGGTTGTGTTGTAGTAGCTCGTGTGGTGACCACAGTTGTCGTCGTCGCCATTGTTGGCGTTGTTGTTGTTCTCGGCGTCAGCGTCGATTTTACTTTGAATTTGTTATGTTCCAGAACACTAACTATTAGCAGTCAAGTTATGTTTACACTGTGCAAGTACAGTAAACTATTACATTCAAAAAATCTTCATATAGAAATATATTCCGTTTACGGCACGCTCAGCTCAACATTTCTCGTCAAAAACATTATGTTGTCCAATAGTTTACAGTACCCTAAACTGTTGAACAGTGAACATTTCTTCTCACGTTCACAGTACCTATTCGCAAAACTGTCACCACACTTCACAGTACCTATTCGCAAAACTGTCACCACCCGCCAGCGTAGTGGTAACACTATCGCTTGGCAAGAATGCGTTCGCGGGTTCAATTCCCACTGGTCACGCAAAGTTTTGTAAATTTGAAAACCTCATTGAAATGACTCTGATCTTTCTCTAACCACACCAAAGGTATCTCCTGAAAAGAATGAAACTCATTTGCGAGCCTACTAATTGTTTCGCACTTACAAGTAATAGTCTCGCACTTACAAGTCTCGCACCCCCCACAACTCGCATTTCGGGATAACATGCGCAATGACCCATCGCGCACGAGAATGCATGTAAACTTCCGGTGCTTAATTAGGGCACTTCCGGTGCTCTCCGAGATTTGAGGGGGAGGGGGATTTTGCACATGCCTACAAGATTCCATCAAAACATAGCGAGTTGTGAGGGTGACCTGTTGCCATTTGCTTGTTAGCTCAAGATTTTTCGTTGAAAACAATATCGTGGATTTTGACACTACCGTACCGTATACTAAACGAAAAGCACTGCATATTGTTTTGCCGTTCATATCTCTACTCAACAGGTACTCTCCCATGCCCACGTGGCGTAGTGGTAACGCTCTCGCTTAGGAAGCAAATGTCTGCGGGTTCGATCTTGGGTATCCACGCAAATTTTTGTCGAATTGAAAACATCATCGAAGAGGTTCTCATCGCTGTCTTACTACACTGATGTTTCTCGTGAAAGAGTAACTCATTTGCGGGCCCACTATAAGAGATTTGGTAGGGGCGCGACTCAATTAGAGAGGGCGCGCAGCGCCCTCTCTTTTGGCTTAGGATAAGGCTCGCGCCAGAATTCTCAAGAAGCGATATCCAAAGGTCATATTATCAACAATGTGAACTTGTCCAAATCATGCTAGTTAGATTCGCACCGTTCCGTAGTGCACTTTGCGTGTAGTACTTGCACTTTGCGTGTAGTCCGCCCCGCCGCCGCCAGCATCTAATGCGCGCCGGGTTTACATGGTTTTGATCCCGCCAACTATAACCAGGAGGAAGAGCGCAAAAGGCGCGATATCGACTGGTAGTGAGAAAATATGTTGGAAAAACTTTTTGTGAAACGTAACGGCGATCCGTGAATACGTTGTGACGTGTGGTGCATGGGAGAAAGAAGAAAGAAAAGGGCAGATATGAGAGAGATAATGGCAGATATTGAGAGAGATGGGCAGAGAAAGATGGAGAGAGAATGACAAAGGGAGAGATGGAAAGAAAGAAAAAGGGAGAGATGGAAAGAAAGAAAGAGAAAGAGAAAGAGAAAGAGAAAGAGAAAGAGAAAGAGAAAGAAAGAGAGAGAGAGAGAGAGAGAGAGAGCAAGCGAGAGAGAGGAGAGAGAGAGGAGAGAGAGAGGTAGAGAGAGCAAAAAGTGGAATAACATTGAGTGAGAGCTGAGCGAGATAGAAGGAACAGAGGGAGGGAGGTAACAGAAGGAGATAGACAGATAAAAATGATATAATCCAGTCCAGATGAATAGTCATATGTAGTTCAGCACATATCGGAATTTCTTTGAAATTCAACAAAAGCACATATATTTTCTTTAAAAAGTACTCGGCGTAAAGAGATGAACTTTGTCTTAACCCAATGCAGCAAAAGTACATCCATAAAACGTTTACAAATACTAACACAAACCTGCGCATACTGAAATGTTATGTTGTTGTTGCTAACAAGTTACCACAACGACATGAACAAAGAATAATTCAGTAAAAAAAACATAGGATAGGAGAGGGAAGAGAGAGAGAGAGAGAGATAGAGAGAGAAGAGAGAGAGAGATGTGCAGGTTTGTGTTTGTATTTGTAAACGTTTTATAGATGTACTTTTGCTGGATTGGGTTAAGACAAAGTTCATCTCTTTACGCGAATAATACCAGAATATACATAATCCATGTTAATCTACCGAACGAATCCTCATTTTATAGACATGATCACTCGAACTGGATACCACAGTGCGCGTCGTGATGTTATTTCCAAGTTTTCTAGGAACAAACGCTCCGCCCCCTTGTCCACTTTTCGCACGCTATTCCATTTGCTGATATCTGTGATCTGAGCTAGTCTAAATCCGAATGTAAGAAGAACGCACAACATGGTGATAATGCTTCCTCACATTCTACAAACCTTGCCGGGGTTATTATCCCTTTTTTCCTAAGAACAAACTACTCACTCACAAGCAGTCATTGATCACTGCGAAAAAACTTAGTGAAATAGCCTTTTTCTGATAAGGCGGGGGTGCGAAAAGCGGAGCGGTTCGGGAACCTTGACAGATCTGGCGGTTTTCCGTCGTCTCGAATTCATACAAGTGTCATACAAGTGTCAATTCATACAAGTGAGAGTCTGGAGATCTCCCACACGTCACCTCTTTTGCACTATCTGCGTCCCCACATTCCATACGTTTAAATTTGCCTTTATCTCCGCCAGTAATCACATTAGAAACACTTTTCTCGATCAAATCATTACATGTACAAAAAGATGAGAATATATAGATGACATGATAGTATCAGATTTAAAGAATATAATTGATCATGGATTAGAGACGAGTTGTTGGGAAATCTCAGAGTGGCCATATGTAGCAGAGAGGGGTCCTTTTTGGATCCGTAAACTTGGTGTTTGCAGGGGCTCCGGAGATGGTATAAGCGAACACCTGGCCACCTGAAATGTGTATTTCAATTACCGCTATCTTACCCACTTTACATAATGTTTCATGTGCACTCGATGTGTTTTTTTGCGGATGTATCAATGATGTCGTGGTAATCCTCTTGATACAACTGTCAACTCACTTTCGGAGCGTTGGTTGATGAACTCGTTCAAAGGAACGGTTGCCCCGCAGGCCTTCGATGCAGTGCAGAAGCCGATGCGAGTTCTCGGTCCAAAACGAGCCACAATTTGTCCGTCCAACGACAACGTGTTGACTGTATGAGAGACATTCAATAATCACGACTTTCTATGCGTACACCTACTCATTCCACTTGAAACGGTCCGATTCGCTGAATGAAGTTCCCTCAGAGCCGTTCCACAAACGCTCGCATCTTCTTTCTTCGTCATCACTCGACCCACTTAATAATTATACATATATCAATCAATATTAAAAAAAAATAAAAAAAGAAAGTATTCATTAACGAAAATCTCACGTTTGTTCACAAGCTTGCATCCCGCAGGCACAGCCATGTTTGACAACGTATAGAAATGAGCTTGGTCTTGTATTTTCGTATTGTATTTGCCGTAGTCCAACAGTTCCAGAAGTGTCGGTGGCTAGAAATCATTAGTTGGTGCAACTTGAAGTATCAAATTGAATGAAGTTTAGACATGAAAAACTTGCCTGTTTGGTGGTAGTGGTCGAGGTGGTTTTCGGAGTGGTTGATGTAGTGGAGGGAGATGTTGAGGAGCTCATCAGGGTAGAAGTCGGGACAATGGTTGAGGTGGGAGACGTCGAGCTAGATGTGGTCGTTGTCGTGTGAGTAGTAGTCCTCTCTTCTCCAGTAGTCGTTGCCGACTCTGTGGTAGTCGTAGACTGTGCAAAGGTTGTACTGGCAACAGTCGATGGCGCGGACGACAAGGAGAGAGCGGAAGAAGTAGTCGTTGCTGGCTCAGCAGTCGAAGACGCGCTCGTCATCGTCATCTGAGTCGTCGTGGTCGACGCTGGTGCTGCAGTCGTCGTCTCCTGTTCTGTAGTCGTGGCGGGAGCCGATGACGTAGTCGTCGGAGTAGTTGCCGGTCGGTCTGAGGTTGTCTTGGCAGCAGAAGTAGTGGTGGGTGTTGTCTCCGTAGTTGTCTTCACGTTCTGAGGGGCAGCGATCGTCGTCTTCGGTACAGTCGTGGAGGAGGCGGAAGCCGGTGTCGCGGAGGTCGGAGCAGTGGTCGGAGCAGTGGTCGAAGCAGTGGTCGGAGCAGTGGTCGGAGCAGTAGTGCTCGTCGGTCTCTCGGTGGTTGTCTTCTCAGCAGTTGTAGTTGTCTGTGATGGATGAGAAGCTCCCGTCTTCTTGGGAGAGTTTTTGAATGTGGACTTGGTCGCCAGCTTCTTTTTGCAGCGTGCGGTCTCCGCGGTGCATTTGGTTCTCTTGTACAGTTTGGGAGGGTTCGGGTCCGTCTTCATGTAGCTGGACGAGCTGTCTCCATTTGCGGCGCTCCAACCGAGCTGCTTGGCGATCTTCTTGCGAAGCGCGTGTGCTTGCTCCAAGACGCGGTCCTTCTGCTGGGCGACCTTGGGCAGTGGGTACACCGAGTAGAACTTGCGAGGCACGCTCTTGTCTATGTTGTTGAAGCGCGAGCATTGCTTAGCGACCGTCACCACCAGCCCTGTGCTCCAAGGATTCACCGGGTCTTCCGCCTGAAAACAACATCTTAACATGTGTAATGCCACGAATGTTTTCTTACGGAAAGAATCATATATCATTCTCATCTAATCAGTTTCCTGCGAGCCATAACAAAAAGTCAACGGAAAACCGTTTCGATACGCCGCGCGTTTCAAATCGAATCTTCGAAGTCGCGGCAAGTTTCATACTCAGATAATCAGATCTAGAATCTAGACAGTTTATCAAAAGGGACGAGCCTCCTTAACCCTTAAATCTAGGAATGGCAATGCCAGAAAAAAACAGCGCTACTTCAGCTCGCTCTTTCTATATTGTGTAACCCCCTTCTCTCTCTTTTTCTCTCTCTCTCTTCCTCTCTTTATTCCTCTCTCTCTCTCTCTCTCTCTCTCTCTCTCTCTCTTTCTCTCCCCTTTCCTGTACTCCTCCTCCCTCCTTCTCTCTTTCTTTCTCTCTCTCCTCTCTCTCTATTTCTCTCTTTTAGGCTATCATGAACATCTGGGTCTTAGTCTCAATTATCACCGCAGACAACAACTAAAACAAGAGCGTCCAATCAAAAAGATTAACCCGTATCCCACACTTCTAGTCCGAATTCATGCTACTACCGAATCAGTTTTCGAATAGTTGAAAAAAGTGCTGAAAGCTACGGAAACTCGTTTTTAAACGCCGTGTGTCTCAAATCGAAACTCCATGTGTGGTCCAGTTCCTA